>CAUYUJ010012058.1:317266-423558 GCA_963575745.1 Prorocentrum cordatum | reverse complement strand
CTCCTCCTCCTCCTCCTCCTCCTCCTCCTCCTCCCTCTCCGTTCCTTCCTCTTCCTCGGCATCCTCCTCCTTCCTCCCCCTCCAAATGACCATACATTTGCCCCTACTCTCCTCCCTTCGAGTGCACCCGACACAGTCAGGAAACATCCGACAACTCTCCGAACCCCTCAGGAAACCATCAGAGAGCCCCCCAAACATGCAAGGACCCTGAAAAGGCGGCCGAGAGGAAGAGCCCAAGAACTGCGAATACACATGTATACTCTTCTGGGGGTCGGCGGAATGGCGCAGGCGTCCTGAGTAAGCGCACCTACAAGCGAGCCCTTGTTTTTGTTACAAAGATCTCATGATGCCGCTGCGAAGAGATCTGTGACAGCCAGCGCAAATCGCAAAAGCGCAGGCTGCGCGTAGCCAGACAGAAATAACATGTTCACCGACTACGCACTGTGTCAACCAGCCGCAGACCACAGTATAGAGACAGGTGCGCAGAGCATCCAGAAAGGGGAGAGGGAGGGAGATCTGGTGGAAAGAAGGTGAGTTGGAGATGCGAACCGAGGAACCAGTGGAGAGCACCCGTGCCTGAGAGGACGCCTGCTGCGATGGCGGCTCAGGTCTGAGGATAACGCGACTTCACGAAGGTCGCATTGGCACTTCGCCCTGATGGCCCCACGTGCTGGTTAGGAGGTCGCGCCAGTGCCCGTCTGCTGGCCCCGCGCAGCCAGAGTCTCCGGCACCCGGTTGCCCATCCAAGAACTACTCACCGCCTCCCTCGACCCCTCACCCTCCAAGAACTACTCCCCATCCAAGAACGCCTCCCTCGACCCCCCACCCTGGCCCCAGAAGGTATAGCTCGAGTCACGCTGCGGCACGGCCTGCGACTCGACAGAACGCGACGAACACGCTGTGGCCGTCGCTGCTCTCTGAGATTCTGCCTCCACGCCTCTGCCGTCTTGGTCGATCCGCACGTCATGACCGCTGGATATATCCGCACCCTCCGCGTGCACGTCAGCTGCACGTCGTACAGGGCAGCTGTTGATACATAGGATGTTCAAAACATGTAAGATTTTTAGTACATGATTCATCTATGAAAAGATTTAAGCATGAACTCATCGTTGTCTTTAATACTAAACCCCAGCATGTTTCATACATGATCCGCGCGCGGAGCATGCATTAAAAATGGCACTTCGTACGCTCTCCCAGGAGGGGCCCCTGCTCCGCCCGGGGCGCACGAATCCCGCTCGCGGCTCTGCTCGCGCACCGTGCCTCGAGACCCCGAAGTCGGCGACCCTGGACGCCAGCTCCACTCGCAGAACACCCCGTCAACCGCAGCGCCCCCTCTCCCCGCCGCGGCGCGCCAGCCTGGCGCGCTCCAGCGACGTGGTTCGGAGGAGGGGCGCGGCGCGCCCCCGCGCCCGCGGGGCGCTCCAGGCGCGCCCCCCTGGCGGCGCAGCTGAAGTAGGCGGCCCGGGGGGCGGCGGCCGCGCTGGTCGAGCTCTGCGCGTGGCGGCCGCGGGCGCCTGCCGCCAGAGCAGAACACAATGATCCCGGCGGGAAGCCCAACCGTGTGGAGCTGTGAGTGGGCTCGGCAGTCGTGAATACCGTCTTCGGTGGAGCCTCCCACGGGCAGAGCACCCTCGTACAGTCGCGGGGTGCTTTGCCCAGGCGCTGCGCCTTCCTCACCGCGAGAAGGCAGAACTGCACCGGTCTCCCTGTGGCGACGCGGCGCCGAGCGCGGCGAGAACCCAGGCACGGTGGCTGCTGATGGGACGGGCACTGCTGAAATCGCCGACAGGCCAGGGGCCACACGTTTGACTTGCAGGGCGCATCCTTCGGCATCGTACCCCGTCGTCCTGCGTTCCTGCGTTCCCACTCTTTGTCTTGCAGGGCGCGGTCGTCGTTCTACTTTCTGCGTTCCCCGCTCTCCCTCCCTCTGCCCCATTTGCCTCCTACGTCGCCTCCTCCCCCTCCTCCTCACCATCCTCCTCATCCATCCTCTTTCCTCCCTATTCTTCCTCCTCCTCCTCCGCATCCTACCCCTCCGAGTCCTACCATAGGCCCTGTTCACTCCGAGAGCATCCGAAACCGCCAAGAAACATCCGAAAACTCTCCGAAACCTCCAGAAACCACCCAACCCCAGTCCGAACTCTCCTGGAACCTCCCCCTCCCCTCCCATCTCTTCTCCTTCCTCTCCTCATCGTCCTCCTTCCTCCCTTCTCCCTCATGCTGCCACCCCCTTCTCCCTGCTCCTCTCCTCCACCCTCCACTCCTCCTTCCCTTCTCCTCCTCCACTCCCCCTTCTCTCGGCTCCCCCTTCCCCCTTCTCCTCCAGCCCTCCTTCTCCCTGCTCCTCCTCCCCCTCCCTCTCCCCATCCCCCTCCTCCTCCTCCTCCTCCCCCCTCCCTCCTGTCCTCCTCCCCTTCCACCCGTCCGCCGGCCGACGCCGACCACGACCACGACCACGACCACGAGCACGACGACGACCACGACGGCGGCGCCCACGACGCCCGCCGACCACGGCCGCGACCGCGGCCACGGCCACGGCCACGGCGGCCCACGGCGACCACGGCGACCACGCCGCGACGGCCGCGGCGACCGCGGCGACCGCGGGGGACCGCCGCGCCGCCGCGTGGGGGGGGGCACCCCCGCGCGGCTCGCGCTCGCGCGGCGGGGGGATGGGCGGGGCTCCTCGCCCGGCCGGCGGCGGCGCGGGCCCGCCAGCCAAAGCCCTCGCGCCCCGCGGCCGCCAGGCGCTCCTGCTAAGGGCGCGCGCGGTGCTGAGGAGGAGGAGGAGGAGGAGGAGGAGGAGGAGGAAGAGGAGGAGGAGGAGAGGGAGGAGGAGGCGAGTCGGTCAAGATGCTCCCCGTCGATGAGCAGCGCGCGCGGCCGCGGAGAGTGGAGACGAGGGAAGGAAGACCACAACATCGGATAAAGCTATTGCCATACAGCTAGACTGGCATAGAGGGTCGGACTGCCACAAGAAGAACACCACGTGCCCCGTTGGGGGCGCAGGGGGTCCTCAGGTGGTGGGCTTGTTTTCCGCCGCCACCACCATCAGAAGGAGGGGGAGGGGGTCCTCTCCTCCTCCTCCTCCTCCTCCTCCTCCTCCCTCTCTCCCTCCTCTCTCATCATCATCAATCATCATCATCATCATCATCATCATCATCATCATCATCATCATCATCATCATCATCATCATCATCATCATCATCATCATCGTCATCATCATCATCATCATCATCATCAGCATCAGCATTAGCATCATCATCATCAGCAGCAGCAGCAGCATCAGCATCATCCTCATTAGTAGCAGCAGCATCATCAGCAGCATCATCATCATCATCACCACCACCACCACCACCATCATCATCATCATCATCATCACCATCTACCTCCTTCTCCCCTCCAACTCATGGTGGTGGTGGTGGTAGGGGTGGTGATGGTGGAAAACAAGCCCATCATCGGGCGCGGACGGCAAACGGAAGAGCCGATTGCGATCGAGCCTTGTCGGAGGCAGAGTTCGACGAGCGCGTTCCACTACTTGCAAAGTAACGATTCTCAGATGGCCTGGATCCACCGCGGGGGACCTCCAATAAATTACATCGAAGCAGACACGTGTTTTTGTTCCAGACGTTTGCGAGTAGGCACTTGGCGAGAAGTGGAAAATGTTCGGCGAACAGTGCACCAACCCGTGCACACTGTCTGATGCAGCGATGGGTGGTGTGGAGCTGCTCAGGATCTGGGGCGCGAAAACATGGATTAACGATCCATGGATTTGGCGCGCGGTCGCCAAATCCATGGGTCGGGGGAGGTGCCCTCCCCAGAATGCGGCCAGTGCCGCCTCGCTCGGCGGCGGAAGTCCGCGAAGTCCCATGGAACCGGGACCCGATACTTAGATCCATATCCAATACGTCTTGGAATTTTCTTGAAGAGGCGCCGCAAGGCCGAGGCGCTCGGGATATGGATAAAAATCTAGGCTTTGTGGGCCAGATGTTTATCCATATCCAGTGCGCCTCCGGTTTCTGGGGAAGAGAGCCCGAAACTCCAAGACGCACTGGAGGTGGATGTAGCCATTGCCCGCACCTGGATCCATGTTTGCGATCGCCTAAAGTACACCACCCGTGCACACCGTCAGATGCGGCGACGGGTGGCGTAGTGCTGCTCGGGAGGCAGCTCCGAGAAGCGCCCAGCTCCGCGCTCCGCGCTGCGCGCAGAGCGCGGGGCGCGAAGTACGCGTCGCGCTCTCGCGCCGCCCCCCCACCCCAGGGGGAGGAAGGGGACGAGGAGGAAGGAGGAGGAGGAGGAAGAGGACGAGGACGAGGACGAGGTGGAGGAGGTGGAGGAGGAGGAGGAGGGAAGAGGGCCTCTGATCCTCGAGAAGGGAGGCATCGGGGCGCGCCGACCCCGGGGGGGAGGGGACGAGGAGGCATCGGAGCCGAGCCGCGAGGCGCGAAGCACTGCGCGCCCTCGAGGGCGCACCCGCAGCTCCGGGGAGGGCCGCCTCCTCCTCCTCCTCCTCCTCCTCCTCCTCCTCCTCCTCCTCCACTATAGAAGAATAGAGAAACCACCCTCAAACAAAGCACCACGACAAGACAGGCTTGTAGCAAGCGCACCCAAGAGGTACATGGAACAGGGCAGTGCTGTTTGGTACCCGCCTAAGGCCGTTTCGCAAACGCCGATGATGGAGGTCGGGATGTTTTTTCTCCCTTGACCCTCCTGCTCCTCCTCCTCCTCCCACCTCATCCCTCCTCCCTGTTCCTGCTGCTCCCCCCATCCACCTCCCTCCCCCTTCCTCCTCCTCCTCCACCCCCAGACCTCCCCTCCTCCTCCTCCTCCTCCTCCTCCTCCTCCTCCTCCTCCTCCTCCTCCTCCTCCTCCTCCTCCTCCTCCTCTGCTCAATCTATCCTCATCCCTCCTCCTACTGTCCCCCCTCCAACTCCCTCCCTCCGTCCCCAGACCTCCAAGGCTTCGCGACACTCTCTCACAACGAGGAGCCCCGGAGGCTCTCAGACCACTTCCCCGGCACTGGCCTCCGTCCCGAGCCACTCTTGTTCGAGGGCCTGGGGGCCCGCTGAGGGCCCCTGGCGGCCTAAAACCCCCCGTCAGCTTTCCTGCACGACTCGCTCTCCTCGCTTCTCTCCCTCCCTCCCTCCCCTCGCCTCCTCCCATCCTCCCCTCCTCCCTCCAAGGGGGGGGGTCCAGGTCTTCTCCCCTCCAACCCCCCCGCGCTCTCGCTCCCTCCCTCCCTCCCGCGCTGCTGCCAAGGAGGCGGGCCGCTCCTTCTCCCGCTGGTTCTGCGCGCGCTGCTTGGCCTTTCGGGGGCGGGGGAACGCGCCGACGCACGCGCGCCCCACAGGCCTTCGCCTCTCGCGCCCCCCATCAAGGGGGCTACAGGGCAGTTTTCAATACATAGGATTGTTTAACATATAGGTTTTTAATGCATGATTAAGTTATGAGTAAACGCATGAACTCATCGTTGTTGTTAGTACTGAATCCCTGTTTTTTACTGCATGATCCGCACGCGGAGCATTATAAAACACTGTAAGGACAGCACTCCTCCCGACCCCCTCCACATCCCACCGCGCGCACGCCTCCCTCAGCCCTGTCCCTTCCACCACACCCGTCCCAGCGCGGCCACGCCTGGGGAGCCTAGAGGGGCTTCTTTCACCCGCGGGGCGTTATCCATCATGAGACTCGGCAGCGGGGTACACTCTTCGAAGAACAAGAACAAGAAGACGGAGAAGAACGGCCTAAGCATAATTCTTCGACGGTCCGCGCGGACTGTCGTAAATCTATGCGCGCCTTCGTTTCTCCCTCTAGCTCACACTCGACCACGAACCCAACGACACCACTCCTCCTGCGACCCGCCGCATTGAAATGCTGCGACCCTGCCGCGGCATTACTTGTTCTGGTCGGGTGTTGCTAGAAGTGCCCCTGGCCCAGGGTGCCCCCAGCGTTTCCCTCCACTTTGGAGCCCCATGGGGCCCTCTGGGCCTCGTGAGGGGTGCTCTTAGGGGAACGAAAAGTTACATAATCATCAAAAACTCGGAGATCCGCGCGGATTTCTCGGATCGGCGCTGGGGCCCCCCCGGCGGCGCCTCCGGCGCCGCCCCTGGCGCGCTCCGCGCGCCAGGGAGGGGGCCCCAGCGCCGATCCGAGAAATCCGCGCGGACCTCCGAGTTTTCGTGTTTCTGCATCTTTCTGTTCCCCTGGCTCTGGAGGCCGTGGGGGGCTGCCGTGGAGATCCTGGTGGAGGCACCCTGGGCCAGGGGCACTTCTGGCAATACCCGATCTGGAGATGCCTCGGCTTCCGGGGCAGCACGCCGACATTTTAAAGACCTGCGCCGGGGGCCCCCCCGGGGGGCGAGCCCGGCGCCGCCCCGCGCCGCGCGCGCCTCCCGCCCGCCGGGGGCGAAGGGGAGGCCCCCGCGCCGATGTCCCGGAGACTCGGGCCGGGCGAAAGGGGGGGGTAGCAACGGGGGGGGGGTGAGAATCAGCTCGCGTAGCTGATTTTCCCGGCGCCTCCCGGCGCCGGAGGCGGCTATGCATGGAGGAATGCATGGCCCCTCGGTGGGGCCGAAACCAGCTGCATGCAGCAGGTTTCGTAACCCCCCCTTTCCCAATCCCCCCCCCTACGTCCGGCCCGAGAGACGCACGCGCGAAAGGAGCGAGCGGGGGGCGAGAAGAGGGCGAGAGGCGGCCCCGAGAGCCGACGTCAAGAAGAGAAAGGGCGGCGGCGCAGAGCGCAAAACTCGACCGAGGGGGGGGGGCCCGCGGGGCACCCTCTTCCCGCGGCGGTGCTCGAGCCGGATCGGCCCGTGAGGGTCCTGGGCCCTGGGAGGAGGCGAGATCGCCCGTTGTGCAAAAAACTGCGACGCAAGGATCACACGGGAGGAGGAGAGGAGGAGGAGGAGGAGGAGGAGGAGGAGGAGGAGGAGGAGGAGGAGGAGGAGGACGACGATTGAGGGAGGAGGGAGGGAGGATGCAGGAGGGGAGCGGGGAGAATAGGCCGATGGCGAGAGCAGGAGGAGGAGGAGGAGGAGGAGGAGGAGGAGGAGGACCAGGAGGAGGAGGAGGACGATGACGAGGCACGAGACATCACCGCCCGCGTCACCTGGGGGAGCAAGAAAGACTGGTACCGATACCGCTACTCCCTGAACCTTTCCTCGGGTGCTTTCCGACCAGAACTTCGAAGAGAATCTAATCGTGGCGAAGAGGGTCTCCCAGGAGACCCCAAAGGGTCCAAACCAGGGAAGGGCATCGATACCTTTACCTTTCCTCCTCGGAGATGGGGAGGAGGAGGAGAACGAGGAGGACGAGGGGGATGAGGAGGAGGGGGGAGGAAGACGAGAAGGAGAGGGAGGGATGGGGGGAGGGAAGGAAAGAGGAGGGAGGATGAGGAGCAGGAGGAGGAGAAGGAGGGATGACGGGATGGAGGGAGGACGGGGAGGAGGAGGAGGAGGAGGAGGAGGAGGAGGAGGAGGACAAGGAGGAGGAGGAGGAGGACAAGGAGGAGGAAGAGGAGGGAACGGAGGGAACTGACTGTGCCAAGTCCGTCAGAGGACCTGCTCGGCGCGCGCCGTCGGGCCCGCCCCGACCCCAGGGGGGCCGCAGCTCCCCCAATGTTTTCTACGGGGCGGACGGGGGCCCAAGGGACCGGAAAACCAACGCGGAGGGGAAGGGCCCCGCAAAGAAACCCACGAAGCTGCTACCCCCGCGAGGCCACTCATGCCTTCCGCGGCTCACGAAAACTCGTTTTCGCGTCCTCTTGAAGTAATCGCGAACTGCTTCGCGTACACATTCAATTCCTGAATGCTGATCTTCTGGCACGAGCCAACCAAGTTGAGGCAGACTGTCCTGCGTCACAACGTGCTTCACAAACACATTCAGATACCGGATGCGAAAAATCCCAAAACAACTCGCAACTGATGAATATCAGGGCGCCCCAGTCAAGTTCCGACTCAGAGATCCCGAATATATCCTGGCAGATCGTTCTCGAAGTTCTTATTCACCCAGCTCAGGAGCTCCACCCACGTGCAGCCCCCTCCCTGCTCCTGGATGATCTTGCTCACCTCCTGCTCCCCGACTTGCTCCAGGAAGTTGACGATGCCGACGCTGTGCAGATCGTGCATTTCCTGGGTCTTCTGGGTCTCGTTCTTGGCCGGCTCGTCGTCCAGCACCTCCTCAAGAGACGGGAAGAGCGGAATCTCGGGAAGGCCCTCCGACTCCGCGCATTTCTGCCCGACCACTCCCACGATGGTGTCACTGCCCAGGCGCCACTGCGCGCAGCGCTGCTCCCGAACCGCCTTGGTCTTGAGGAACACCTCCGCGTTGGCCAGCAGGACTCCGCTGAAGTCGTGGTCCTGGCGCTGGCGCTCGTAGCACTGCCTCGTGCTCTCCTCCACCTGGTGAACCTCGGGCTTGAAGATGTCGCCATCCTCGGCCTTCCGCTCGCACTGCTCCTTGAAGTCGTAGCTATCCACTTTGTTGCCCTCCTCCTCGCCGTCGCTGTCAGCGAGGTCGTACCACTCGGTGCGCACAGGGCACCCCAGGTAGGCTAGTCCACCACCAGCGGCTCCGAGGACTCCTGCTGCTTCATCGCCTTCTCACCTTCCGGCTCCTCCTGGAACGCGCCCTGGCACTGCGCGACCTGAGCCTCGCCTGCGGGGGACTTGGCGGCCGCGCGCCATGCCATCCCAGCAGCGCCCGCGCCAGCGGCGGCCCCATCCAGTGGCCTGGGGGCGGGGCAAGCGGCCGGCCTGGTGAGCGCCTCGAGCTGCGCCCCCCCCCTCGGCGTCCCGCGCGGAGAGGTCGAAAGCTGCTCCGGGGACCTCTGCGTCCTTGATGGCCAGGACTGGTGGCGCTTGCGACGGCCGCACCGATGGCATGGCCGTCTGACTACCTACCCGACCACCCCAACCCAACCCGAAGACCCGAATTTCGGGTTGGGGGGGGTACGGCTTCCATATGCATTTCCTCGATGTTCCCCGACCCCCCCCCCACTGGAAATGGAGGTCAATTTGAAGCCTTCGGGATGGGTTGGGGTGGCTTGGTGGGTGGTGACCGTCTGCCTGGCGTTCGGCCTTGGCGCCGTCGCAGCGTCGGCAACCGCTCTCACAGCTGCGGCCACCGCTGGGGCCACCGCGGCTGCCACTGCTGCTGCGACCATCGCTGCCTCCCGGGCGACCGGCGCGCTGGCCTTTGCCTCCACGGGGCCCCGCCGGCCTCTGGAAGGTCGCCCCATGCCATCGGCTCCGCGCCGCTGCGCCCCCACGATGTGCGCGGCGCGAAGGCCCCTTGAGCCAAAATGGCTTGAGCCAAAATGGCTACGGAGGAGGAAGAGGAGGAGGAGGACGAGGAGGACGAGGAGGATGGGGAGAAGGGGCAGGCGACGACGACGACGACGACGACGACGACGACGACGACAAGGGAGGGACGAGGACGAGGAGGACGGAGGAGGACAGCGATGCCTTCTCGCCCTCCCTCCAGGCGTCGAGCTCCTCCACGGTCCGGAAGCGCCCCCGCCTCGCCTCGAAGGCCCTCCTGGCAGCGTCGGCCTCCACGCGCAGCGGCAGGGATGAGGGCCCAAGGACACACAGATAAATACACACAAATCCCAGGATTCCCCATATTTTCAAATATTTTCTAGGTTTTCGTCTTCCCTCCCCTTCCCATATTTTCCCATATTCTCGGGGGAATCGACGATGAATTGTGTCTCTGTCTCTGTGTTTCTCCTTCCTGAACAATGGAGAAAAGACGAAGCCAAAACGAGGAGAAAATCGAGTGAGGATTAGTCGGGAATCTCTGAGGTCCGGCGGCTCTGGGGGATGGATGTCTCAGGCGCCGCAGCTTTTCCAGAGCGTTGCGAAACGTTGTGGGAGCGTTTTGCAACGCTCCGTAACGGACGCATCCTCGTCCTAGCCACGCCCGAGAAGAGTCGGGTCTCGCAAACACCCAGCGTACGGCTCGGCTCTGCGCTTACACCGAGGCTTACAAAAAGCCACAGGCAACTCCGACACACCACACCAAAACTTGCATCAGCACGAACTCCCAGGCGAACAGAACACACCAGGGAAAGTTGCCCATCACTACCAACAATCTCGGCTGTAGGCCCACGCCGGTGCCGCCCACCCGCCTGGTCTCGGAGAAGGAGGAGGAGGAGGAGGAAGAGGAGGAGGAGGAGGAGGAGGAGGAGAACGAGCGCGAGGAGGAGGAGGAAAAGGAGGAGGAGGAGGAGGAGGAGGAGGAGGAGGAGGAGGAGGAGGAGGAGGGGTAGGAGGAGGAGGAGGAGGAGGAGGAGGAGGAGGAGGAGGGAGGAGGAGGAAGACGAGGAGGAGGAGCAGGAGGAGGAGAATGAGGAGGAGGAGGAGAAGGCGGAGAACGAGCGCGAGGAGGAGGAAGAGGAGGAGGTAAGATAAGACGAGGGCGGACGGCGTCCAAGATACCGACCGCGAGGATAAAAACGGAAACAAATTAAACCAACTCCTCCTCCTCCCCCGCGCCCCGACGGGCGGCCTCCTGCTCCCAGAACGGGAGCGAGTCCACCGTGAGGCCGAAGCGGGCGAGGAGAGGCCCTCGCCCCATGGGCACCTGCCATGGCGGTCCCCTGGGGAAAACGGCTCTGGAGGCAGGCACCGTCGCACGCGCCTGGGGACGGTCGAGAATCGCCCGAGCCAAGTCCAGGAGATCTCCAGGGACGGGGCGCTCGAGACAACTCACACTCCAGCCTTTGTACCTACTCAGCCACCTGGGAAAGAGGCCCGCGAGCAACCGTGATCGCTGCTGCTTGAGCCCCTTCCCCACGTTGTGACCGTGACACTCTCGAACGGCGAGCTCCCTGACCCCGCCCCGCGCGTACGCCCCACACGAAATACAACACACAATACGCGGGGCGGAGACAACGGATGCTCCCGTCTGATCAAAAACATGGCACACTCGCAAGTTATGCTGAGACAGCCTCATCAAAATTGACAGCTCGGGGTCACACGGCCCCGAATGGGCAATGGCGGAAAGCGCGGCCCTGAACCGCACAGACACGGGGGGGATGGGGGGCTCAAGGGGGCGGCCCTGGCGAGGGCCCAAACCAGGCTCCAGGCGCTTATCAGGCAGGCCCTCCGAGTCCTCCCACCCCCGCTCCCGCATCAGAAGCCCCTGCCGCCCCACCCACCGGCCCAACTCCCGCCCCAAGAGTCTTAAACCAGCGATTTCACGGGCGGCCTGATCGACCGATGGATGCTTACCTGCCCATCGCTTCGAGAGGGCGTCGGCAATGGCGTTAGCCTTACGCTCCCAACGAATGGTGACTCCTCGCTCCACGTCCGCCTCCGCGCAGTGGGCCTTCGTTTTATGGACAACCAGCCCATCCTCGAAGGCCGCATGCACAGTGGTCCACATGTGAGCCTGGCCACAACGGGCACTCGTGGAGCGAACTCTCGACCGAGCACAAGAAATCGTAGCTGCACAATCGGTCCAAACTCCCTCGGGGTCCAAAGCAATCTGGCCGAGCATCCGATACGCATAATCCTCGCCATCCTTGGCGAGCTGGAGAGGAGCAACATCCCACGGGACGGGGCCGAAAGCTCCAGAGATCATGGCGCCAGTGTCATCGACCGAGATCACCGCCCACCCTGCTCTTCTTAGGAGCGGGTCCGAGGGGAAAATGGCAGAGCCATCGGTAAAAAGTTTGCCAGATAACAGGCCATCCTCGGGCCTCCGAATCCAGAAGACCTGGCACCTTTCGGACCCAAGAGGCGGGGGGACCAGCTCCCTGGGAGACGGGAAAATGCCCGAAGCCAAAAATTCCCCAGGGTCACCCAGCTGCCGAATTAGCGTGGCTGCAGCTAACGCTTCATCAGACAAGTAATGAGAGCGATCAGCAGCCCAAGCCTCACAAACAAATCTACGGTGGAACGTGGTCCCTGGGGCCCCCAAGCACAGCCTGCAAAGGTTGCACGACACCAAGCCGCGCCGCTGCAGACGGTCCTGGGCCCAGTGAGTCCCCGAGACCGCGGCCCTGAGAGAATTCTTACGAGTCCTGTCCCAGGAATCGCTTTTCCTGGCGAACAAGAAGTCCAGCGGCTGCCAAAACACAGGACGACACCACGACGACGAACCCACACGAGCCTCGAGGGCACGAAAATCCGACATCTCTCTGGCGGCCTGCTGGGCGAGAGTGGCAGCAACCGACGGCGAGAGCCTGAGCAAGTCAACCTGCTCGCCCGTCGAGAGAACAATGAGGCGCGCCGATCTCGCTTCCCATCCCAGATCCCCACAAGCAATCACAAACACGTGAGCAGGGGACGTCGCCCTCGACCACGGGCGACTGGTGGTGGCAAGCGATCGAACGGCGTCCTCAAAAACTGCCTGCAGGATCGTTATGCTGGGGAGTCCGTCCCAGACAGCCCGAGCCCATTCAAAAACAACCTGTTTGAAATACAACGGAACGGGGTCCATGGTTTTACCCTGCTTAAACGTGCGGAGTTTTAAACCCACAGACGTCCCCTTCTTCGCAGGAGCCAGAGACAAGAGGGCCTGAGTGCGGATCCTTTTCAACTGCGACCAAGGAAGCCCTCTCGCCGAGGCCCCCCACAACGCCGAGGCCTGAGGACCCGCTCTCTGGATGTGCCCCACGAAGGCCCCAGCGCGCCTCAGAGAGCGGAGGCGCGCCGACCTCCGCATACAAGTCCTAACTCTGGTGGAGGCAATGGGGGCCAACCTAGAAGAGCTCACTTGCCAATCAGTCCCCAGACTCCGAATCACAGCCTTTTTCTTGAATGACGCCTTCCACGCACTGGCCAGTCCCTCGGCAACCCCTTTCGACGATGCTAGAACCTGTGATTTTTTCTCCGACAGCACAAGACGCAGCCTGCGCAGCCCATCGATCAGCTTGCTCCCGACGCCGCCCAACTCCCTGACGACGTGGAGGCTCGTGCCGACGGACTGCACACTGATGTCGTCTATCACATTCCTCACCATCGACGTCGGGTGCTCGCTCTCGACCTTGGTGAGCAGGCGGAACAGCAGGACTCTCGTCAGGCACGTCGCGAGCGAGCAGCCCGCCAGCACCGTGCCTGAGGCGTGGAAGACCACGGAGACGCAGCCATTGAAGGACACCGCGCGCGGCCCCGAGTAGAGCGAGCATGCCGCTCTACAGAGCCTGGTCGAGAACTTCACAGCCTCCGCCTCTGCAAACAAAACCGCGTGACATATGCGCTCGTAAAACTTGTATAAGTCCGTGGCCAACGTAGCTGACTGCATGCCCCTGCTGCGCGCGTAGTGCGCCATTGTCTGGTGCGCCCAGCCCGCTCTGTCGCATTCACGATCACGCACGCCCCAGAAGACTCCAGCTGCGTGCTGCCCCCCCCAGAGCTTGGCCTCCTCTCGCCGCACCTTGCCCCATACACGCAGGATGGAGCAGACGAGGGCGATCGGCCTGACTCCCGAGCCGTCAGGCTTGCCCAAGAAGACCATCAGCGTCGGCCATCTGTCCGATAGCTGCGGGTCGGCCTCCCGCAGCACCATGAGGTCCACGAGCCTCTCCATGAAGTCGTCGTCGAGCAGGTCGAAGGAGCGCGGGTTCACGCAGTCCACCCCGCAGCCCACCTGGTGAGGAAAGGAACGGCATACCGCACGAACGCGCTCAGCAGACGGCCTGGCCAACTCATCATCCTGCGCGACTGCTGCCTGGATCTGTGAGATGCTCTCCTTGGCGTCTCCCCAGTACTGCAGCCACTCCGTGTGCATTGCCTGCACGGCCGCGTCCCCTTGCAGCGCCCAGCCCTCAGGAGCCGCGGGCCCTTTCACCTGCGGCTGGTCCTTCAGGTACCTGTGAGCACGACGGCCACCTGCTTTCACCGCAGACTGGGCCCACTCTCTCCACTCCTGCAGCTGCTCCTTTGCCGCCGACTGGGACGCCTCCACTCCAGAGCCGCTTGGTGAACGTAGGTCGACAGGGTGGCCAGATCCTCCCCACCCGCTTCAGCAACGCTGCGCAGTGAGTGCAGGTCGAACTCCACGGACTTGACCCCCGTCAGCGTCGACAGGTCGAGGTGGTCAAGCTCCTCCAGCAGGCGAAGACGGGTATCGCCACGGACACGTCCCTTGCGGCCCTGCTGCCTTCCGACCTGGCCCCTGAGACGCTCCCCTGGTTTAAAGCCTTGGCCACCTTCACGGCCCAGGGGGTCTGCAGGAGCCAGGTCTGTCGACGAGTGGACCTCCGCTCCAGCCGAACGGACCTCGCAGGCAGGCACAGGCCTCCCCCACCCATGCGGGCAGTCCGCGAAGTCCCACTCAGCCTTCTCAGCCGAGCCCACCTGGGATGGCATCTGAGACAAAGAAAACGCCGACATCGACGAACATGCCGCAGCAGCAGCCAGCGGCGTCGGCCCCGAGTGCGGCGACGTGTAGCCTGGCAAGACAAAGCCCATGGCTCCCAAGGAAAGCGGCGGACCCTCGGTGCTAAGCCCTTCGGCACTGGGAGCAGCTGGTTGCGCCCCCGTGTGCGTCTCACGACGATCGCAAGCTCCACCTGAACACATAGAGGTCGGCTGCACAACGTCCTCATCGCTAGCACCTACGGTGTCGTCCTGGAGCGCCTGGAGCCTGGATAGTATGGCATCTAGCGACCTCCAGGCTCGCATCTGGGCCCCACTGCCAGACAACGCCGCGTTTTCCACAGATACGGAGAGAGGCACCTGCCGACGCTCGAACCCGTCAGCTCTGCCGACGAAGCTTCCCTGCCCAGCTCCGACGATGTCGAACTGGTTGCACAGCTCCAGCTCCATGTTGCTCAGCCACTGGCACCACGCATCCTCCAGCTGAACCCCTGCGAGTACCCCTGCAGGCCAGGACCAGCAGTGCTCGGCAGGCTTCCGCACAGGCCCCGTCCGCAGGGTAGCGGGGAAGGGCTCCCATGTCCTGCGAACGTGGAGCGGGATGTTCAGCGCGGGGCCCTTGAGCTGCATGGCAACAGCGACGTGAGGCGCCGAGGGGGTACCATATATCGTGCGAACATCACTGACAAAGTTGGCCAGCCCCTGACTCACAATGTAGTAGTCAATCGTGGACCCCGCCTTGGGCGCGAAGCATGTCGGACCTCTTGGGGCCATGATCGTGCCTTTCAGGAGCTCTACCCACTTGCACAACTTGAGATCATCTGGCGGCAAGTTGAAGTCCCCTGCAAGAATCCACGGTGGCCTGGACCGACGCAGAAAAACTCCCAAGTCCTCCAGCATGTCCCATGTGAACACCTTGTCGGACGCGTCCACGAACCCGTAGACCGAGCCCAGCAGCAGGCCGTGGGGGAAGGCCATGTTGGCCCGAATCAGCTTCAGTCTCGAGAAATATCCAGCCTGGACGCCAAGATGCTTGAGGCTCAAGCCTGCGAGAGCGATGTGTGACGCCACTGCCGTCAGAACTCCCCCTGACGACTCCGTGGCTAGCTGTCCCGTGGACTTCGCCCTGCCGAAAGCCCCGTGATAGCCGCGAGCTCGGAGCCAGCCTGCCGCACTGCGAACTTTGGTGAGATCCTTCAACCGATGTTCCTGACCAAAACACACATGGGGCCGAGCGTCGTCCCCCCAACTCCTCTGCCAGTCCAAGCAGCCCTGGAACGTGCTCCAGGCGCTCGTGTTGACAGTCCACAGCCTCCACACCTGCTGCACACGCTGTGGCCTGGCCGCCTTGCTAAAGCCCCTGCCTGCGCCGCTTGACCCCGAGGGCCTCCTGGGCGTGCAGCAGCTGCCGCTCGGCGTCTGCCTGGGCTTCAGCACCAACAGCAGCTCGCAGGGCTTCTGCCGCGGCTCGGAACGCCTCCGCTCGAGCCTCGAAGTCGTCCCCATTGAGCTGCTCCATGTCGATGTCGTCGTCCCCTGCGGCCACATCGCCCCCAGGAGGCTCAGCAGCAGCAGGAGGAGCATGGTCGTGCCCCCCATGCGAGGGCCGCCCGATCTTCGCGAGGATGATCGGCTTGAGTATCTCCCACTTATCCGACCCGAGGAAGGCCTGCACTTCAGGATCCTGTGACTCCTCAGGCTTGATCTCCAGCTTGATCGTGACCGACGGCTTCGGCTCCCCATCAGACTGAGCAATGAGGGCAGCCGTCCGCTTGTACTCCGCGTCGAGCTTGTCAATCTCGAGCTTCTTCGCCTCCAGCTGCAGCCTGCGCTCGTCGATCGTCTCTTGCAGCTTCTGCATCTGCGAGGTCTTCTCCACAATCTCGGCCTCCATCTTTGCACGGGCCAGGCGGGCCTTGTGCAAGTCCTGGGCCGTCCTGCGATGAGCAATCGCAGGTGTGCGCAGCGCCTTCTGCTGCTCCCGGATGCTCTTAATCTTCTCGATCGTCGCAGCTCGAATGGGGTCCTCATCGGGCCCAGGAAGACTCTTGAGCACCGACTCGTACTGCCCCAGCTGCGCAGTGAGCTTCTCACGCTTGACCTTCTCGTCATCAGACTCGAGCAGCGGGCCCATGTCCGACGTCTTAGTAGCCTGGGCCCACGGAGCCACGGTCGGGCTGGCAGCAGGCGGCGGCTCCCCCTTGCTGCAGAACGACCTGATGAGCTTTTCCATCTCCGCGAGCCTCTTACTGGTGTCATCCTTGTCTTTGTTCTTCGGTGGTGACGCCCCCGACTGACCAGATGGCAAGGCAGCGACCGCCGCCTTGTGGGCCTTCCAGGCCTCGTTCCTGATCCGAAGCGGCGCCTCATTCCCGCACTGACAGCGAATGCGAGATGCCCAGTTCGCCGCCGCCGAGCACCTCCCGCACGCCCAAAAGGGCCGCCGCGGCCCACGGAGCACCGTGGGAGTGGGCGGCGGCTCGGGCGCCATCGCTGCACCTTCCTCGTTGTGAATCTCGGAGGAGGGGGAAGAGGAGGAGGAGGAGGAGGAGGAGGAGGAGGAGGAGGAGGAGGAGGAGGAGGAGGGCTCTTTGCCTCGTCTGCCGAGCCGTCGCCCCGCCCCTCCGAGCGCCCCGCCCCAGCCCTCCCCCAAGAGGGCCCCGCGTGGCTCCCGGGCGGTTCCCAGAGGCCCCGAGGCGGCTCCCCGACCGCGGGAGCTCGGGTCGTGACGATCTTCGCGATGGTTGGGACGCACAGGGACATACTAATACTATATCCAGGTAGACGTAAGACTTGGGTACAGGGGATTCGGCTTGGCCTGACGGGGACATCATAAAAATGACGAGACCCAATCTCAAATTTGACGCGAGCCCCCGCTGCAAACATCCCACGAAAATCGGACCGTCAAAATCCAGGACGCGCTCGCCAAAAAAACTTCGGCAAACCCGAGTTCCAGCTTACTCGAGTCTTACGCTTCCCCGATATATGTCCTCCTTGGAGGCGCGCGTCCGACCCGAACATACAGTATACCCATCTTGTAGTGTGTCGTTACCCGAGCGGTGCGGCCAGAAAGCGCCCGCCAAGACGCATATACTATAAGATATCTCGGTGCGCGCGTCGCCCCTGGGGGGGCGACGCACATATAGTATGAGTAGATTGGGATGACGCCGATGTACCTCTACAGGAGGAATGTTCGAACATAGTCAACAAAATAGTCTGGGTACGATGTTTCGAGTATGCTTTCACCGTGTTTGCAGGTTGTTTGGACGATGCTTCTTTTTCGTGCAAAATCCGCCTGTAGGGGGACATGCCCGACCCAATGATACAGGGAGGAGCGCTTCACCTTGAGCCATCGCGGCTCTCCGACAACACCGACCGTTCGACATCGGCCGGATTTAAGGCCACTGGCAACGTTCAACCTTGCACGCCTGCGCAAGAACCGCCGCCGCGTCGACACGGAACGGACCTACCGTACCTCCGTCCCTCAGCTCCGCCCCCACCTCCCCGACTGCCTCCTCCGGCGAGTACTCCTCGGGGCAGTTGCACCGGCACCCCTTGACGTGGCGGTTCTCCCACTGGCGCAGGTAACCTTCCGTCCCGTGAGGCCGGTGGATGGGGAAGCCTCCGTCCCTCCGCCCCTCTGAGGGAGAAGGGGAGGGGAACAAGATGCGGAGAAGGACCCATTCAATGCGGGGTCTCCGAAAAACCGCGCCTCTCCCCCGGGGGGGCCAATGCTCGAGCCTGAACTGCTGTCTGACGGCGCTGGAGCCGGGCGGGGGCCCCAGAGTTCGACAACGGCGAGCGACCTGCGCCTTGATTTTTTTGTGTTAGACGCGGAAAATTAGGGAGCCTGAGGATCGAGGGCGCGCAAACATGGATTAGCGGCCCGTGGATTTGGCGCGCGGTCGCCAAATCCATGGATCGGGGGAGGTGCCCTCCCCAAAAATGCGGCCGGCGCCGCCCCGCTCGGCGGCGGGACTCCGCGACTTCCCCTTGTGGAGACGGGACCCGTCGCTATTCCACGCGCCCTTGATCCATGTTTGCGAGTGCCCGAGAGGAGGGCAAAGATCGGCGGTGGACAAACCTCCCTTTAGTAGACCTTCCCTTAATGAAAACGGCCTGGGCCCGTCACCGACGGACCTGGACCCGGAAAAAGTGACGGCCTCGACGCCCCCTCGCGAACAGACAACGGCCCATCCCTTAATCGACGTGTCATGGTAAGAGGTCTGTCAACACCCGAAAATACGGAGGGGGGAGGGAGGAGGAAGGAGGAGGAGGAAGGAGGAGGAAGGAGGAGGAAGGAGCAAGGAACAGGAAGGAGAAGGAAGGAGGAGGAAGGAGGAGGAAGGAGGAGGAAGGAGGAGGAGGAGGAGGAGGAGGAGGAGGGGGAGGCGAAGGAGGAGGGCAAAAACGGAGGGGGAAGGGAAAGATAAGAAGGGGGGGGGGGGGGGAAGGCTCTGGCCCTGCCCCTTCCCCTGGCTCCGCGGGCCCTCCTGCCCGGGATATCCCCTGTCGCCCCTTGGTTGCAGCTCAGAGGTGCGCTTCTCACACACCCTCCTCCGATCCCCTCCTCCTCCTGGCCTCCTCCCCTCCTCCTCCGCCTACCTCCTCCTCCTCCTCTCCTCCTCTCCTCCTCTCCTCCTCCTCCCCTCCTCCTCCTCCTCCTCCTTATCTCCCCTCCTCCCCCTCCTCCCCATCCCCTGTAAAATTACACAATATGAGCACTACCCTCCTCTCTCCCCTGATGACGTCCGGAAGATTTCCGCCCACCCACCACCCACCCGCGTATCGTTTTCTCAAACACTGGATTCCCGGGAAGCGGGTTTTTCGCTATAGCCTTTTTCAAAATGCTGCTCCCGCTGAAGCGCTGGCCTCATTTTCGGGCTTCCGCTCGTTCCGAATCGTGCTCTGGCCATTTCCGCGCTCCCGCTCGTTCCGAATCGCGCTCTCGCTGCAGCGATGGCCTTCCTTCCAAATAGACCCCAAAATCTAAAAAAATGTCCCCCCGAAAAAACCATCGGAAGTGATTACACAGGGCCGCAGAAGCCCCCCTTTGGGGGGCGTCGTCGCTTTCAGGAAGTATCTAGCGGGAGCCACGTTTCTGCTTTGAGAAGGCGATGTTGAAAGCAAAGCCAGTGGGTGCTCTCAATCAGCCCCGCCTTGTGTGGAGCTTTTCGGGGAGCCCAAGGAACTGGACATGCAGCCACGACTCCAGACCAACCCAGACCTCTCGAAGACGATCCACTTACCCTCCAAAGAACATGGCGCCATGCCATGCTATGCTGTGCGGTGTTGTGTTCTGCGCCGCTGTGCGGTGCCATGCGTTGCGTTGCTATACTTTGCGATGCAACCCTTCACTACGCAATGCCACGCCATGCTACGCTCTGCCGTGCTCTTCTACGCCATGCCATGCCGTGCTCTACCATGCATCGCGTACCCTCTCGCGATCATTGCCATGCTCGACATCCGACTGTGCGAGTCGAGAGGATATCTACGCCATGGTATGGGATGGGAGGGAGGGGTAGGACGTCAGATATGACGCGAACGCACCTAGCTTGCCCCCTATCCCCCTCCCTCTCCTCCTCCTCCTCCTCCTCCGCCTCCTCCCCCTACTTTGGCCATTTCTAGCCTGGCTCGGGGACGGCTCGAGTGGCCAAATTTGATCGCGAGGTCTTCGGGGCGTGCACGCCTGGTCGCTCGTTCGCTCTTCCTTCTCCTCCTCCTCCTCCTCCTCCTCCTCCTCCTGCCGCCTCCTCCTCTTCCCGTTCTCATGAGCCTCGCCATCCTCCTCGTCCTCTTCGTCCACCTTCTCATCTTCGTCCTCCTCCTCCTCGGGCGTTCGCGAGGTGGCAGGGATCCTTTTTCGTCCAAGATGGCTCCAAAGAGGGCCTACGGCCGCCAAAGCGGTTCAAAAAAGTTCAAGATGGTTCAATATAGCTTTCGACATAGCTCCAACAGGCCCGACGAGGGTCACTACACGGTTCCCAGTGCTCTGGGAGTCCCCTCAGGACCCCCCACGAAGCCAACATCCTTCAAAACCTAAGGAAGGCCATTGATGGTTGCCGTCTCGGCTTTTCGCTTCCGATGCACTCGTGAGGCCTCACGATTGCCCCAATATGGCACGAGAGAGCCCCGAGCGGCCCCCCAGTCGGCCACAAGAGGGCCCAAGAGCGTCCCAAGAGGGCCTCAAGAGGCGATGTTGAGGGCCCCAGAGGGGGGAAGGCAAATGTAGGACCCCCCTCCGTGGATCGACGCCCTACGCCCTGCAAGATGGACCGGCAGGCCTTACAGGAGCCGCAAGAGGGCCCCAAGAGTTTCCCAAGAGAGCCCCAAGAGAGTCCCAAGACGGTCTCAAAAGCGACCTACGCGGGCCCCAAGAAGCGGTGTGCCTCCTCCTTTTCCTCCTTCATCTTCTCCTCCTCCTCTTTTCTCTTTCTCTTTCTCTTTCTCTTTCTCTTTCTCTTTCTTCTCCTCCTCCTCCTCCTCGGCCTCCTCCCCTCGCCGCATCGTGGGCCCCAGGGGGCTCGCAGAGATCCCTCTGTTCATCCTGGCTGCCCGCTTTGCTTCAGCACACGTGTCTCTTCGTCGCTTTCCCCGTCAGCTCTCATGGCCAGGGCTTCTGAACGGGCTGGTGGCTGGTGGGGATGCTTTTTCCGTCGCGGCCGCAGGTGAAGGCGCCGGCAGCACAAGCAGAGTTGGCTCGGGCTACGAGCGGACCTACTTGCGAACTGGTGGGGATACTCTTTTGGTCTGCAGGCTCGCGAAGCAGGTCGAAAGCCGTCCGAACACTAGTCGGGCCGCGACTAGGCAGCAAGAAAAGAGAGGCAAGCGAAGCGAGCGCGCGAGCAGCCACTCAGAAGAAGAGCCAGAAACGAAACTCCCTACCCGGTGGCGTGGAGATCCCCGTGGCGACCAGCAAGCAAGGGTGGTGGGGATTCGCGAAGCGTGAAGAACTCTGCTCTAAGCGGTAGAGAAACTATGTAACGTACCATTCCTGGGCCGAGAATCGAAGACGCCCCGGGAGACGCCAACGCGGTACGTTGCACTCAAGACGTCCGCGGATGATTGCCAGTCGTCGCCGCTGCCTCAGCATGGCCGTGGTGGCCGTGCTTCCCCAGAGGAAAAGACAGCACTGACACATTTCTTTGAGGTCTGCGCGGATTTCTTGGATCTTCGGGGACCCCGAACCGAAAGAATGGGCTACCAGGAATCGCACTGTGTTGAAAACTCTTTTCTGTACGCAAGATCACTCAATTCACTATGCTGTGCCGGCAAAGTGTCAAGTTGAGGTCTGCGCGGATTTCTTCGATCTTCGGGGCCCCCCCCCTCCGGGTGCGCGGAGCGCGCCAGGGACGGCGTCGAAGGCGCCGCCTGGGGGGGGGGGACCCGCGCCGATCCAAGAAATCCGCGCGGAGTGCCCACTGCAGAACGGACGGCGAGGCAACTCGCGCATATATAGGGGGCCACATGCGAGCCCTACCCCTACCCCCCACGATTTCTGAGGGGGAGGGTGGGGTTCACTTGATTCGGGAGGTCACGAGCGAAGTGAACCCCACCCTCCCCCTCAAAACTCGTGGGGGGCAGGGGTAGGGTTCGCTTGTGGCCCCCTAATATAGGGAAAGCCGTTGCGCGTGCGGCCGTGCCCTTCCTTGTTTGTTTTTGCTTCCAGAGCGCACGGCGAAACAGCCAGACTGCTGTCCGCTGCTGTGCCGCACGGAACGCGGGGGGGGGGGGGCGACGAAGCGAACCGAGTATAAGCGCGCCTGACCGTCGCCGTCCTCCTGCTCCTCCTCCGCCTGCTTCCCTCCCCCTCTTCATCGCCCTAGATCCTGGGACCCCCCCCTGAACAGGATGGAAGGGTGAAGTATATTCGGTAAGGCGTTTCGCTGGAACAATGCATGAATGCACGCGCCACATTCATGCGGATCTGCATTTTTCAAGGTGCCAGCGCGGGCAGGCTGTCTACGGCAGGGCGAGGTAGGACGAAGGTAATACGCGCTGCACTGCGCACGGGATCCCACCGTCGGGAAAAGCAGCGGGGCACGGCACCCCGCGTGAAGCGGCTCTGAAAAGACGGGCGGGCCCTGACAGCGCGGGCCGGAAAACCGCCCTCAAAATATCCACCAATAAGGCGCGAAACCTGCCCTGGCGGATTGGTGCATATATGTTGGCCACATGTTGCATGGAAAACACACCAGAACAATATACACCAATCGAAAACGCATTGGACAATATCCGCTAAACCCCCAAAACACGCCAGAATCGACAGAGACTTTCGCCTGGAGGAGGGGGGGCAGGACCGCGGGTACCAATGCTGATACTAGTGGGGAAACAACTTGCGAGAATAGGAGAAGAGGGGGGGGCGACGACAGCGTCGCACCGCACAACTGGGCTGCAACTCGGCGCCCCCTGTAAGCTCCCAAAAATCACAGAATCGAATCGATATGTCGGCAGCCAGGTCGGAAGTAATCGAATCGGCGGAAATCGGCGGAGAAGTAAGACCTCGTTGCAAAATCGGAATCCAAACTTGTATCCGAAGTCGAATCGAATCGGAATCGGAATCCATCGAGATCCAATCGAATCGAATTGGAGCGCAGCCCTGCAAGCCCTCTCGCCGTCTCTTCGCGCAGCGCTCTTCTCCCTCGGTTTCCAGGCGACGGCCCGAAGCTGACGTCATGACGACGCACCCCCCAAATGTGTGGCTCGAGTGACTGGGCGGAACCGATGTGGGGAACGCACATTTTACAATCAGAACTGGTACAGTCAAAAGGTGTACAGTCCGGCTTGATTGGCGAGGACACGCGAGAGGACACAATGACCCTTCAGATGGATACATTGCCGTAGTGGGAATGTAAAGGCACGGCTTTCTGAAGACAGGACACAAGGGTACCCTTGACTTGGCAGGGTCGACCTACTAATCAAGGCCGACTGTATGAAGGACGGGTGGTAAGGACGCAAGACCCTTGGAGGCCGAAGTTGGGACTTTGGGGCGGCAGGCGACCCAAGCCCCAATGACGCAGGGTACCCTAACCGGCGAGAGGCCAGTGACAACGTCAAAGGACGGGACGCAGAGGCGAGGACACAAGGGCACCCTAGGTAAAGGCGCGCGTCCTAACTAGGCGCGTTGACTTAGTACAGTCAAAACGTGTATTAAGGACGGGTGATAAGGACGCTAGACCCTTGGAGGCCGAAGTTGGGATTTTTTGGGCGGCGGGCGACCAGTGATAATGGCAAGGACGGGCCTCAGAGGCAAGGACACAAGGGCATCCTAGGTAAAGGCGCGCGTCCTAACCAGGCGGGCTGACTGCAGTGAGGATGCGCGGTGAGGACGCAGGACCCTTGGGCGCCCATGTCGAGGCTCTTCGAGCGGGGCTGGCCATCGAAAGTGGTTGCGGATGGACCGAAGAGGCAGGGACGCAAGGGCACACCTGGGAAAGGTGACTCATCCCTATCATCGGTCTCGACTGTATCCCTCTGCAGCTTCGCGCTCCACAGACAGCAGGAGGATCAGCTCTGCGCTTCACCCGCAGGCTGCAGAAGACCACGGGCAACTCCGACACACCACACCCGATCTTGCATCAGCACGGACTCCCCGGCGAGCAGAATACATCAGGGAAGGTTACCCATCCCTGCCAGCAATCTCGGCTGTACGCCCACGCCGGTGCCGTCCACCCGCTTGGTCTGTCCACGCTTTTTTACCTCGTCTGCCGAGCCGCCGCCCCGCCCCTCCGAGGCAGGAGCCGCGCCCCTCCCCGCCCCTGCCCCCAAGGAGGGCCCCGCGTGGCCCACCTGGGGGCAGCGGTCTCACACGGTCCCTCGGCGCGTGCCTGAAGTGCAACTCCACAGTGCAGCTTCGCCCCGCCAAGCGACCCCTCCGCGACGCGCCAAGACGGCGCGCCCCCGACGCCCCCTCGCTACGCACCCGCGGCCCGCCTCCTCGCTCCCCAGCTGCCCCCAGCCCCGCGTGCCCACAGGCAGTCCACCCGCGATTCGATCCGCGCACAGTCGCCCCGCAGGAAGCCACCACAAGCGCCCCAAGCTGGCGTCAAGAGGCTGCCGAAAAGCGCCCCAACACTGCCCAAGACGGCCCTAAGACCGCCCCAAGACACCCGAACAGAGCCCCAAGAAGGCCCCAGGAGGCTCCGGAGAGGGGAACACCAACCGACACTTCGAGCCTTCCGCCCCAAGAGGCCCCCGGGAGGCCCCGACAGGCGCCCGAGAAGCCCCCGAGAGGCTCCCAGGAGGCCCAAGGGAAATTCCCCCTACAAGTTTTCGAATGTGCTTCGTCGTCGCTGTCGTCGTCCGCCTTCAAGGTGGGCGACACCGGCCGCAAGGACTTCGCAATCTAAGGAATGGTGTTTTGGCACGGTTGATTATTCTCAAATGTTTGTCGTCCAATGTATAACACCCCGCAATGAAAACAAAGTCTTGCAGGGACCTGTGAAGAGGGAACTTGGAAGGAGGGTTCATTGCAACAATGTCTCGTGCGTCTTGGGTTTACACGGGTCCTCCTCCTCATCCTCCTCCTCTTCCTCCTCCTCCTCCTCCAATCCTCCTCCCCTTTTTGGGGAGCAACCCCATGCCTCAGCCACATCTGCGAGACGCCAGCGGAAGGGGACGACGACGGTTACATCAAAGGGATGAAATCCCTGCTCCTCCTCCTCCTCCTCCTCCTCCTCCTCCTCCTCCTCCTCTTTCTCCTCCGTAGCCATTTTGTCTCAAGCCACGGTGGCCCGAGTGCCCCCCCGCAGCGCCGCTCGGCCGTCGTCCCAGGGCTTAATGTGGGGAGGTGCGCCGCCCCCTGCCGCTTGAGGTCCAAATGCTCCTGGCAACGCCGGGTTGAATTTGTTGCCTCTCTTCAGGTACATGCCGCTGCAGCTCAGTGGTCTCCTCGTGTGATGAGGCAAGACTTCTTAGTGGACGGGCTGCTGGGCATGCTGGTTATCGTTGTGGGCATGGGGTCCGCTACGATATTTGAGGCAGCTCGTACTTGTATCACGGGCCTGAGCGCTTTCCACTGGTTGTCATTGTGCAGTCGATTTCTGGTGGGATGGGGCTCAGGTATTTTTGATTTAGGGCTCGAGGGATGAGCCGTTGGCTAGCATTCCCCTCGCCCTCGGGCCTGGTGTGCCCTCAGGACGTGTTGGTGCAGTGTTCGGCAGTGTATTCCACGTGGTGGGTTTCATATTGTGTTTCTCTGGCTGGTGGTTGAAAGTAGCGTGCAGCTCGACACATACTTTGTGAGTATTGCTGGAGGTGGCACAATTTATTACTTCACTTGGGGTCACTACTATTGCCGGGCGTCTTCATCATTGTCTTCAGTTATGGTTTGTCTTCTCACGGAGCGAAGTTGTTCATAATGTCTTGCCACGGCTTGTGCTCGTGGGCCAACTGGTGTGGGTGTGGCATGCGTTGCGCGTCTTGGAGTACGCGGCCTCATGGCGTTCGGTGTGGCGGTCATGGCGGCCGGGCTTTGGTGCAGCAGTTCGGCATTGTTTTGTGTGTTGTGTGTGATTGGTATGTTCTTCTCTGGCTGGTGTTTTTGAAATAAGCATGCAGCTCGCCACTTTCCTGAGGGATATTGCTGGAGGAGCATTGTAATTTCGACACTGCGGGTTGCATCGTGTCGGTGTGTTTGGTTATTGCTTTCTACGCCATTGTCTTCTACCCGTCCATGGAGGTGCAGGGTGTCTTTCCTCCCTGAGTCGTGAGTGCTCCCGCATCTGAGCTTGAGATCCTGCCCCGCCATGCAGCAGGTCACCACGAACAGCTGGTAAAGATAAAGGTCCTCCTCCTTCTCCTCCTCCTCCTCCTTCTCCTCCTCCTCCTCCTCCTCCTCCTCCTCCTCATCATCCTCATCATCATCATCAGCATCATCATCATCATCATCATCATCATCATCATCATCATCATCATCATCATCATCATCATCATCATCATCCATCATCATCGATCCTCCTCCTCCTCCTCCTTCTCCTCCTCCTCCTCCTCCTCCTCCTCCTCCCCTCCTCCTCCTTGCCTTGTCTTCCTCCCCTCCTCCTCATCGATCCAAGCTTGGAGCTTTCCCTCTGTCTCCCGCAACCTTACAGATTTACCAGAAAGGACCCCTGACCGTTGGGAGGGGATCTAAATTAGGAGGGCCAGGAACATCAGGGATGGGCTGCCTTTGCCTGCAGGCGTATCGAACCAACCTGCCCAGAATTATGATCCCTGATGCGAAGACGGGGACCCCGGTGAGGCCACGTCTTCATGGTGTCGTCAGGGTCAGGGCCTCCCTGCCCTCAATGACCGATGGCCCCCGCCGCCCACCGCTGGGATACTTGAGCTCCTTCGAGTGCCGCCACGGGCAGGCTCGCAGGAGAAACCTCGCCGCCCGCGGCGGGGGCATGATGCAGGACGGGGAGGGCGAAGGAACCACGAGGGGAGGAGAGGACGAGGAGGGAAAGAGGTGGGGGGGGAGAGATGAGCCGCGAGAGGCGAGAGAGGGACGCGGGAAAACGACGACCGCAAGGGAGGAGTGGGAAGGAGGAGGGGGAGGAGGAGGAGGAGGAGGAGGAGGAGGAGGAGGAGGAGAGGAGGAGGAGGGAGGAGGAGGAGGAGGAGGAGGAGGAGGAGGAGGGAGGAGGAGGAGGAGGAGGAGGAGGGATGAGGAGGAGAGAGGAGGAGGAGGAGGGAGGGAGGAGGAGGAGGAGGCGGAGGAGGAGGAGGAGGAGAGGAGGGAGGAGGGAGGAGGAGGAGGAGGAAGAGAAGGAGGGAGGAGGAGGAGGGAGGAGGGAGGGAGGCATCTCCCCGACCCCCTGTGTGGGCGTGGCGGCGGCCGAGAAGATCAGGGGCGGTGGCGGAGACACATTGGAACGAGTGCACACAGGAAGCTGGCGCGCGCACGGGACGGCTGAGAGCAGTTGGCGGAGCCAGGGAGGGGGAGGGAAGGGCGGGGGAAAGTGAGCGTGTTCTTTTTCGGCGTTTCGGCATGGGACGGAAAGGGTGGGGAGGGGGGGGGGTCTGGCTCCAGACCTCTGCCTAGTGCGACTGTTTGCGAAAGTGCGTCCTATGGGGGATGGGGGTCCACCTGCTCGAAACATGCACCAAAGACAGCCAAGATCTACTCCATGGGGAGGGGGAGGGGGTGCGAGTGCCCGCGCCGATCGGCAAAACACTGAACAAAAAAACGATCACAAGAGTGGCTGCTGCTCACTGCGGCCTGGCGCGGTCACCGTGGGCCGCCCCGGCGGCGCCAACGTGAACCCCGTGTCCGCTTGCCTGGCCAACCATGTCCACACCCAGATCCGCTTCCCTGTGGCTGCTGTGGCTGAGAGTATTGGGCGCACGTGTCTGGCAAAAGTTGACAGGCGCGACAGTGAAATACACTTCCCCTGTTGGAGCACCTAGCCATACGGGAAATACCACACAATGCCCGTGAGGGTATCCTGCTGTCGAATACGGGTGGGCTGGGCAAGGTAAACGGGGTGAGGTGTCGCCATTGCAATCGTTGCTGCGCGTCGTTGGTAGCGTTGGTCCAAGATCCCACTATCGACACAGTTACGTAAGCACAGTACCTCGGGGGAGCTGGCCCCCGCAGCAGACCTGCGCGCCTCACTGTTGATGGCAGAACATCCCCCCCGCATGATGAGCACCCCGACACGCGAAGCCGCAAACGCACCCACAGAAGGAATCGAACCGGGCAGGGCTGTTTAGCAAATGCCCAGCGCCGTTTGGTGAACGCCTCATGTCGGGTCCGGCTGGTTTCTCCTCCCCTGATCACTGGGGCAAGGGAGTCGGTCGGTGGCCGACTCAGAGCTATGCGGGACGGCAGGGCAGGGTCGCAGCAAGCTGCTGTAGCTGCCCATCACGTCCGAGGGGGTCGGACTCGTGAATTCTGGTCCCTGTTAAGGCTTGACTCGGAAGCGCTGGCCCGCTGCAACGTGGACCAAAACGGCTACGGTTCCTGCTCATCCCCCTGCTCCTCTTCCTCCTCCTCCTCCTCTTCATCCTACTCCTCCTACTTTTTCCGTTCCTCCTCCGCCTCCTCCTGGTTCTTCTTTTCCTCCACATTCTCCTCAGGAGGGGCAGCCGGACAGGGGGAGAAAGGGTGGAGGAGGACCAAAGGAGGAGCGAGTAGTGACGAGGGTCGAAAAAAAGGAAGACAGAGGCGGGCGTGGAAGAGCGAAGAGGAAGGAGGAATGGATGGCTGGAGAGGGAAGGGGAGAGGAAGGAAGGAGGAAGTGCCGGATGTCCGTGAGGGGGGGAAGAGGGAGGCTGAAAGGACGGAGGGCTGGACTGGGGGAGGAAGGGCCTGAAGGAGGGCTGGAGGGACCACGGCCGGCGTGGGCGGCGCGGTGTTCCCTGCAAGGGTGTCCCTTCTGCCGCTACCGCCCCATCTCGTTCTCTTGCACGTGCCCCTCCTCGTGCACCTCCTCCTCCTCCTCCTCCTCGTCCTGCATATCCTCTTCATCCTATTTCTTGTCACGAGTGTGGAGTCCCTCTGCTCCTGCAGCGCTTCAATGTCCTCCTGGTCGACACTACAATTATGTTACTCGATGTCTGCTTCTCAAATTATCGGAATCATCTTCCTATTATTCGCTGTCCTTCTCATCATCTCCTACGTTTCCTCATGTTCCCCCGCTTCCTCCTCTGGGGAGTCGTGTGCACAGCAGCGCGTGCTCAAATGGATCCAACTTTGGCGCGATGTCCATGGTGCCCAAACAGCTGCTGCCACCGTTTCAGTGGCATGTTGCTTGTGAGTGTGATTGACATAATCTCCAGTTCCTCCTCATCATCATCATCATCATCATCATCATCATCATCATCATCATCATCATCACCATCACCATCGCTGTCATCATCATCATCATCATCATCATCATCATCATCATCATCATCAGCAGCAGCAGCATCAGCATCATCATCAGCATCAGCATCATCATCATCAGCATCATCAGCATCATCATCATCATTACCATCAGCATCATCATCGTCATCATCACCATCATCATCATCATCATCAGCAGCAGCAGCAGCACCGCCGTCATCATCAACAACATCATCATCAGCACCACGATCAGCATCACAATCACCATCGTCATCACCACTACCATCACGACCAACATCAGCATCAGCATCAGCATCACCATCGCTATCACCATCACCATCACCACCACTATCACCATCACCACAACCACCGACATCACCATCATCATCATCATCATCATCATCATCAGCAGCATCATCATCATCACACTCACCAACAACATCATCAGCATCATCATCTAACCGCTTTTCGGCACCATAACCTCTCAGGACCCCCCAAACTCCATGGAACCCCCATGGGCCTCTTCAGACCCCCACGACAACCCAACACTCCTGGTCTAACACCGCGCCCAGTCGGAAGAGCCGGCACGGGAGCCCACAAGCGAGTTGTACGACCAGCGACTTGTAGCACTCCCCCCTACCCACGCCCGCCCTCCCTCCTCAAAGCAATCAAACAACGGGAGAACCATCATTTCTCTGCGCCGGTTCCCCCTCCACAGTGCACGGGGCGCGCTGGGGGCGGCGCAAGCGCCGGCCCAAGAAATCTGCGCGGTGCTACCCGACATCGATTGTCAAAAAAATGATCCCTGACCCCTTGGGAGGGGACCCAAGTTAGGAGGGCCAGGAAAATAAGATTCTTTTTTTGTTCTGCAGATGTAGCGAACCAAACCGCCCAGAATTACGATCCCTAATGCGAAGATTGGGACCTCAGTGCGGCCACGTCTTCATCGTGTTATTAGGGTGGGCGGTTCTTTTGCTCTCGATGAGAGATCATTTTTATGCTTTATGTCTTCGGAAACAAACAAATTATCTGCTAAAGACACTTCCGCTTGCCATCCTTCCCACCCTCCCTCCTCCGTTTCGCTTCTCTGAAACGGACCGCGCGTCACTGCCGCGCGCCCTCGAACGCAGCAAGAGCCGGTCCGTCGCGGCCAACGCGACGTGACGGGCCGATGCGCGACAGCGCCGGCCAACCCCTCCCTCCCAACTTCCATTCTGTCTTCCCTCCCTCGCTCCCTCACTCCCTCAATCTCCTCCTCCATCCTTCCTCCCATCCCTCCCTCCCCCCTCCTCCTCCTTATCCTCCTGCTCATCGTTCCCTTCCCCCCTTCCTCTGTCCTGCTCCTCCTCCTCGTCATCTTTTTCCTCCTCTCCCTCCTCCTCATCCTCCACCTGCTCCTCCTCATCTCCTCTTCCTCTCCTCCTCCCCCTCCTCCTCCTCCTCCTCCTCCTCCTCGGTCTCTTTCCCTCCCTCCCGCCTGGGGTCCCCCGCGGCGAACTCGGAGCTGGCGCCAGTGCCCTGCCCCGCTGGGGAAGTGGAGCTCCAGTTGAAGGCGCCCGCGTTCATGTTCAGGGTCCCTGCCGGAACCCTCCACCTCGAAATTCCCGCTGTTCTCTCCCTCTTCTTTCTTCCTTCTCCCTCCTCCTCCTCCCTCCTCGTCCTCCCTCGTCCTCCTCCCTCCTCAGATACTTATTCCTCCTCGTCCCTCGTCCCTCCTCCTCCCTCCTCCCTCGATTTCCCACTCACCCCTCCCTCCTCATTCCTCCATCCTCCTTCTCGTACAAGTCGTCCCTCCTCCTCCCCCAATTTTCCCTCGGTCGTACTCGGCGACACAGCAAGAGCCCAATCATCGCCAGTCGACCATTGGTCGACGGCGGCACTGACGGCAAAACTCGTCACCCGTCTGCTCCATAGATCACATCTTCCCCCCATTCCCCTCTCCCCCTGGACCCCCCAAACAGTCGATGACCTTGCTGTGCTAGAGCACAGCAGCTCATGCTACGAAATGGGGAAAAAAGGAGCAGGGTGAGGCGGGGATATGCAAGGAGGAGGATATGAAATATAAAACGCAGTTCAAGAGCAACCTCGCCCGGGCGAGCTGCAAGCTGAATTCGCCTGGACCAAGCAAACATCACTCAATGGTTCGTAACAGTTCCTCTCACGGATGGGCGAGTACACCTGGAATACCACATATCTGCAAAGACTCCTGACAGCGGAATTGCACTGATGATACTCTGGCACACTCGAAACTGCGACACACAAACAGTGCAACAACAAAGGATGAGGCCTAAATAGGTCGGACTAGTGCAACGCCCACTTTCGGATGCGATCCTCTCCAAATCCCCGCCACAAGCGGACACATATAGGCATAGGATGTAACAACCTGTCAGGTGTGCTTGGAATTCGGCCGCTCCGTAACTTCCTCAGTTCTGACACGAGTGAATTCCGCGCAGTTTCAACAATTACACAATATTGTAACACCCCCCACACCACCGCATAATATTAAAGGCAATTTCGCTTCGTTGGCACAGATTGCCGTGGGCTCGTGGTGAAAACGGGGCCCCGCATCCATAGCCTCAATAATATGGGAAACCAAATCAAAAAACAATCACGCCCCCTGGAGGACCGCGACTGGGCATCGGGCCACATATCTGTGGCCCGAGGCCACTCCCAGAGGATCCGGCCACGCGACGTCGAGCAGGGCAGCATGGGCACGGGCGGCCTCGACGCGGGCCTCCATGTCCTGCCTGGGGAGCGCACGCTTCCTGGCAGCCTTCTCGGCATTGCCGTCTAGCTCAGCTTCCGCGACGGTCGCCCTGCTTCGATGCGCATTGGTCTTGCCCGCGGGGGTCTGCGGATCCGCTGGGAGATGGAAACCAACAGAGCGCCAGCATTCTCCCGAGAAGCGACTGCCTGCCATTGGATCGGGTAACTTTACGAAGGGCTGCCCAATCAGAGGCGAATGACGCTGGCCTAGACAAGAGCTTAAACGCTACGTGCAAGGGTACGAGGGGAATCCGCTGGCGAGGATGTCCTAGCGGCCAACATCAGCTCCCCGCCGGCATAGAATTGGACTGCTGCCAAGCCGGGCCTGCTATTATGCGAGTGGGATGGGCCAATCGTGGAACCATCTCCGAAAACTGAAAATCCCTGTCAAACGCTCTATCGCGGCACGGCCCGCTCTGGTCCAGCATTTCAATATGCCCAGTCCTGGGCCGCCCTGGGGGCGCCAGGTCTGGCCGCCGAACGCCGCGGGCATAGAGGGATGCCTCGGATCGCCTTGGCCCCGCCCCGAATATTGCCGACAACTCCCCGCCAGATGCTCTGGCTTCGCGGGCATTTCCGCATTCCGCGGGCGCGCGTACCAGGCGCGTTGCGACGCGGGCAGTCGCGGGCGCCCGGGTGCCCCCACGCTGCGCGCGTTTGTCCAGTAGCCAGAGACTGCCCTCGAAAGCTGAGGCCTGCCAGCGGGCGCTGCCTCTGGAAAAAGCTCCCACCACAAGCCAGACATAGCAATGTCTGAGTCTGCAGGCGCATTATTGTTCGAGAAGTCATAGAAATGCGCCCTGGAACTGCCACTGGATCTCCTTGCTGACCCTTTTCCGGGGGCTGTCTGAAGCGGGCCCCAAGCTGACCCCCCCTGTCCTGAGTCTCGATGGCAGACGGGAGTTCCCAACCTGCGCGAGTGACCCACTTGCAAAGAAAATCCACGGGACCATGCGCTCTTCTCAGCAACCCTGCCCCGATGCTGTTTGCAATGTCTTGCGCTGCATGATCGAGCGCGCCCCGTGGCCCCTTGCAAGACCAGCGGTCCGCGCGAGCCTTCTGGTTCCGCTGTTGTTCCACAATTCGGCGACGCATCTTGCCAGACCGGCCCCTGCCCAGACGACGGGGCCAATGCCCTCCGCCGCGCACCACTCGAGATCCACCGTGGCCGCCCTATCTTTGCCGCTGAAAGCTGCCCCCCCTAAAACTCGCGCCCTCTATAATTCCCTTTCGGCGCGAATCCACGGCCGCGAGCCCCGCGCGCCAGGGCGGGCCTGGATCCGGCAGCGAAGAACCGACTCTGAAGCTCTTTTGCCTCGGCACCTGGGAGAGCTTTTACCCTCTTGACTGGAGATCAGACTCAGGCATCGCGTCCGTCGCATGGACCTCGCCCCATGCTCGCACCTGGCGCCGACCGCAGGCATCGCGCATGCCCGAGCTTACCACGGCTGGACTTGAATAATTGCCCCAGGCGCGAGACCGCCAATGTAAGATGTGTAAGGGAGTTTGCCGCCGCACACAATTCGGGCGCAGCTCAGGAGAGATGCCATTTGCGCGACGCCTCGCCGTGAACCGCATGATCCAGGCCCCATCGCCGCGACCCTTCTCCGCGGAAGCTCGGCCTCAGAGACACCCCCGTCGCGGAGGAGCCAGGTCCGACCGACTACGGCAAAAAGCGGCGGCCTCTGCCAGCCGCTAGCTCGCGTGGCTCGTGGCTCGCCTCTGCCATCCTCTTGGCGGATTGGAACCCGGGGCCGCGCCGCGCTCTGCCCTCTCCCACCCCCATTTCGTTGCACCCCTCTCCGCTGTCCTTCCCTTTTCGCGCGAAGCGAGCCTGAGAAGAAGACAGCGCCTCGTCGGCCTGGGCCACGCTGCGTTTCCACGCTAACTGCGCGATCGTCATTTGCACGGCGCGCTGCGTAATTAGAGCGAGCAATGCCCATCAGCTGGAAAAGGAGCGCTGCCGCCCCCAACCCTTCCTCGCGGATCACACTGACATGCCGGGGGTGAAACCCGCGGGGCCGGCGCGCGAAAGCCTTGGACGTTTTGCTGATGAGCCGGGGTTGGGAAAGGCGGACAACTGGCAACCTGGTCTGCAATGCGGTCAAGGGCGTTCGCAGCTTCGCACATGCCCCCCCCGGGCAGAGAGTTGGTAAGCTAGGCTGTTGGGCAGTGCCGGCGTGGCCGTCCGTCTCATTGCAGGGCCCGCGCGCCTCCGGGCACGGGCCTGCGCGCGCCCGGCATTGCCTGGCCCTGCCCCCCCTTGGCCCCGCGGCCCGCGGCGGCAGGAGTCGGAGATTTGCGCGGCGCTTTGAATGAGGAGGAGGCCCGCGCCCCGCCGCGGCGCGGAGTAGAGCGAGACCCACGGCCGCGGCGCACCCTGAAAGATGCCGCCCCCATGCTCTTTCTGGGCTCGCAACGGCCCCCCTTTCCCTGGCGCGGGGGGGGGGCACGGGCGCATCTGGCGCGACTCCCGCGCGGGCTTCAGGGATCCAGGATGTTCGGCGCATTTCAATTCGTGTTCTTAGAGCCTGTCGACCACCCGCCACGTGGCTCTCTCTCCTCTTTCTCTCTCCCTCTCTCTCTCTCTCTCCCTCTCTCTGTTTCTCTCCCTCTCTCCCTCTCTTGTTTTTGCTGTCTCTTTCTCTTTCCTCTTGTATATATATATATATATATACATACATATGTATATGTATGTGTATGTGTATATACATATATATATATATATCATAGTGAGGGGACCGAACGGTCATTCACTGTCCCTGGGTGCGTGGCTGAAGTGGAATTCCGCGGTACGGATTATTGTTGTTGTTGTTGTTGTTGTTGGTTGTTGTTGTTGTTTGTTGTTGTTTGTTGCCGTCGTCCCACCCGCAACCCGCCCCGCGACCCACCCGCGACCCAACCCGCGACCCACCCCGCGACCCACCCGCGACCCACCCGCGACCCACCCGCGAACCACCCCGCGAACCACCCCGCGACCCACCCCGCGACCCACCCCGCGACCCACCCCGCGACCCACCCCGCGACCCACCCCGCGACCTGCCGGCGGCCCACCTGGATGGGTGCACGCCCTGAGCAACGCAGTCCCAAACAGCCCTCGCCTCCCCCTCCCCCCTCCCGTCCTCCCTCCCCTCCCCCCTCCCCGCCCCCCCCCCTCACCCCCATCCCTCTTCCCTCCTGGAGGGAGGGAGGGAGGAGAAACGAACGAACCACCACTGCGGGCAAGATTCCGGGCCTGGCTGCGACCAGGTGGCGGAGGCCATGGCATCTAGGAGCATACATACCTGCACCGTGGCTGGTAGTCCCAAAACAAGTTTTAACACACACGAAGTGGGGAGGAGGGGGCGGATGTGCTGACTGTGGATGCTCGGGGGAGGGGGGAGAGGAGGGCCGACAAGGAGGAGGAGAAAGGTGAGAGAGGAGGACGGAAGATCAGGAAGGGGGGTATAGAAGAGGGACGGGAATGAGAAGGGTGAGGAGAAGCAGAGGGAGGCATGTTGTTCGCCGCCACTGAACACTCAGGTAACGAAAAAGGCCAGGGCACCAAATGGAGGGGAGCCTGACGGAAACAACAAAGGAGCGAGGAGTCAGCCTTTGTATATGCAGGGCTTCGGAACTCGCCAAGACCATGACCCTGCACAACATCTGGAGCCAAACTCTGGATGGTGCAGACACTCCGCCTTGAACAAATCCTCCTGCCACTCCGCCCAAACGGCACGTCTGGTGGCGCGACGGTGAGGAGTTGTCTGTAAGGGAGAGGGATGGCGGAGTAGAGGGAGGATCGAGGGAGGAAGCGATGAGACAGGGCGGTATGGAGCGAGAAGGGAGCAGAGGGGAGGGAGGACTGAGAGGTAGGAGAGAGGACACGTAGGAGGGAGGAGGGTGGCAAACGACCAGGCTACTAAGGAGGGTAAGTGTGAGGGGGGATTTGGGTGGAGAAGCAGCGGCACATATACATCCTGCTTCGCCCCCCGGTCCTTCTTCCCAGTGGCGCTTGAACAGCCGACCAAGGCTCACGTCTTCGTTGCCAACCAGCAGCCTATGCTGCAGGAAGCCGTCGCTCGTCGGCTGGATGCCGCGGACGAAGTCGGCCACCTCCTCTGCTCGCAGGAGGGAGGAAGGGGAAGGATGGATGCGGGCTCCCCCGTCGTCCTCCTCTGCCCTGTCCTCATGTGCGTCCCCGCCGCTCATTGCGTCCTCGCCCGCGTCTTCGCCCCCTTCCTCCTCCTCCTCCCGCTCCACCTCGTCGCCCTCGTCATTGCCCCGTTCCTCCTCCTCCTCCTCCTCCTCCTCCTCCTCCTCCTCCTCCTCCTCGCCGCCTCGGCTTCTGCCTCCTCCTCCTCCTCGCTCTCCTCGCTCTCCTCGCTCCTCGCTCCTCCTCCTCCTCCTTTTCCTCCCCCGCGTCGCCTTCGTCGCCGCCCTCGTCGGCTCGCGCCCGCCTAAAGAAAAGGGGTGAGCTGGGGGGGACCGGGAACGATCAGTACGATCGACACGGGTACGGAAAAAACGAGTGTGAAACAGGACGACAGTGGACGATGCTGGACGAGGACGAGGACGATGACGAAGACGATGCTGGACGAAAACGGCCGACAAGAATTTGTCAGCTCCTGCCCGGATCTCTCCTTGTGCGTTCCAACTGGCAACCGAGGCTCGGAGGCCGCCCTCGGCCTCCACACGGGCGTTGGGCGCGCACCGGCGCCGCGAAATTGTTTGTCACGCCGCGGCGCGGCAAGGATCGGGGGCGGCCAAGGGGGGAGCGGCACGTGCGCGGCCCGAGGGGGGCCGCGAACGTATTGAAACAAGCAAAAGGCGCCATGAAATCTGGGGAGATACCGTGACCTTCGCCATGACATCCACCCCTCCTAGTCATCACCCCCCTCTGTGCCGCCTGCGAAAAGAGGCGGCCCGCACGCGCGTCGGGGCGAGACCGGGGCACGGCGTCGCGAGTCCATGAAGGGACCCAGGGGCACACAAATGAGTAGACACAAAGCCCATGATGCCCTCTATCGTTTCCATAAACCCTGGGTGTTCGTCATCCCCCCACTGCCTATCTTTTCCCGTATATTCCGGAGGATCGGCGATAACTTGTGCCTGTGTATGTTTCCCTCCTGAATTGTAAAAAGGGGCCCCAGAACACAGAAACAAATACACACAAATCAAAGTATGTCCCATATTTTCACATATGTTTTGGGTTTTTGTCTTCCCCACCACTTCCCATAGTTTCGCATATTTTTCATAGGAATCGACGATGAATTGTGTCTGTGTTTTTTCTCCTCTCCTGAATTAACCTGCATGCAAGAGGAAAAAGGAAGGCGAAGAGGCGGCCGCGGAGGAAGGGGGGAACCGGGCGCGGGGGCACCCTCGCGCAGCGGAGCTGCGGCGAGTGCGCGGGGGCAGCCGGGCTGAAGGGCAGCCCCCGGCCCAGGGGTGGCGGGCAGCGGGCGGGCCGGCGGCGAGGCCACGGTGCGTCTGGCCAACCTGCCGGGCGCCGCGGCAGCAAGGATAAGACATCAAGAACCATGGGCGGGTGGGCGGGAGAAGCGGTCCCACCTTTGGCCCAAGAGCGGCAGCAGCCAGGCAGCGGGCGCGCAGGCGCGGCAGAGACACGAGGGGGGGAACCGGGAGTCGGACTGTGCTTCGCCTGGGTGTGAAGCAGACTTGTTCTATGTTTCGCGGTAGCGCCACTGACCGACCCCGCCGCCCTCCCCCCGTTCCGCCCCCCACCCTGGTCACGTCACGATCCAGGTGCTCCCAAGCGCTCCCAGACGCTCCCAGGCGCAGGGCTCACAGCCCCCTTCCCGTTGAGATGCCCGAGGTGTCTGCGGAGCAGAGCGGTACGAGGGCCAACAGCAGACGTTGTCGAAACTCGATAGGCCGGTGACAAGGGGGGTCCCCTCCGCAGCCAGGTCCATGGACAGGACGACGAAGCCGCCGTTCACGAACGCGAAGCGGTCCGAGCCTCCCCTGCGCGCCGTCCCGCGGCGCTCGCCTCCCCTCGCCATCACCCTCGTGCTCCGGGCCCCTCGTGCTCTGGGGTCCGCCCTCGTCCGCCGCGCACCGCGCCGTGGCCCGCCTCCATCCGAGGAGGAAGAGGAGGAGGAGGAGGAGGAGGAGGAGGAGGTGAAGGGGGAGCAGGAGGAGGAGGAGGAGGAGGAGGAGGAGGAGGAGGAGGAGGAGGAGGAGGAGGAGGAGGAGGAGGGGGAGGAGGAGGAGGAGGGAGGAGGAGGAGGAGGAGGAGGAGGAGGAGGAGGAGGAGGAGGAGGAGGAGGGGGAGGGGGAGGAGGAGGAGGAGGAGGAGGAGGAGGAGGAGGAGGAGGAGAGGAGGAGGCGGAGGAGGAGGAGGAGGAGGCGGAGGAGGAGGAGGAGGAGGCGGCGGAGGAGAAGGAGGAGGAGGAGGAGGAGGAGAGGGAGGAGAAGGAGGAGGAGGAGAAGGAGGAGGAGGAGGAGGAGGAGGAGGAAGGCTCGAGGCACCAAACGCGTGCGCGCCGTGACTGCTGATGCGAGTGTCTTCCCCTGCTCCCGGTTGCCCCTCCTCTTGCTCCTCCTGCGGAGCTCCTCCCGCACCTATCCTGCTCGTCCTCATTTTGCTCCCACCTCTGCCCCCCGCCTTCCTTCTATTCGCCAGGCCCTTGGGGGTCCTCGGCGCGTGAGGTGACTGCCCCTCCTCAACCAAAGCCATCGGGTGCCGAGTTCAGATGTTTCGATAGACCAGGGAAGTATCAGCAAAAAAGTTGTCATTGCTGGTTGCACAACCACGTGCAGCATTGGCCGTAAGCGCTGGCTGACGATTGCTTGCGTGCTATACTGTAGTTCGACTTGCTTTCGCTTGTGAGATCGTACGTTCGTACGTGCTTGCTTGATCTGACGCATCAAAGTATAGCGCTGTGCTGCACTTGCATCGTAGGATGCTGCGCAAAATGGTACGCATATGAGCACGGGCCGCCCACGTAAGGTTTGCAACGCTCGCTGCGAACGTCGTTAAGGCGACGAGGCCAAGCACTCTTACGCTGTCCCTGGGTGCGCGGCTGAAACGGCATGCCTCCGTGCGTATTGTCCTTGTTGCCGTTGTTGCTCGTATCATCGTCGCCGCGCGCCCAGCTCCCGCGTGGTTGTGTTGAGGCCTTCCCGCTCATCTCACAAGACAGAAGCATGTGCTGAGACTAAGTTTTCGAGTATGCAGGCGATGACCGGAGGGAGCCAAGGATGTCGAGGGCAAAATTTGGCGATGGACCGAAAATGCTGTGCAGGCGGCAGGGAGCACAACGAACATCCAATCAGGACAAGTTTCTCGTCGTCAGCATGCCTGTGAGCACCGATGCGCCTGCGAGCACCCACAATATGCACGTGAGCACCGCGGTAGCCTGTAGGTACCGCAGCATGCCTGTGCGCACCAGGCTAGCCCAAGAACGGCACGGGTTGCACCCGCGGCGATGTTCTGACCTCTTTGGTAAAACGCCCTATCTTCAAATACTCACACGTCCCATAGCCATAGCTACTCCCACCAATAATTATCCTAAGCTGTTTCAAGCTCTCCCTAGCAATCCCCACCACCCTGCAAACTCTACGTTCCTAACTACCCCCGTTCCCAAACGCCGCGGGTGCGAATAGTGGCGTTACCAGATTATCACCAGCGGTGGAACCGAACCCCGTCATGACCGAAATGTGTATACATATGCATTTTATGCTGCTCAGGCGTATAACCATCTATGCGCACGACAAAAAAAAACACCACTGTGCCGCTGGGCACGGAGTCGGCGTGTCGTCCCAAGAGGCTCCCAAGACGGCCCCGAAAAGGGCCCAAGAGAGGGAACAAGAATTGAACGTCCGAGCCTTCCGCACCAAGAGGCCCCCAGGAGGCCCCAAGGGGCGCCCAGGATGCCCCAAGAGGCCCCCAAGAGGCCCAAAAGGGGCCCAAAGAGACGCCCAGAGGGCCCCCAAGGGGCCTCCAAACTGCCTCCAAGAGGCCCCCGAGAAGCCTCCCACGAGATCCCAACGAGCATCAAGTAGGCTTCACACCCACCACCTAGGCACAGTGGCGGGATGAGCCGAAGGCCATTCGACAATTAGATGTGTGTGTGTGTGCGTGTGTACACACACCCGCCACCGTGCCTCGAGGCACGAGTTGGAATGCCCTCAGTCCCTTTGAACATTCAGCCCTCAAGCATACATACCCGTCGGTCGGAAGAAGTGCGTAGAAACATGAAGTAGGAAGGCGCTGAAAGTAGATTGGGCTTCCACCCTCCCCCCGAAGAGCAAGGAAAAGGACAAAGCACTCAATGGTTGAAGTAGGAAGGCGCCCAATGGAAGCAGGGACCTGGGAATCCAGACATACCTAGGTTCAACGACCGACGGGCAGGTGTGCATCGAAACGGGCCCAGATCCCAAACTGCCGACGTTTCTGTGGTGCGTCGCCGCGTACGGTCGCGTGCCCCTAAGGCCTCCTCGCAGGAGGACCTCTCCCATGAGACAGCAGGCGCCGAGACGGACGAAGAGGGTGCAAAGAGGTGCCCCAAGACGGTCCAAGAGGGCCCAGAGATGTGGAAAATTCAGCCCTTGTTTGGCCCATTCTGTGCTCCCAAATCGGTTTCACATAATGCATCCCCCGACCCGCTGATGTTCTGTATCAAGCCGGCTTGAGGCTCAATTTCTTTCGGCGGCGAGGAACCAGAAACGATTTCCCCTGTGGTAGTGGCTTCTGCCACTCCGCCGCTGCGTGGACAAGGAGAGAAGGCGAGTGACCCAGTTCAAGGAGAGAAGGCGAGTGACCCAGTTCCGCACGAGACTGCCCAACGGCGCTCCACGACGCCTCAAACTTGGTCCCAAGGCTGCCCAAGATGCTTTCAAGATGCCCCAATGACAGCCCCAGTTGGTCCAGTTTCTGCGGAAATAGGCACGAAATCCTTACAGTTTCTATTTTTATAGAAAACTCGAGAATTGCGTGGGACATCATGACAACCCCGAGTCTAATGTCTATCCTCTGGGCGTCTTGTAGGCTACGGGAGCTCCATCTGGCCCGGATCCGTGCAAGCTGCCCCTGCAGGAATCCAAACTCAGGCCAAAAGCCTCCCGGGGTTCCGCGGCGGCCCCCGCAGGGGCCTCCAAAGGTCACCCGGAGCCTCAGGTGGTCCCCGCACAGGCCCCCACTCCAACACGGCATTGTGACCAGCTGCTTCGGCCCCCCCGTCGGCCGACAAACGGCACCAGACCATACAGTTGTGTGCCCAAAAAACCCTGTGTTGATGCACAGTTGCTTCGGCCACCAGGTCCAGGATCGACGACGCCTCAGGAGGCGCCAACGCACTACAGTAGGGGCCGGACCACAAGAAACCACCCACAAGAAACCCAACCCTGAGACCCCAGGACGTCCATTGATTGTTGGCGTGGGAACGCTACGCTTTCCACAGCAAGACCATCGAACCAAAAGAAGCCCAGGGCATCCTGGAGGCACGCAGGGTGTTTCTTGGCATGGGCCTCCACTCTACGGTGCACACAAGCTCCTCGCGGCTCGAAGCTCGTCTCATCGCGTCGCTGTGGGCCCGCTCCCAGGGCCCCGCCCCCCCCCCCCCGCGTTCCGAGCTGCGTGAGGTAGATGTCCACCGCGACCTCGGGGGCGGGGGGCCTGGGCCCCGCGCGAGCCGACCGAAAGAGAGAGCAGGGGCGGAGGAGGAGGAGGAGGAGGAGGAGGAGGAGGAGGAGGAGGAGGAGGGGAAGAGGGAGGAGGAGGAGGAGGAGGAGGAGGTGGAGGAGGAGGAGGAAGAGGAGGAGGGAGGGCGAAGAGGAGGAGGGGAGGAGGGCGAGGAGGAGGAAGGAGGAGGAAGGAGAAGGAGGAGGAGGAGGAGGAGGAGGAGGAGGAGGAGGAGCGGGGGAGCGAAGGAGGACGGGGAGGAGGAATTCGGGATAGAAGTCCGCGCGGAGCGCCAACAATCTCTGTCTATGCCGTCTTTCCTTCTTCGGCTCCGAGCCGCTCTCAGGGGGGCGCCCTCGCCTCGGCGCTACGAAGCGGCCCCCCCCCCCCCGGGATGGCATCGCTCCCGCCTCGATGCCTCCCAGACGGGTGCTCGGAGCCTGGCCCTTCAAAAAACAGCGCGGGGCCCGCAGCGTTAGGTCGGGCATGTCCCCCTGCAGGGGTATTTGGACGATTTGTCATTTGAAAAAATTGTAACAAAAACAATAAAAAAACAGCAACAAAAAAAACATCGTCATCCAACTGTTTGACTATATTCCTCCTGTGGAGAGACATGCCCGACTTCACCGCAGCGCCAGGGACCAGCCCTGTGGATGCTAGGCGCATGCTTCTGTGCTTGGCTGGCGCGCGCCGGGGCGAGCGAAGGTCGCCAGGTGGGCCCGAAGTTGCCGGGGTCGGGGTTCGGCATCAGGGCTGGGCCTCCACGTTGTTTTTCGTGTTGTTTTCGTTTTGTGTTTAGTTTGCGTTCGTTTTGTCGTGTTTTCTTCGTTTTGGTTTGTCTTCGTTTTGTCTTCGTTTTGTGTTGTCTTCGTTCTGGTGTCCTCCTGTTTGTCGTGTTGCTCGACCTGTTGTCCTGTTAACTCCCTGGCAAAAACGAAAAACAAAGCACGCCCGAAATCCAGCAAAAAACAGCGTTTCGGTCCAGCCCAGTGAGACAACATTGGCGGAGCAGCCAGCACCCGTGGAAGGTCTGGGAAAGCGAAACCAATGGACGTCTTGGGCCCAGGCGAGGGTTCGGGCCGCGCTGAGGCGCACTCCGATGGGCCCATTTTCCAACACCACTGCCATAGGTCCCTTCTCCAACGTCCTACAGATGGTAGTGGTGGTGGAATAGTTGTCCATCACACTCTGGCACGGCTGGGAGCCTGCTGAGCCGAGCGAGCTGACGCTGCAGCACGGCCTTGTTCGAGTAGGGGATCGACTGCAGCAGAATTGACTTGTCCCAAAACTGCTGTTCAGCCGAGTCATAGTACGAAGATTGCTCCGCAAATCTGCGAGCATGCTACGCATGTCTCGTAGATCCGACGAGAAACTACTCGAGGGGTAAAAATCAATTGTGCAGTCGATCCCTTAGTGGGCCCCGGAAACGGCAGGGCTGTTTTTTCACCGTTTCCGAGAAAGTGTCCCTTGAAAATAGAAACGGCAAAAAAAGGCGACAGGAAACAGCAACAAAAACGGCTCCAGGGTTGGAACCGGAGCGGGAACCCGTAAAAGAACGGCGACGGAACCGGCAAACAAACGGCGTCCGAACCGGAAAAAAACGGCAAAACGGAACCTGTAAAAAAGCGGCCCTTTCGTTTCCAGGGCCCACTAAGGTCGATCCCCTACTCGAAGGCTCAGGGTCGGGCCGCGCTGGAGCGCGAGTGAGCTGACGCTGCAACGCGGCCGTCGAGGAGCTGCCGGGTCCCCGCGCGGGCACGGCGCCAGCCGTCGAGACCGCGGATGATGGCCACGATGACGTCGACAGCATCCTCCTCCTCCTCGCCCACCTATGCGAATCGCTGAAGGGGCCCCAAGACACAAAAATAAATATACACAAACAAACATATTCCAAATATTTTCCCATATTTTCTTGGTTTTTGTCTTCCCCCCGCTTCCCATATTTTCCTGAATCGCCTCCCCTCCTGGGGGCGGGGCCGCCTGGTGGGAAGGGGGGGGCAACCGCCGGGGGGGGCGCACGCAGGGCCGGAGCGCCAGAGTTGTGCCGTGTCGCCTTCGGCAAGGATGACTGCACACGCCGGTCGGAAGCAGTGGGTAGAAACATGGAGTAGGAAGGCATTGGAGGTAGATTGGGCTTCCGCCCGCCCCCTGAAGAGGAGGGAAGAAGGAAAACAGGCGATCCTTGAAGCGATCTGGGAAACCAGAAATACCTACTTTCAACGACCGGCGTGTATTGCCGGGATCCCAGGAGAGCCCAGAATCGAATCGACAAGTCGGATCGGCGATCGAATTGCATCGCATCGGCGGACATCGGCAGCCGAGCCACGGAACGTCGAACCGGCGGAGATCGGCAGGCTAGTATGCCTCCAGGAACAAATCGGAACGCAAATCGGAATCCCAATTTGGACGCCCGAAATGGGTACGGAAAGAATGGGTACAATGCCCAACAACAAATGTTGTCCCAAACCAACAGCGGCCGCTGTTGGGCAGGCGGCCTTCTGTCTCGCATGGACACAGACCGCGGCGGCGTGGACAGCGAGTCCTGTTCAAAATGAACCAGATCCGCTGTAGGGCATTGCACCCATTCTTTCCGTGCCCATTTCGTTCGTGTAGACCCAAGTCGAATCGAATCGAAATCGGACGCCAGCCAAGTCGAGTCGAATCGAATCGAATAGGAATCGACATGAGCCCTGGGCCCCTGGCGGCCCACCGCGCGTCCGAGCCCGCCGTCTCCAGGACTGGCGGCCTGGCCGCTGCCCACGGCCCGCTGTCCGACGGCGAGCGGGGAGGGCCTCGTTCGGGCACGCGCCGCTGCTGGGACGGCTCGGGGCCTGCAATAGGGGAACAAAAAATTGCATAAACTTAAAAACTCGGAGGCCCGCGCGGATTTCTCGGATCGGCGCTGGGACCCAACCGGCGGCGCCTCTGTCGCCGCCCTTGGCGCGCTCCGCGCGCCCGGGAGGAGGGTCCAGCGCCGATCCGAAAAATCCGCGCGGACCTCCGAGATTTTATGCTTATGCCACCTTTTGTTCCCCTGTTGCAGGGCCAGCCGTCTCCAGGACTGGCGGCCTGGCCGCTGCCCACGGCCCACTGCCCGACGGCGAGCGGGGAGGAGGAGGAGGAGGAAGAGGAGGAGGAGGGAGGAGGAGGAGGAGGAGGAGGAGGAGGAGGCGGAGGCGGAGGCGGAGGGAGGCGGAGGCGGAGGCGGAGGCGGAGGCGGAGGCGGAGGCGGAGGAGGAGGAGGAGGCGGAGGAGGAGGAGGAGGAGGAGGAGGGCCTCGCGCGGGCGCGCGCCGCTGCTGGAACGGTTCGGGGCCTGCAGGGCCCGCGGGTGGGCCCGCAGGGGGCGCGCGGAACGCCGCGCGCGGAGGGCCGCGCCGAGAGGGGCGGAGGGCGGCCGGCTTCGCCGATAGCGTTCCGGCGGCGCGGACGTGCGCTCGCGGTCGTGGACTGGAGGAGGAGGAGGAGGAGGAGGAGGAGGAGGAGGAGGAGGAGGAGGAGGAGGAGAAGGAGGAGGAGGAGGAGGAGGAGGGAGGAGGAGAAGGGAGGAGGAGGAGGAGGAGGAGGAGGAGGAGGAGGAGCGTGGTGGCTCGAGGTGCGCTGCTGGTGTCAGGCAGGTCGGGCAGGTCCTGCCGCAGGCCGATTCTGGAGGACAACAATAGCATACTGGTCAGAACATGTGCAGACATGGGCAAAAAAGATAACAGAGAGAGAGAGAGAGAGATCGTCTCCGGACGAGGGCTTAGACCGTGTTTGGGTCTTCCTCCCGTAGAGGGACGTGCCCGACTGAAGGCTGGGGATCGCCCGCGGTGGTGTCCTGGGCGGGCCCTGCTGCGACGCCTGCGGCAGGGTCGCCCGGGGGGGGGGCCGCTCGGCGGACCGGGCCGCCGTCGGGCGGGCGCGCGAGGGCCGCGCGAGGCCCCCCCCCGCGGCAGGCGGGGCCCTCGAGGGCCGAGGGGGGGCTCCGGCGGCCGCGCCCGCTGCACCACGTGGTGGCGAGCCCTGGTCTCGTCGGTGCACCAGGTGGGGGCCCGACCACAGGAAGCCCTCCACAAGAAGCCCAACCCCGAGACCCCAGGACGTCCAGTTTTTTTGCCGTGGGAGCGCCGCGCTTCCCACAGCAAAACACAATCGAAACCCAGGAAACCCAGGGCACCCTGGAGGCAAGCAGGGTGTTCCTTGGCATTGGTTTCCACTCGCTCCTCGAGCCTCGTGTCGCCCGCGGGGCGTCCTCCGCCCCCGGTCGCCCTCCAGAGAGGGGAGGGAGGAGCAGGAGGAGGAGGAGGAGGAGGAGGAGGAGGAGGAGGAGGAGGAGGAGGAGAACGAGGAGGAGGAGAACGAGGAGGAGGAGGAGGAGAACGAGGAGGAGGAGGAGAACGAGGAGGAGGAGGAGGAGGAGGAGGAGGAGGAGGATAACGAGAACGAGGAGGAGGAGGAGGAGGAGGAGGAGGAGGAGGAGGAGGGTGTTCCTTGGCATGGGCCTCCACTGCGCTGGGACTTAAGCCTTGCTGGTCCTCTTGCCGCCGCGGCCTGCCACCGCGGCCGCGGAGGAAGCGGCAGAGGAGCGAGGAGCCCTGCCAGCGGCGTGCAAGAAAGAACTCCAGGCGCAAATTTGACTGAGGTCGGGGGGCAATTTCTAGACCCTATGTCACAGGGGCGCTTGGACCAAACGCCAGCCTGGAGAGGGATCTATATATATAGAGAGAGAGAAAGAGAGAGAGAGAGAGAGACTGAACAAACATAAAGATTTAGAAAGACAAGAGAAAGAGAGAGAGAGAGAGAGAAACAAACATCAAACAACAAAAAAGACGGACAGCTACCACATATTCAATACACATCACGCACTACAGCGGGAAGGATGAGGGGGAAAGGTGAGGTAAGGGAGGCATGGGAAGGGGGGGAAGGACATAGGAGAGCGTCGGGGAGGGATGAAGTGCAGGGAAAGGGGATGAAGGGGCAGGAATCGGATAAGGACAAAGATGAAAAGAAAGAATACCCTCCCATGGACCCCTGCGTAGAACTTGGTCTCCGCAAAGAACATCAGGTGGTCTGCCAGCTCGGTCGGCCAGACGTAAGCGTCCTGGCACAGAAGATTTAAGAAAGACTACACTGCCAAGGACGATGCAACACGGCAAGGGAAGCTACACGACGGGGGCACATGGATTTGGAAGATAGAGAGAGAGAGAGAGAAAGAGAAAGAAAGAGTAACAACAAAAAACTAGAAATAACAGAGAGGTAGAGAGGCAGACAGGATGGAAAACGAGACAGAGAGAAAGCGAGATAGAGAGAGAGAGAGAGCGAGAGAGAGCGAGAAGGAAAACAACAGACGAGAGGGGGGAAGGCGAACAGAAAGAGAACGAACGAGACAGAGACAGAGAAAGAAAGCCAGAAATAAACACTCCACTATCCGCCGAAGAGTGCAGCCTGTCCTGCTTACCCAGAGCTTGAGCTGTGTTCCTACCTGCCGCAAGATTTCGACGACGGAGTTTCGACGACATGTTCTGCCACTGTTCCCTCAGGCGCTCTTGGGGATTCGTCGTCAGTGCCGCGGTCTCAGCCGCTTTCGACATCTGCCAAAGGTGCTGCCGCCTCCTTGAGGTGGGCAGCGGACTTCGAGCCGTCGGAGAGTTTGCCGCATCAGACGGAGCCGATCCTGGCCACCTACAACGGGAATGCGTGCAGGCTTTCATGGAGTGGCTCGTGCTTGACAAAGGCCTCCAACCTGGCGCTCTTTTTCTTACAGCTCATCGCCTGCGTGCAGGGGTGCAGCTGAGGAGTGCCCAGAGCTGGGCTCGCGCGAGAGGTTTTCGCTTTCTACCCAGAAGCTGCGCGGTCACAGGGGGCGACGGCCACCTCGACATGCTGCGAGGTTGGCATTGCCAGCCTCAGTCATCTAGCCAGCGTCCCCTCCGAGCCCAAGTGGGAGCACGCGAAGTCCAGGATGTTCTTTCAGTGGGTCATGATCGGCAACATGCAGATATTGTTCGCTCCCTTCTACGGCATCACCAGCGTCGGGCAGTCGGGCAACCTCGACCTCTCGGCCTCGCTGATCCAGGTGCTGCGCGAGTCCTGCCTCCAATTTGTCGTGGCGGGAGACTGGAACATTGAATAATAATGTTTCGGTCGTGACACGTTTCTCAGCGCAGGGTTTTTAAGTTTCCTGCATGCTGTGTTTGTACACCGCAGCAAACCAACCTGCAACGACTCGAATTACGACCACTTTATCCTCGGTGATGTCCTAATCCCACTTGTGAAATATGTGGGCATGTTAGAATATACCCCTGTGGGTCCCCATAGGGCCGTAGTTGTGCGATTAAGCGGGCCTGGGGGTGCTCACGAAATCCACCGCCGAATTCAGCAAAAATCATGTTTTGCTGCCCTCGAAATGACAAGCACTTGTGCCCGGTGACGGTTCGCTCTGGCCAGGTTCTGACGCGGGAGAAAACGAATCGCTCGATAGTCTTTCGCGTCGGTGGTTATCCTCGGCCGAGCTTTACCTGAGTCTCTATCCGGCCGTTCCCGTCGCCGAGCGGCCCAGATACTGCGGGCGCGCTGCTGGGCGCAGGCTTGAAAAGGTTCCTCTGGCATGCGAGCGGGGCAAGAGTCTCAGGAGAAGGCCAGCCCCTCCACCCAGAAGTGGCTCCCTGCGCGTCGCCTAACTATGCAGCGGCTGCGAGCTGAGGGCAAAGATTCCGAGCCTCAGCTTGCCCAACAGTCCAGCGCAGTGCGAATGCTCACTGACTACGCGGGGATCTGCGAGGGCATCAACTGGGCGAGCGAGGATGGTTTTCTATCAAGTCGCTTTCGGATGATGTTTTAGCAGGCCTCAGGGACCCAGTCAGGAGGCCTCAGGTCTGTAATGGTTGCAAGATCAGGTGCTGTCGTGCACGGCCGCTGATGCGGCCTCCGCCAAGCAAAGCTGGAAGGAGCATTCTGAGCTGGCTTTCGCCAGTGGGGCCTGCTTGGCCCACCGCTTTTCGAAGGGCCCTAAAGGGGCCACGGTCGCTGACCTTTCCCAGGGCCCCCCCGCTGTCGGGCATGAAGCTCTGCAGGCGATGCCGACGGATTGGACGAAACTCTGGATCGTCCCAGTCAGAGCCGCTGAGGCCCATCCGCTCGAATGCGATGTCGGTTCAGCTGAGCCGCTGCCTCGGTTCACGGACAATGACGCGAAGGCAGCGCTCAGCTCATTCAAAGGCAGCACCGCAGGCGGCTGGGATTGATTCCATCCTCGGGGGGCGGAGAAACTACCCTCGATCCTCGCGTCTACCCTCGCGCGTCTCCTCCTGTCGTGGGAAGATAGACCCGAGCTCACCGACGTCTGGGCGACCTGAATCGCGCCCCTTCCTAAGGTCACAAGCGGAGTCCGTCCTATAGGCTTGCCCCCACTCTTTGCACGCATCTGGCCCCGTCTCAGGCACCAGGTAGTTGCTAGCTGGGAAGCGGCCCTGCCAGACAGCGTCTTTTGGGGGGCCTCGTCTGAGACTGCGCGCGATAAATCGGCGCGGGCTCATGATGTGAAGCCCCTGAAGCCAGATTTCATTCTCGGACTTGATTTTCGCCAACGGGACGATCGTCGCAGGGTGCCCATGCGCCACTGGGCTCGCGGAGCTAATGACGGTGACGGTCCTTCGGCATGTCGGGGCAAGCTGCCGCTCGCTCCGCATCAAACACCTGATCGACGACGTGAGTCTGCACTGCGTCGGAGGCCCCAGCGTGGCCTCGAGGGAGCTCTATTGGGCGTTCGAGGAGGTCGCAAGCATGCTCCAAGCCAGAGGTGCGCCGCTTTCTCTGGGCAAGATGGGCTTCCTCTGCGACGGCGCGGAGACTTTCAGTGCGACCGAGGACGAGGTGGCGATTCATGGCCCGCGAGTACCCCTTTCTCTGGACGAGGTCAGTTTCATCGAGACCTGGGGGGAGATGCTCGTGACGGGCGCTACAGGAGGGTAGGTGCGTCACTAAGTCGGATCAGGGGCGCGATGGCCAAGGGGGACAGGCTGTTGGCCTTGCAGGATCTTGGGAAAAAGCGTCCAGCTGGTGCCAGAGTTGCGGGCGGCGGGCTGGGCGGTGTCCGCAACGCGGAGAGGCAGCGTGCCGCTCGGTATCACGGCGCAGCCCCTCGTGCTGAAGGGCCCAGCCGAGTTGCCCGAGTTGGGGAAGACTACGTGCTGATGGTGACGGCGCAGTCGGTGCTCGGCTCGTATCATGTCAAGTCTGATTGCAAGGGCTCGGTGGGCCGTTGCCGCAGGCTCCGATCGGCTTGTGGGGTAGGCAACTTTCGGGCCAGCATGTGGAAGAGAACTGTCCTGAATGATGACTTCGGCCGTGCTACCTTCAGCCACGTGAAAGCGCGCGCGTCCATGGCCGAAGTCAGGGAAACATCATAATTGATCGTAGCTCCAACGATGAGGTTGATGACCTGGCGAAGGCGGGGGCGAGATTCTATGCTACTAGTGACGGCCAGGAAAGGTTTGTCCGAGGAGCTCGCCGCCTACGCAAGATGCTGCTCACATATATCGCCCAGTTCGAGGTGTGGATGTATGGGGAGGAGGAGGAGGAGGAGGAGGAGCTTCGTGATTACATATTCCTGAAGTTGAGGAGGATGCAGTGGTGTCTCCTGTGCAGGATGCAGCAGCCAGGGAGGCGCTTCTCCTTTGGCCATGGTTGGTTCAGGGGCATGCACTGCTGGAGTATCCTGCTAACGGTCAGACACGCTCGCCCGCTCTCTGCACAAATTGTTGAAAGTACTCGGGCACGGGTAGCACAATCATCGTGGTCTAGATTTCCGATTCTGTGGCCGTATGGGAGGCAGCGGCAGAGCGCACGAGAACACGGGCCATTTCCAGTACATCAGGCACCCGCAGAGCCTGCACAAGCGGGCTCGGCTTCTTCATGCGCGCAGGCCATCTGAAGTTGTGAGAAGGAGCTTGTGCAAATCCAAGGGTTGGCAGGACCCAATGAGAGAGGACGTGTTCATCAGTCGCCCCAAAGGGAAGATCGGACCCGAACCGCCGAGATATCTCGACACAGCGTGTATCCTGGCGGACCGTGGCCTAACTTACCCAGAGTGCTTGGAGTTGGGAGCTCCTCGAGATGATGGAAGCGATGATGAAGATGACCTGGGTATGGTATGAGCGTCCTGTCTTCTACCAGTGGTTCGTGGTGTTTGACCCCCGCTGGTACAGATGCTCTACTGAATTCGTTCAGCTTTCAGATCCTGCTTCGGGCAATTTCACGTCGCCAATAACCTCGTTTCGCCACGGTGCGGCTCGAGCGCCGTCGTCGTGAGCCACCGGCTGCTGCGGGCCAGCTCAGTGGTGACGGCCCTGGGTGCGCAGCGCTTCGGCAACGCCCAGCTCGCGCTGCGTCCCCTCGTTGTCGGCCCCCCTTGTGCCGCTGCTGGGGACCGTCCCCATCCTGCGGGCCCCGCTCTTCGGGGACATGCATGTGAGCACGGGCCTGGCGCGGGCCCCGTGCCTCCGTCGGCGCCTACGTGGCGCCGTGCCGCTGCTGGGGGTGTGACGGTCCCCCCCCCTGCTCGGGCTACCACCCAAGGACGACTTCGGGTCCCCTGGGCAGTGGTCTGAGCGGGGGATAAGGTGGTGCCGTCGAGCCCCTCGGGCCGCTGTCGGCCCCGTACCTCTCGCCTCTCGGCTTCTGCTCGCTCGCTCGCTCGCCCCTCCTCCTCTTCCTCCTCCTACGTATCTGTTCTCGCCCTCCGCTGGGAGGTTATGGCGTCGCGGTCCACCTTCCTGCGTCCCGCTAGGCGACGAGGTATGATTCCGCTGATGTATTCCGTTCTGGCGCGCGCTGACCCCCAAGCTGAAGCTGGATTCCGCTGATGTATTCCGTTCTGGCGCGCGCTGACCCCCAAGCTGCAGCTGGTGACGTCGGACTCCATCTGCACAGTCTGAGTCTCGTTCAGCAGCAACAGCACATGCTGCCGCTGTCCACATTTCTCGCAAGCACTGGTTTCAGCGCTACAGCTGACAATGTCGGGCTCAACCTTCGCCTCCCTCATCTCGCTCAGGAGCGACAATGCCCGCTACCTCAGCCCATAATTCTCGCACGCACTGATTCGAGGGTTGCAGATGAAGAGATCGAGCCATATCTTCGCTTCCCACATTCCACTCAGAAGCGACAGAGTCTGCTGCCACTAACTGGCTGTCTCGCACGCGTAGATCGCAGCACTGTAGCTGATGACATTGGGCTCGAACATTGCCTCCCACGTCTCACCAAGCGGAGACAAGGGCCGCTGCCACTGATCGCACTTCGCGCACGCGCTTATCCCTGCGCTGTAGCTGGCTAGAACTGACCGGTGCCCTGACGGTCACGAAATGTGTCCGAGATGGCACGCTGGGCCAGGGCAGAGATGCCGCTGAAAGGCTTCTGTGGTGACCTTGGACCCGAACCCCATCTGCTGTTCCTGCCTACGGCAGGTTCATGTCGTGCCGACTTCGGCGTTGGTTCCTGACACCGCGGGGATCGTTCAACCTTGAACGATCGGCCGTTTCCGAAACGTCCAAATCGTTCCACACCGAACGATTCTGGGTCGCCCGCGGCGTTCAAATTTGAACGCCGCTGGCGGGGTCGCCGCCGGTCGACACGACACGAAGCTACCGTAGACCTGCAAGGTGCTGCTGCCGGCGGCATGATGTTGGTGCTGCTGCTTCCGTTGTCAGTGTGCCTGCGCTGCTTGTTGCGGGTTGCCGATGTTCGCTGTTGCTGTGCATGAGGCTTCCGCGTGCTGCTCCTGGGTGGCTCGTGAGTGGTGATGCCGATGGCGATGGGGAGGGAGGAGTAAGAAGAAAGAGGCAGGGACGCGGGGCGCTTCTGATTCAAAACGAGGGCCCAACACCTCATGATTGTTTGGAACACGGAGGCGGGCAAGTGGGCCGCGGACCGATTCTGGACCTGAGCACGTACCAGAAAAAAAAACGCCCAGACCCAAGGCTGATACAACGTTAGATGCATGTGCATATATATATATATATATATACATATATAACATGTGTAACAATTTTGCGCATATACAACAACATTTGCATGTTGTGAAACCCTGTTCAGATGCTGGAATGCATGTCCTGATCCATCTTGGCAACGTACCCGAACTCCTGGGCAAAGTTGTCGCGGGCGTGCTGTATCCACAGCGGGGTCTTGCCCCTGTGCTGGTTCTCGACGCAGGGCAGCACGACGAGGTCGCCGTGGGTGGCATTCTCCTACGACGGGGCGGGGGGGGCGGGGGGGCACGCTGAGGGGCAGGTGTTCACCTGCGTCGGTTTCGTGGTGGGCCTTCCCTGGGCCCGGCAGCTTGCCAGTCAGACGTCTGAGAGCGGAAGCTGGCCACGAAAGGGAGCGGCAAGGGCGACGCTCCTGAGAGGCCCGATGGCGGGATGTTCAGGGTCAGCCTTATGTTGCTCCCATCGCAGTCAAGGACCAAGTCACAGGGAGAATTTCGCACACCGAGCGGTATCGAAACGGTGTCGAACGAAAATCGCCTCCCAAGGCCCGACACGTGAAAACCCTCCCGTTTCAGTACGTTCCTGATGCTCGAAATTCTGCCGATCAAGACTAAAGAATTTGGACGCCCAAAACGGGTACGGAGAAAATGGGCACAATGCCCAACAACAAATTTTGTCCAAAACCGACAGCGGCCGCTGTTGGGCGGGCTGCTCATTGTCGTCAGTGAACAACGTCCGCTGCGGCGCGGACAGCGAGTCCTTTTCAAAATGAGAAGGGGCAGCTGTTGAGCACCGTACCCCACCTTTGCGTACCCATTTCGATCGTCCCGAAAGTAGATTGAATCATCATTCAGTGGAGGCCAGTCCACAAGAAACCTTCCACAAGAAACCCAACCCTGAGACTCCAGGACGTCCATTGATTCTTGGTGTGGGAACGTCACGCTCGTCACGCTCGCCGTCGCCAAACCATCGAGACCCAAGAAACCCAGGGCACCCTGGAGGCGAGCAGGGTGTTTCTTGGCATGGGCCTCCCCACTGTTGGTTGGATCATCATACAGGGCAGTCTTTAACACATAGGATTTTCTTTAAATCTAATATTTGTAATACATATTAATTTATGAATGAATGTATACATGAACTCATCGTTGTTGTTTAATGCTAAATCCCTGCATTCTTACTACATGATCCGCACGCGGAGCATGTCTTAAAAACGGCACTGTAAGGTCAACCTTGAATCCCCCCCCCGCGTCACGCGGTGCCGTGGCCCCGAGCTCCATCTCGGCGTCGCCGCGGCCAGCGGCCGCACGCGGGCCAGGCGCGTGCCGCGCGCGCGGCGTGCGGCCGAGGACGCCGCACGCCGTCACCCGCAACGGCGACGTCGGCGTGCTCGTTCGCCGTGGCCGTCGTCAGTCGCCGTCGGCGTCGGCGTCGGCGATGTGGTCGTCATGCGTCGCGAGTCGTCGTCGTCGTCGTCGTCGTCGTCGTCGTCGTCGTCGTCGTCGTCGTCGTCGTCGTCGGCGTCGGGGTCGTCCTCGGCGTCGTCGTGCGTCTGCGTCGTCGTCGTGGTCGTCGTCGTTGTCGTCATAGTCGTCTTCGCCGTCGTCGTCGTCGTCGCCGTGGTTGTCGTCGTCGTCGTCGCCGTCGCCGTCGCCGTCGTCGTCTTCGCCGTCGTCGTCGTCGCGGTCGTCGTCTTCGCAGTCGTCGTCGTCGTCGCCGTCGTCGTCGTCGTTGTCGGCGTTATCGTCGGCGTCGTCGTCGTTGTCGGCATCGTCATCGGCGCAGGCGCCGGCATCGTCGTCGTCTTCTTCGTGCGTCGTGCGTCGTGCGTCGTGCGTCGTGCGTCGTGCGTCGTTCGTCGTGCGCCTGCGTCGTCGTCTTCGTCGTCGTCGGGAGCCGGGCACCCTCCCAATGATTTTCCCAGGGGTGGGGACAGGAGGTTCCAGACCCCCTCTCTCGTTTGCACGGATGGGGGTGGTCTGGACCCCCCACACTAACTATGTTTCCCAGAGGGTGCGGGGTTCTAGACCCCCCCTCTCATCTTCCCAGAGCGGGGGTGGGGTCCGGACCCACCGCCCCTGGTTTTAGGGGGGGAGGGGCAGCTTTCCATCTCGAGCCCTTTCTATGGACGGCCCCAGGCGAGGGCCCCCAGAGGCCGAGAACAGCAAAGTGAAGCCTCTCGTCGTGATTTTGCTTGCACCGCGCGAGCATCTCTGGGAAGGGTCTACAATCAACTCTTATGATCAAAAACGCACAGTAAGGATGCAAGGGCTTTGGACGGCCATGTCGACACTTTGCGAGCGGGGGGGGGCCAGCGAAAGCGGCCAAGGATAGGCCAAAGGGGAGCGATGCAAGGGTAAGCTTGGAAAGTTACTCATCCTCACTATGCGGGTCGACTGTACTGGCTTCGCCTCCTCTTCCTCTGGCGGCGCGCACAGGGGGGTACGGGGAGGGGGGAAGGCTTCTCAGAAGGAGGCTGCCTCTTAGAAGGCGCAGGGGCCACGCCGTCTAAGAAGCAGCCCTTATCTGGAAAGCGTTTCCCCCCTCCCCCTACAGTGGGGGCCAGTCCACAAGAAACCATCCACAAGACACCTAACCCTAAGACCCCAAGACGTTCATTGATTTTTGGTGCGGGAGCGTCACGCTTCCCATGGCAGAACAATCGAAACCCAAGAAACCCAGGGCACCCTGGAGGCAAGCAGGGTGTTTCTTGGCATGGGCCCCAACTGTAAACTACACTTAGGTCGGGCGCGTCCCCCTACAGGCGGAGCTTGGACGAAAAATAATATCAAAAACAAATATGGTGTGTTCCTACATAATTATCCCGGCAAAGCAACCTAACAGCGATGTGTAGAAGCATATCTGAAAGCATTCCCCTTAAGATTCAGATGAAAATCCAGTTGTAGAATTCTGCTGTTCTCGCAGTCGTAGTCGCATTCGCGATGACAGTCGCAGCGGCAACGGCAGTCGCAGTCACAGCCTCAGCCTCAGCCTGCCTCAGCCTCAGCCTCAGCCTGCCTCAGCCTCAGCCTGCTTCAGCCTCAGCCTCAGTCTGCCTTCAGCCTCGGCCTCAGCCTCAGCCTGCCTCAGCCTCAGCCTGCATCAGCCTCAGCCTCAGCCTCAGCCTGCCTGCCTCAGCATCAGCCTGCCTCAGCCTCAGCCTCAGCCTGCCTCAGCCTCAGCCTCAGCCTGCTTCAGCCTCAGCCTCAGTCTGCCTTCAGCCTCGGCCTCAGCCTCAGCCTCAGCCTGCCTCGCCTCAGCCTCAGCCTGCCTCAGCATTCAAAATGTGGCCCAGGAAAGGAGTTCTGGGAAGTCGAAGAGCACGAAGTGCCTACAGTTGGCTCCGGGCATTCAAAATGTGGCCCGGGAATGGAGTTCTGGGAACTCGAAGAGCACGAAGTGGCCTACAGTTGGCTCCGGGCATTCAAAATGTGGCCCGGGAATGGAGTTCTGGGAACTCGAAGAGCACGAAGTGGCCTACAGTTGGCTCCGGGCATTCAAAATGTGGCCCGGGAATGGAGTTCTGGGACTCGAAGACCACGAAGTGGCCTACAGTTGGCTCCGGGCATTCAAAATGTGGCCCGGGAATGGAGTTCTGGGAAGTCGAAGAGCACGAAGTGGCCTACAGTTGGCTCCGGGCATTCAGAATGTGGCCCGGGAATGGAGTTCTGGGAGGTCGAAGAGCACGAAGTGTGTGACTGTTTGCTTAAAACGACTTCTGCGGCACCCTGTCCGGCACCCGCCCAGACCCCCTGTGGAGTCATCTGCTGCTCTCTTTTGAAGACTACTAGAAACCTATCAGTCTTCGCTGTTAGGTAAAAAGGAATTATCCCGGCAAAGCAACCTAACAGCGATGTGTAGAAGCATATATGGAAACATTCCCCTTAAGATCCAGATGAGAATCCAGTTGTAGAATTCTCCTGTTCTCGCAGTCGCAGTCGCATTCGCGATGACAGTCGCAGTGGCAACGGCAGTCACAGTCACAGCCTCAGCCTGCCTCAGTATCAGCCTGCCTCACCTCAGCCTCAGCCTGCCTCAGCCTCAGCCTCAGCCTGCTTCAGCCTCAGCCTCAGTCTGCCTTCAGCCTCGGCCTCAGCCTCAGCCTGCCTCAGCCTCAGCCTGCATCAGCCTCAGCCTCAGCCTCAGCCTCAGCCTCAGCCTGCCTCCGCAGCCTGCCTCAGCCTCAGCCTCAGCCTGCCTCAGCCTCAGCCTCAGCCTTTCCTCAGCATCAGCCTGCCTCAGCCTCAGCATCAGCCTGCCTCAGCCTCAGCCTCAGCCTCAGCTGCCTCAGCCTCAGCCTCAGCCTTCAGCCTCAGCCTTCAGCCTCAGCCTCCTCAGCCTGCCTCAGCCTGCCTCAGCCTCAGCCTCAGCCACAGCCACAGCCTCAGCCTCAGCCTCAGCCTCCTCAGCCTCAGCCTGCATCAGCCTCAGCCTCAGCCTGCCTCAGCCTCCTCAGCCTCAGCCACCCTGCCTCAGCCTCAGCCTCAGCCTGCCTCAGCCAGCCTCAGCCTCAGCCTGCCTCAGCCTCAGCCTCAGCCTCAGCCTGCCTCAGCCTGCCTCAGCCTCAGCCTGCCTCAGCCTCAGCCTCAGTCTGCTTCAGTATCAGCTTGCCTAAGCCTCAGCCTCAGCCTGCCTCAGCCTCAGCCTCAGCCTGCTTCAGCTTCAGCCTCAACCTTAGCCTCAGCCTCAACCTTTTCCTCAGCCTCAGCCTCAGCCTGCATCAGCCTCAGCCTCAGCCTCAGCCTGCCTCAGCATCAGCCTTGCTCTGCCTCAGCCTGCCTCAGCCTCAGCCTCAGCCTCAACCTCAGCCTCAGCCTCAGCCTGCCTCAGCCTCAGCCTGCCTCAGCCTCAGCCTCAGCCTGCCTCAGCAGCAGCCTGCCTCAGCCTCAGTTGGCTACGGGCATTCGTGGCCCGGGAATGGAGTTCTGGGAACTCGAAGAGCACGAAGTGGCCTACAGTTGGCTCCGGGCATTCAAAATGTGGCCCGGGAATGGAGTTCTGGGAACTCGAAGAGCACGAAGTGGCCTACAGTTGGCTCCGGGCATTCAAAATGTGGCCCGGGAATGGAGTTCTGGGAACTCGAAGACCACGAAGTGGCCTACAGTTGGCTCCGGGCATTCAAAATGTGGCCCGGGAATGGAGTTCTGGGAAGTCGAAGAGCACGAAGTGGCCTACAGTTGGCTCCGGGCATTCAGAATGTGGCCCGGGAATGGAGTTCTGGGAGGTCGAAGAGCACGAAGTGTGTGACTGTTGGCTTAAAACGACTTCTGCGGCACCCTGTCCGGCACCCGCCCAGACCCCCCTGTGGAGTCATCTGCTGCTCTTTTTTAAGACCACTAGAAACCTATCAGTCTTCGCTGTTAGGTAATATATATATATATATATATAGATATAAGTCATGCATGATTATATATACAATACATAAATTCATAAATAATATAATTAGAGGAAACTGGCGAATGATCCAACCATATGCAAGTGTGAATACCGCAGGTCAGCTGGGGAGAAGAAAAGGAAGCTCCTTACAATGCATTCGGTGAAGCTCCCTGTGGGGCCACGAACCGTGTGAGGGGTGTGCCAAAATGGGTGGCGGTCCCCGCATGCGGCCTGTGCCACTGAGGCCTTCGCTGAAGCTCCCTGTGGGGCCACGAACCGTGCGAAGGGAATGCCAAAATGGGCGGCGGCCCCCGCATGCGGCCTGTGCCACTAGGCCTTCGGTGGAGCTCCCTGTGGGAGCACGAACCGTGTGATGGGTGTACCAAAACGGGTGGCGGTCCCCGCCTGCGGCCTGTGCCACTGGGGCCTTCGCTGGAACTCCCTGTGGGGCCACGAACCGTGTGATGGGTGTGCCAAAATGGGTGGCGGTCCCCGCATGCGGCCTGTGCAACTGGGGCCTTCGCTGGAGCTCCCTGTGGGGCCACGAACCGTGCGAAGGGTGTGCCAAAATGGGTGGCGGTCCCCGCATGCGGCCTGTGCCACTGGGGCCTTCGGTGGAGCCCCCTGTGGGGCCACGAACCGTGCGATGGGTGTACCAAAATGGGTGTGGCGGTCCCCGCATGCGGTCTGTGCCACTGGGGCCTTCGGTGGAACTCCCTGTGGGGCCACGAACCGTGCGAGGAATGTGCCAAAACGGGCGGCGGCCCCCGCCTGCGGCCTGTGCCACTGGGGCCTTCGGTGGAGCCCCCTGTGGGGCCACAAACCGTGTGAGGGGTGTGCCAAAATGGGTGGCGGTCCCCGCATGCGGCCTGTGCCACTGGGGCCTTCGGTGGAGCACCCTATGGGGCCACGAACCGTGCGAGGCGTGTGCCAAAATGGGTGGCGGTCCCCGCATGCGGCTGCGCCAAAACAACTTAGGTTCCCCCCGACTCCATTCCTGGCACATCACCAGTATGTCGCGGAGGAGGAGGAGGGGGAGGAGGAGGAGGAGGAGGAGGAGGAAGGGGAGGAGGAGTGAGGAGGAGGAAGCGACGCGGGGCGCCGTCTCTTCAAAGCGAGGACCCCCCAAAACCACAGGACGGCTGGGCAAAAACTCACAAAAAAAACTGCCCCCCCAAAAAACCAAACGCGTTCCAAAAGAGATCCTCCCCACATCATTTGTGGACCATTCTTTTGATTACCCCTCCTGTAGGGGGACAGGGCCTCTCTCAAAACTGCCCCCGTCTGCGCGTGGCCGATCGCCCTCCGGCGCGCGGCGGGGCCGTCCTGCTCGATCTCCCCGCGCTGCGCCGCCGAGCCCGGGCGGCCCAGCACGAAGCGCACCGCCACGAGGCTCGGGCGGAGGCGGCGGGCCTCGCCGACCCAGGTCTCGCGCATGGCCGTCCGCCTGCGGCGGCGGCGCCGACGGCGACGGCCGCGGCGACAGCGCCACGACGGCCACGACGACGACGGCGCCGACCACGACGAAGGGTCGCTGACCACGGAAGACGGCGACCAGGACGCAGGCCACGAGGACGACGCGGAAGCGGCCACGCGGGGAAGGACGAGAGGAGCCAGGGTGGAGAGGGGAGGGGAGCGGGGGGGGAGATGCGGCAGAGGGTCGTACGATGCAGGAGGGAGGGGAGGGGAGGGAGGGGAGTGGGAAGATGGAGAGAGTGGGAGGAGGGGCGAGAGGATCGTAAAGAGGGTGAGGGGAGATAAGGACGACAACTTGATGGATACTGGAGGACAGCATAGCCTTCATCCCACCAAGGGTCTTTGGAAGTGCGGTCCAGCGAGCTTGTTATGCTGACCCCCTCTTTCTCTTCGTGGAGGGGTTTCCCCCTCCCCCTCCCTCTGGGTCTGTTGGGGGCGTTGCGCGAGGTGGTGGAGCGTCCAATATGGCTCAAGATGACGCGACCAAGGTCCCGGATGGCCCAAGATGGTCTCCACAATCGCTGAAGATACCCCAGGATGGTTCAAGACATTCTCCAACATGCCTGCAAGAGCCTTCAATAACGCTCCAAAGCGGCTCGAAGCAGCCACGGAGCTCCCAAAGAGTCCTCCGAGACGCCAAACCAGCCCTTCCATAACTCAAGGAAAATCAACATGTGTCGCATTATCGTCACCGCCGCCATCACGTCCCCTCCTTCCCCTGAGTCCGTCGCCGCTCCCCCCTTTCCTTGGGCCCTCGTCCTCAAGCACGCCAGCCAAGGCGAAACACACCAGCCCATCCATAGCCAAATTCAGCAACGCTGTCACTGAGTCGAAGGGAAGCCCCTTCTATGTGATCCCTTCTGCGCGGAGGGGGGGGGGTCTGGGGGGGTCCCGGGGGGGGGATCTCGGGGGGTGGTCGGGGGGTGTCGGGAGAGCGTCGAAGGCCGAGGCCTCCAGGGTCGGCTGCACCGGCCACAAGGCCTTAGCAATCAACATGTGTCGCACTATCGCCGTTTCTCTTCCGATCGGTTATGGAGGCCTCAGTATGGCTCCAAGAGAGACCCAAGAGTTCAAAGAGGGGCCAAAGGGCCTGTGGGGGGGGGGATCGGCCCCTTGGGGAATCTGCCTCCTCCCACCCTGACCACAGGAAGGCCAGTGGGGACTACAGTGGAGGCCCGTCCACAAGAAACCTCCCACAAGAACCCAACCCAGAGACCCCAGGACGTCCATTGATTCTTTGTCTGGGGAAGTCACACTTCCCATGGCAAAACCATCGAAAACCAAGAAGAGCACCCTGGAGGCAAGCAGGGTGTTTCTTCGCATGGGCCCCCACTGCACCTCCTGCACCTGGGTGCGAGAACCCCAGAGCAGGAGAGAGCTGCAGCTGGGGCCCCGTCCTGGGGCGAGGTGGACGAAGCGAACCCCCCGGGGGGGGGGCCCAGCGGCTCATCAAGAAACGCGGAAGGGGCACGCGCAGCGGGAGAGCGCCCGCTCACCACCGCTGGGGCCCCGCCCGTCCGCGCCGACCCCGGGGCCACCGCCGTCCGGCGCAACTGCGAGGCGCTCGGGAAGACCAGCAGAGGCCCTCCCCGGGGTGCCGCACGACTGCCCCCCCCCCCAGCTCGGCTGCGGGACGCGGCCCTGCCTGCGGGGAGAGCGAGAGGGGGGGGGGGGGGGGCGAGGAGCCCGCCCTCCGAGCCCTTCCCCCCCGGCCCGACCCCCGCACCGGGAAGCCCCAGACACACTTTTTGGTGATCCGCGGGTCGAGAGCGAGCCTCTTCCGGTCGAAGCTGAGCGGGCCGCGCTCAGCTTTAAATTAACAGCCCCAGACACACACACACACACACACACACACACGCAGAAGCGCGGCGACCAGATTCCGTGCGGCGGAGCCAAACGCAGCGACACGGGGCCAGCGAAGCGCAGACCCCCGGCCCCTACTGGACGCCCCGGAGAGCTGCCCCGGGGCCCTCCAGCAGCCTGCAGGGGCACCGCCGCCCCCAGAACGGACCCGCCTGGGCCGCCCCTGCTCGGAGGCTTCTCCCGGGCAAGAGGGGGAGGGGCGGAGCGGGAGCAGTGGGGAAGAGGAGGGGGAGGCGGGGCAGGAGAGACGGAGGAGGGAGGAGGGAGGAGGGGACGCTGGGGTGAGGGTGCGGGGAGAGGCGGTGGAGGGAGGAGGGGAGGGAGGAGGGAGGAGGCGAAGGACTCGATCGGGGCGGAAATGCAGCATGTAAACTATCAGGGTGTGAAATCCTGAGTGCGTGAGCAACGCCATACGCGAGAGAGTGGCAGAAACGCGCTGGCACCTTGCCAGGGGAAGGAGGAGCGTGGCACTTCTAGCGGGTGATTGTTGAAGATAGCGAGAGAGGAGTGTCTGACAACGTCAGGGGGAGCGGCCTAGGGGGGGAAGCACCGACCTGATACCAGCGAAACGTCGCCCACAGGGTAGCGGTAGGTGGGAAGAGAGGACCGTAGAATTCATATCAAGTCATTATTTAATGTAGCGAGTGAGAGAAAAAGTGCTGATAGAGAGAGAGAGGGAGAGACAGAGAAAGAGAAAGAGAAAGAAAAAGAAAGAGAGAGAGAGAGAGAAAGAGAGACAGAGAGAGAGAGAGACAGTGTGAGAAAAACGCTACTCAAAGTCAAAAATTTTCGGACGGTTCTGACTTTCCGCCTCACCTAGAGCGTTCCAAAGGTTCCCGGGTCGTCCCGAACGGTCGCTGGAGACCCAAGTCATGCCCCGAAGCGAGCAAACGACCAGCTCAGGGGGGACGGCATCGACCTGGAAGCGACGACACGTCGCCGGGAAGTCGGCGGCAAGTCCCCGATATTGCAGCGACTCTGCACGTGCCTGGACGGGCTGGGCTATCGAGCCCCACATCCGCGATCCGTGGGCGACTGGGGGGCCGATGCATCCCCCCCTGAGGCTATCCTCCCCCAACGCTGCCCTTTTGAGAGAGAGAGAGGAACAACTATAAAAAAGAGAATGCGAGAGAGGGGGGAGGATGGCAGGAAGCCCGCGGCGACAGCGAGAGAGAAAAACAACGAAGCAGCAAGAAGGCGGATCGGCACAGCGAAGAGAAAGGTTCAAGGCACTTCCCCGCAACAGCGCGGGTGAAATGGCCAAGGGTGGCACTGAGTGTAAACTTCCCGTCAGTGTACACGATGAGGGGAGATTGAGCCAGCCAACGCGAAAGGGAGGGAGGGGGTGAAGCGCTTGGAGAGGGAGATACATTGCCAAAGCAAGTCTGTTACAGGCGGGCCCGATTGGAGACTCTGGTAAGACTGGGGTGGGCAAGTGGCCGCAAGGAATGGGGCACCTGAAATGGCGGCAAGAGGCAAGAATGCGCGTTTCGAGTAATGCATAAATGCCGACAGCCTGCGGACCGATTCAGGAAACAACGGCGCAAGCAAGTGCGCTACACAACTGGGTACAGATCGCGACGATCGTTTCGGTCAAACGATCGTATACATGGACGAGTTGGCGGACCGTCGCGGCAAGGTGGGGCGACGAGCCGAATGCACCCCCTTGCAGCGGTACGCCAGTGCCTCTCCCGGTCAGGCAGCGTCGACATGACGCCGATGAGCAGCGACCTTCGGAGGGGGGGGGATCGGGGACGAGGAGGGGGAGAGGTGCGAGGAGGAGATAGGAGGAGTGAGGAGGCGGCTGTTTGACTCGACTGTGGCATTGCGTCAGCGTGCCTCTGAGCGACACGTACGTCTGCCAAATTTACCAGACCTGCTTGCAATAATATTAACGAAGCTCCTGATATGCAAACGGGAAGGCGACCTGAAGCATGGGCGCGACATCGGCTTCGCTCACCCACGCACATCTGGGACTGGATGGAGAGGTTCTATGAGACGTTACGCTGATTGCCGAATGCAAATGAGAAATGACCAGGACGCTGGGCCGGTGGGCTAGGCTCGAGTGCGGGCTCCACAGCTGGCGTCGGCTGGTCCTCGCCTTGGGTACGGTGGGGGTCCGACCACAAGAAACCTTCCACAAGAAACCCAGCCCTGAGACCCCAGGACGTCCACCGATTTCTGGTGTGGGAACGTCACGCTGCCCATAGCAAAAGCCAAGAAGAAGCCCAGGGCACCCTGGACGCAAGCATAGGGGTAAAACAGACCTACCTCGCTTTTGACCACCCTCGCTTCCAAGAGATACCAAGCGATGCCAAACCACGGCCTGTAATGGTCAGGCCGCTTGACGAGGAGGTGCGTGGTATGACTTGGTTTTGCCTGGAAGCGAAAGCGGGGTAGGTAATTCACGCTCTGAAGCTAAGCAGGGTGTTTCTTGGCACGGGTCTCCACTGTGTGGCTTCTCCGATGCAGGCGCGTCTCTGTGGCGCCGGCGCCTCTCGGCCTGCTTCTGCCTGCGCCTGCCACGCCTGGCCGCCTCTCGCTCAGACTCGTGGCGACGTGCGGTCGAGCGGCGGAGCGAGAACATCGCAGCTCTCTGCCCACCTCTGAAGGGGCCCTGGGACACACAAATAAATACACACAAATAGCAGGATCCCCCATAGTTACCCATATTTTCTGGGTTTTTGTCTTCCCCCCCACTTCCCATATTTTCCCATATTTTCCTGGGAGTCGACGATGAATTGTGTCTGTGTGCTTCTTTCTCTCCTGAACCTCTGCCGCGTCGCCGCACGTCGGGATCTGGCGAGACTGGCTCGTGCCCTCGCCAGCCTGCGCGGGCCGACGGGCACGGCGGGGGGCCCGAGCGGTGAGGGCCCGCTCCGTGGAGCGGCAGACCGGACCGCACGGCCGGCGGCTCCCAGCCGCGCACGCCGCCGGCGTTGACGGCGCCGCCGCCCCGCGTGCGCGGTGCCGCGCGGCTCTGGGGCCCAGCCCGCGGGCAGGGGCTCGGGGAGAACGGGCAGCAGGCAGACGGGCTGCGAGAGAGAGAGGACGAGAGGACGCGCGCGGCGGCCGGCACCGAGACGGCGGCCGGCCGGGCTGGTTGGAGTGCTGGCCAGCCACGTGTCGAGAAGCAGGACGTGCGCGAGGCAGTGCTGCTGCTGCGCATACGGCGAGCACGTGATTGTGCAGTGAGACGCTGAGGAGTAGCCGAGGACCCGTTGGCGCTCGGGAGGGCGCCTGAAAAGGGATCGCGTGGTCGGAAAGAGCCCAACAGGCAGGCAGTTTGGGGCCAACCCGTTGGCTGCAGACAAGATCGAAGCGCCTCAGGACAAAGGTTTGTTACTCGAGCCAACTTGGCTAATTACGCAGGAGAGCAAGAAGAAAGCAAGAGAAGGAGGAGGAGGAGGAGGAGGAGGAGGAGGAGGACGAGGATCGAAGTTCTTGGCGTGTTTGGCCCCGTTTGACCTCCATAAGCTTCCAGAAGCCACCGGAGGCCTCCGCGGACCTCTGGATATCTCAGGGGGGAGGGGGGCGTGGGCGGGGATCGGGGGGAGGGCGCGGAAACGGGATAAGGGGCAAAGGAGGGAACCTTTTGGAGCGTCTTGCAAAACGCAGCGTAATTGGAGCTCGGAGGGAGGAGGAGGAGAAGGAGGAGGAGGCGGAGCAACAGCAGCAGCAGAAGCAGGAGCAGGAAGAAGAGGACGAAAAAGCAGGAGGAGGAGGAGGAACCTCCTCCCTCCCTCCTCCTCCCTCATCCTCCTTCCACTCTGCTCTCCTGCTCCTGCTTCCTCATCCTCCCCCTCCTCTTCCTCCCGTTTCGCCGCTTTCCTCCCGTCGACCTCCTCCACATTCTCCTTCTCCTCCTCCGTTTCCTCCTCCTCCTCCTCCTCCGCCTCCCCGTCCTCCTCATCCTCCTCCTCCTTCTCCTCGTCCTCCTCCTCTTGTTATTTTTAATATCTCTACTAAAACTAATATTAGGTTCATTACTCGTCTTCTCACGGTGATCACTATTATTATTAAACATATGATCAGTATTAGCTGCACGATTAGTGTTGTTGTTGTTGTTTCGCAGTCGCATTCGTATTCAAATTCACAATATCAATATTTGCTTTATTCGCTTTACTGATAGTATAAGTCTGAGTAGGTTCAGTACTGCTCGTATTAGTATTCGTCTTAGGCGCATCAGCATTATGATGGTGATGGCTGTGCTGATGCTGATGATGATGCTAATGATGGTGGTGATGATGATGATAATGACCATGCAAATGCTCCTGGTGATGATAACAACTACGACGGTGATGATGATGATGATGATGATGATGATGATGATGATGATGATGATGATGATGATGGTGATGAGGGCGATACGGATGATGATAATGATGGTGACGCTAAAATGACGATGATGCTGATGGTGATGCTGATGATGGTGGTGCTAGTGGTGAGTATGATGATAATGCTATCATGGAACGATAACGATTACGACGATCATGGTGAATGGGATGGCGATGGTGGTGGTGATGGTGACTATGGTGATGACGACGGCAATGATAATGATGCTGATGATGGTGATGGTGATGAAGAGGATGATGGCGATGATGGTGATGCTGATGATGTTGCTGATGATGGCGATGATGGTGGTGATAATGATGGTGATGATGATGATGATGATGATGATGATGATGATGATGATGATGATGATGATGATGGCGACACTGATGATGATAATGGTGGTGATGATGATGATGATGATGCTGATGCTGATGCTGATGCTGATGCTGATGCTATGATGATGATGCTGATGCTGCTGCTGCTGATGATGATGACGACGCGAACGACGACGACGATGACCTCCTTCAAAGTCGACCCTGGGCTCTCTCTGGATGCGCCCTTACTCATAGTTGCGACGACTCTGGAGGCGAACCCAGTCGTAGCGACCAGAACGCCCCCGGGAGCACAGAGAGACCCAAAAGCGCCCCAGCACCTCTGGCCCCGACCCTCGAGGACGACATCCCCAGACGTCCTCCTCCTCCCCCTCTCCTCCTCCTCCTCCTCCTCCTCCCTCCTCCTCCTCCCCTCCTCCTCCTCCTCCTCCTCCTCCTCCTCCTCCTCCTTCTCCTCACCCTCCCTCCTCCTCCTCCTCCTCCTTCTCCTCCTCCTCCTCTCGCCCCTCCTCGCCCCTTGTCGCCCCTCCTCCTCCTCCTCCTCCTTCTCCTCCTCCTCCTCCTCCTCGCCCCTCCTCCTCGTCGCCCTCCCCCTCCCCTTCTCCCCTGAACTTCCGACCCCTTCTGGGGTAGTTTTGCGTCCCGGACCAATTTTTCAAGGTCCCAGCGCCCGACAACGGGCCACGGAGGCCGAAATCGAGGTTGAAGAAAGTACCTCCTCAGAGATCTGGGCCCAGCGACTGGCGAAAGCGGCGGCGACGTCGACGACGTCGACGGCGACGACGTCGGCGAGGACGTCGATGACGTCGACGACGTCGACAACGTCGACGGAATCGACGACGACGACGACGACGACGACGACGACGACGACGACGACGACGACGACATTGACGACGTCGTCGTCGACGTCGACGACGTGCGACGTGCGAAGTCGGCGGCCTGCCGACACCATCCGCCGCACCCGCGCGCCCCGCGCCGCAGGCCGCGAGCGCCGCCGCCGCCCAGCCGCCCAGCGCGGGCGCGCGGCGCCCGCGCGCCATCCCATGCTGCTGGTGCAAGTGTCGGGAGCGGCCAAGAGGGGGGTGTCCAAGAGGGAGGGGTGCACATCATGGCCGGCGGCATGTGCGCGGCCCAGGCTGGGAGCCGGGGACGTCATGACACAAGAAGAGGCGCCATGGAATCTGGGGAAATATCATGCCCCCCGCCATGATATCCCCCCCCCCCCCTAGTCATCACCCCCCTCTCTTCCGCCCCCGAAAGGGGGGGGCGGGGGGCAGGAAGAAGCGAACGGGCCAGGCTGCCGCCGCCGGGAGGGCACGCGGCGCGGGCAGGCGCGCGGCAGCCCTCACCCCAGAAGGGCAATTTCTGGGGCGGCGCCGCCACGCACCCCAGATTCCCGAGCCTGGGAAAACTTGTTTTCTCGTCGGCGGCGGGGCAGAGGGAGGGGGAAGAGGAGGGGGGAGGAGGAGGAGGGAGGAGGAGGGGGGGAGGAGAGGGAGCAGGAAGAGGGGACGAGGGTGAGGGGGGGGGGCCCTGACACCCCCCCGTCGTGATCTTGCCCACGGCGTGGCTCCCCCGAGGTCTGGGCCTGTTCCCCGGGACCGGCGGTGGATCGATGGGTCGTCGTGGACGGTCCCGGGGCTGCAGGTGACGTAGGAAGCGTCTACCGGGAGGTCTTCGTCGGAAGGATTACGGCAGGAGCTCGACCTCAAGAGACCTCCCACGAGAACCCCGACCCTGAGACCCCAGGACGTCGCTTGAGTTGTTGGTGTGGGCACGTCACGAACCCCATGGCAGAGCCATCGAAACCCAAGAAACCCAGGGCACCCTGGAGGCAAGCAGGAAGACCCTATTGGGGGGCTGCTACGCCGGATTAGGCCGCGGAGTAGCGGGGTTTAAGCCAGACCCAGCGGGATTGGGCCGGAGTAAGCGGGAGCAAGCCGGATTTCGGACCAGGGCGAAGTAAGAATTGAACCTCCCAGGACATGCATCCGAAGGAGAGGGTCCCCAGAGCATAAATCAGCAACAACGCTCCATCGCGATGTTTTCATAATGAGAAGACGTCAGGGAGGAGGATGAGGGGACAGCAAGCGACCATAACCACATCGAGGCCACACCCTGGGGATGTCTTGCGCATGCCAACAGTAGTCAGAGCACCGAAACTTGCCCAGTGTTGGTTGTGGTCGATGTGGACGTCCCAGGACGGCCAAATCGACCACAACCACAACCAAAATGCTCATGTCAAGGTCAGCGGGTTCTCCTCCGAGGAGCCCTCCGTAAAAATCAACTGAATAGTGAATGTCGTTCTTCTTGTGCGCGGGAATGATAGAGGATGCCAAGGCAGGATAGATGAGCAACAGGCGGCGTCCTTGGATCGGCGTTCGGGCCCCCCTGCCCCTGGCGCGCTCCGCTTGCCAGGGAGTCGGGTCCAGCGCAGACTCGAGAAAATTCCGCGCGGAGCTCCGACAAGCTCGTGCTTATGTAGTTTTTGTTCCCTGACGGGCGAACAGCACACACACCCATGCCCCTCGGGGGGGCGGCGGAGGGGGCCATGGGCGCGTGGTGTCGAATGGGTGTCCGCAATCGAACGGGAGCCTCCCCTTGGGTCTAGGTCTAGCAGCCCTCTCCCATACCCGTAGCCAGTCCTCCTACCTCGGACCCGTCCCCCCCACGGATATGGGTCCGCGTTGTTCGCTCGTCACTCCCCTTCGATCGGGGAGACATACACACTCAGGCGCAGGGGACTCGCAGACATTCCACGAAAACCGGACCGTCAGAACCCAAGACGGTCTCGGCAAAAAGCGTGGATACAGTAGGGGCCCGACAGCAAGAAACCTTCCACAAGCAATCCAACCCCGAGACCCCAGGACGGCCATTGATTTTTGGTGTGGGCACGTCACGCTTTCAACAGCAAAACCACCGACACCCAAGAAACCCAGGGCACCCTGGAGGCGGAGGCAAGCAGGGTGTTTCTTGGCGTGGGTCTCCACTGCAGATAAGCACGAGTTCTGGCAAACTCGAGTGCTACGTTTCCCCGACGTGCGAGGCAAGGCGAGAGCGCCCCCGCGGAGTCCTTGCCGCCGTCGGTCCTCCTCACCCCCCCCTCGTCGTCGCAATAGGAGGGAAGCAGGAGCAGGGAGGAGGCCGATCCTCACTCCTCCTCCTCCTCCTCCTCCCCCTCCTCCTCTTCCTCCTCCTCCTCCTCCTCCACCTCCTCCTTCTCCTCCTCTGCCGCCTCCTCCTCCTCTTCCTCCTCCTCCTCCTCCTCCTCCTCTTCCTCCTCCTCCTCCTCACTCCTCTGCCTCACTGACTCACTCACTCACTCACTCACTCACTCACTCACTCATCCACGCACCCACCCACCCACCCACTCACTCATTCCTTCCTTCCTTCCTTCCTTCCTTCCTCCCTCCTCCAACTCGAGGAAGGCGCCCTCGATTTCGTCGAGGCGAGCCGCCCCGTCGCGGCCACGGGGGCTCCCGGGCCCGTCGCGGCGTCTGCGCGCCGCGCGGCCGGCAGCTCCGCGCTCTCCTCCGGGCCGCCGTGATCTGACCACTGCCCACTTGAGACGAGGCCAGCACTCCTCCTTCTCCTCCTCTTCCTCCTCCTCCTCCTCCTCCTCCTCCTCCTGCCCCTCCCCGTCCTTCTCCTCCTCCTCCTCCTCCTCCTCCTCCTTCTCGTCCCTCTCCTCATCCATCTCCTCTTCCTCCTCCTCCTTCTTCTTCTCTCATCCTCCTCCTCCTCATCATCATCCTCCGCCTCCTCCTTCTCCTCCTCCTCCTCCTCCTCCCTCCTCCTCCTCCTCCTCCTCCTCCTCCTCCTCCTCCTCCGCCTCCTCCTCCTCCTCCTCCTCCTCCTCCTCCTCCTCCCTCTACTCCTCTTCCTCCTTCTCCTGCTCCTCCTCCTCCTCATCATCATCATCATCCTCCTCCTCCTCCTCCCGCTGCTCCTTCTCCTCCTCCACCTCCTCCTCCTCCTCATCCGCCTCCTCCTCCTCCTCCGAGGATCAAATCGGGCAAGGACAAATCGAAAATCTCTGAGATCTGGCAACTCTGGAGGACGTCACGGGCCCCGCGGCCTTCTCGGAGCGTTTCGGAGCGCACTGGAAAAGACTCGTCCTCGTCCCAGCCCCGTCCGACCACCGCCTCTGGCCAGGCCCATCCTGGGAGTGGGAGCAGTACATGCGCCATCCTGGCTGGGCCAAAGGGGGGAGAGGGGGGGAGGAGGGAGGGGGAGGCAAGGAGAACGGGAAATTGTGGAAGCCCTCGCCTTTCTAAGAGTGTTTTGATATAGTTGTCCGTAAGGTTTCGAACATTATTCTTCATCGTCCTTCTCCTCCTTTTCCTCCTCCTCCTCCTCCTCATCCTCTTTCCTCCCCTTTTCCTCCTCCTCATATTCCTCCTCTCCCCTCTTCCTCCTCCTCCCTCCCCCAGAATCTAGTTTTTGTTTCTCCTGCCCCACCCAAAAACAAACGAGGCGCGACCTCCCGGTTTGTTGGTTTGTTGGTATTTCTGTCAAGGTTGTTTTTGTTGAGGGGGGCTCCTCCTCCTCCTCCTCCTCCTCCTCCCTCCGCCTCCTCCTCTCCTCCTTCTCGTCCTCTCTCCTCCCTCCTCCCTCCTCTCTCTCCTCCTCCTCCTCCACCTCCACCTCCTCCTCCTCTTCCTCCCCCTGCGTGCCCAAGAATTTAGTTGTTTGATTATCCTGCACCTCCCCCCTGAAAAAAAAAACAAAAAAAAAAAAAAAAACGAAAAACGCGGCACGGCCTCCCGTTTTTGTTTGTGGGGGGGCTACTCCACCTCCGCCGCGCTGTTCCGTTCCCTCCTTCCTCTCCCCCGCCCTCCTCCTCCTTCCCCCGGAATCCAGTTGTTTGCTATTGAGATGATTCGAAAAGAAGAAATACCCAAGTTGGCATTGCATTGGTTTTGGTTTGGCCATGGTGTGGTATCGCATTGGCACTGCGTTGGTATAGCGCTTCGCATTGCGTTGGCATTGCGTTGGCATCGCGATGGCAATGCGTTAGCAGTGCGCTGGCGGGTCCGAATGGCACCCTCCACAAAAAGGACTCAGGTTTAAACCCTCTACCAGAAGCACTTCTATTGAAACCCTCCACAGAAAGGGTCCATACTGAAACCCTATACAGAAGGATTACATGCGAAGCCCTCCACAGAAGGATTCCCGCTGAAATCTATCACACACGCATTGCATTGACATTGGGTTGGGATCGCCGTGGCATTAGTTTGGTATTGCGTTGACACTGCTTCGGCATTGCGCTGGCGAATTCCACGGCCCCCCCTCGCAGGATGATTCCTATTGAAACCCACACCAGAAGGATTCCGATTGAAACATTCCACCAGAAGGGTTCACATTGATCCCCTTCAAAGCAGGATTCCATTCGAAGCCCTCCATCGAAGGAATCCTGGTGAAACCGATCACAAGGATTTCCCCCAGGCATGGCATTGGCATTGGATTGGAATTGCCATGGCATTGGTTTGGCACTGCGTTGGCACTGCTTTGGCATTGCGCTGGCGACTTCTAATGCCTCCCACCACAAAAGGATTCTTATTGAAACGTTTCACACGAAGGGCCCCCCACACGAAGGGTGTTTGGCGAAACCCTCCACAGAAGGATTCCGGCTGAAACCCTCCGCAAAAAGATTCCGATCGACATCCTCCGAAGAAAGATCCGTAACCAAATCGTCCACAGAGGGATCTGTTGGAATCTGCTGAAAGACTGGAATCATGCCATCGGCATTGCATTGGCATTGGATTGGTGATGGTTTGGCATCGCATTGGCATTGCGTTGGCATTGCGATGGCAATGCGTTAACAGTGCGTTTGCATTGCGATGGCATTGCGCTGGCAAGTCCCAACCAAACGCTCCACATAAGGATTCCGATGGAATACGTCCACAGGAAAGATGCCTACGGACCCCCACAATAAGGATTCCGAAGAAGAGTCCTTAGAAGGATTCTTGTAAGGATGGCATCATCCACAGAAAGGTTCGTAGAAGGATTGCGATTGCACGCTACCACAAGCAATTCGCCCCATTGGCGTTGCATTGGCAGAAAGGTTGGGTCACCTTGGCGTTGGTTTGGAATGGAGTTGGCACTGGTGTGGGATTGCGCTGGCGAGTCCGAGTGCCACCCTCAGCATAACGATTCCTACTGAAACCCTCAACCAGCAAGATTCCGTTTGGAATATATAACCCAGGATTCCCCCGGTTGGCATTGCAGTGGCATTGGGTTGGGATCGCGTTGGCATGGGTTTGGCACTGCGATGGCACTGTGTTGGCATTGCGTTGGCATTGCACTGGCGAGTCCTCGTGACTCCCTCCGCAGAAGAACTCCTACTGAACCCCCCACAAGAAGGATTCCCAGTGAAGCCCTCCACAGGAGGACCCTTATCGAAACCCTCCACAAAGGCATTCCTATTGAAATCCTCCGAAGAAGGATTCGTAATGACACCGTCCACAAAGGATTCGTATTGAAATCCACCGAGCGAAAGGATTCCCCCATTGGCATTGGACTGAGCACTGCGTTGGCATTGCGCTGGCATTGTGCTAGCGGGTCCGTGTGCCTCCCTTCGCACAACGATTCCTATCGAAACCCTCCAGAAAAAAAAAAAAAAAAAAAAAAAAAAAAAAAAAAAAAAAAAAAACTATTGACATCGACCACAAAGGCTCCTCCCCATTGGCATTGCATTGGCATTGGAATGGGGTCGCCTTGGCATTGGTTTGGCATTGCGATGGCACTACTCGGCATTGCGTTGGCATCGCGCTGGCGAGTCCTATGGCTCCCCCCGCAGAAAGGTTCCTACTGAACCCCCCACGAGAAGGATTCCTAGTGCAACCCTCCACAGGAGGATCCCTATCGAAACCCTCCACAAAGGCATTCCTATTGAAATCCTCCGAAGAAGGATTCGTGATGACACCGTCCACAAAGGATTCGTATTGAAATCCACCGAGCGAAAGGATTCCCCCATTGGCATTGGACTGGGCACCGCGTTGGCATTGCGCTGGCATTGTGCTAGCGGGTCCGTGTGCCTCCCTTCGCACAACGATTCCTATCGAAACCCTCCAGAAAAAAACAACAAAAAATCAGTTTAACATCTACCACAAAGGCTCCTCTCCATTGGCATTGCATTGGCATTGGAATGGGGTCGCCTTGGCATTGGTTTGGCATTGCGATGGCACTGCTCGGCATTGCGTTGGCATCGCGCTGGCGAGTCCTATGGCTCCCTCCGCAGAAAGGTTCCTACTGAACCCCCCACGAGAAGGATTCCTAGTGAAACCCTCCACAGGAGGATCCCTATCGAAACCCTCCACAAAGGCATTCCTATTGAAATCCTCCTCCGAAGAACGATTCGTAATAACACCGTCCACAAAGGATTCGTATTGAAATCCACCGAGCGAAAGGATTTCCCCATTGGCATTGGATTGGCAGTGGCTGGCAATGAACTGGTATCACATCGACATGCATTGGCCTGGTGCAGGAGATAGACAGAGAGAGCCAAAGAGAGAGAGAGAGAGAGAACAAAAAAACGAGATAGCAATATTCCGAGAGAGCCATCGTATAAAAGGGGATCACGGCGAACAGGAAAATGTCCAAAAAAACACATCAAAGCGTTCCACTCGACGAAAACCAGATCAAGACGACGAGGGACTCCACAATCCCCCGGCTTCGAGGCAGGGGGGGAGAGGAGGGAGCGAGGGAGGGAGGGAGGGCGAGGGAGGCAGAGCGTCGAGAGGAGAGTGGCGAGACGAGGAGGAGCAGGAGGAGGAGCAGGAGGGGGAGCAGGAGAAGGAGAGGAGGAGAGAGGAGAGAAACGAGGAGGAGACAGGAGAGCGCCGAGAGAGGAGGAGGAGGAGGAGGAGGAGGAGGAGGAGGAGGAGGAGGAGGTGGAGGTGGAGGAGAAGGAGGAGGAGGAGGAGGAGGAGGAGGAGGAGGAGGGGGAGAGAAGAGGAGGAGCTGAAGTGGCTGACGCGCGCAGAAGTCATGCCGCGGTAAACACGACAAGCCTCGCTCGACGTATGGACTCTGGCACTGGGTAGGGGCTTGTCGCCTAGCGACTCGCTGCCTCGCCGACGGGACCCCTGCAAGCCCATTGTTCACCCGACTCCGCGGGGGGCTGCACTGGCCTTGTTCACCTGCCAACGGTGTTGAGCCGTTTGCTCATGCATATGAGCGGCAGGGCCAATACGGGGTGCCAGCCGACGGGCACGCGCAAACGGGATTCCCCAGGGGCCCTGCCACGCCTGAGGGAACGCGAGAGAGGAGGAGGAGGAGGAGGAGGAGGAGGAGGAGGAGGAGGAGGAGGAGGAGGAGGAGGAGGAGGAGGAGGAGGAGGAGGAGGAGGAGGAGGAGGAGGAGGAGGAGGAGGAGGAGGAGGAGGGGGGGGATGGGCCTGGCCAGAGGCATTTGGACATGCATAGCTCTCGTCGCCCGATCCTTGCCCCAGGTGATCAGCTGGGCGTAGCAGTCCGTGTGCCAAGTGAGCCCCTGGGTAGCGGCCGCACACACACACACACACACACACACTGGTGTGATCTGGGCCTCACTGGCCGATTTACCCCCCTAGAGAAGGATAGAGACTGCTCCCTTCGGGGCTCGCCGCGTCCCAAATATGCTGCACGAACGCCCCAATCTCCGCTGACATGTTCCATCCATCAATTAGGTGTTTCCTCGATTTCGGCCCTCGGAGGCCCGTCACGGGGCTGCGGGACAATCAACCATTGTTCTGGGGAGAAAGACTTTCCCACGGGAAGGGGTCGGGAACCCTAAAACCGAGCACGAGAGTGGTCCCCGATCTCCCCTCGCTGCGAGAACGTCGCGGCCGACAACTTTTTTGGCCGTCTGCGGCCTCCGGGGGCGCTCGCGGGGCCACGGGACCAGCGAGGAACGGCTCGGGACGAGAAAAAAACATCCATTGGGAGGGGGCCCAGCAAAGGTCCCCGAGAGGCTCAGGGAGTCCCCCGAGAGACCTCCACGAGGCCCCCAAGAAGCTCGCAGGAGGTCGCAAGAGTGCCCCGAGAGGCTCCCAAGAGGCCTCCTCCGCCTCCTCCTATTCCTCCTCCTCCTCCTCCTCCTCCTCCTCCTCCTCCTCCCTCCTCCTCCTCCTCCTCCTCCTCCTCCTCCTCCTCCTCCTCCTCCTCCTCCTCCTCCTCCTCCTCCTCCCCCTCCTCCTCCTCCCCCTCCCCAATGACCCGTGGGAGCCGACGCTGCGAAAGCGCGACGTGCGCATTGGGGGGTCCAGCGGAGTCGCCCGCGCGGCCTGCCTGCCCCGAGGGCGCCTCCCGACGCGCCGGGAGGCGCGCCGGGAGGCGCGCGGAGGGAAGAGGCGCCCGGCGGCGGGGCCGAGGCCGGCCTCGCGCGGCAGATGTGTCGTAGCCCGGCGCTGCCGCACAGCACAGGGCAGCTTTGAATTCATAGGATGCCTTAAAATATAGGAGTCTTAAACATATAGGATTCTTGATATAGGGTCCTTCAACAATAGGATTGACGTATAGGGTTCTTAAAAATATAGGATTGATCCATGAGTAAATGTATGCATGAACTCCTCGTTGTTTTTGTGTGCTAAATCCCTGCATTTGTAATACATGATCCGCACGCGGAGCATGTATGAAAAACGGCACTGTAGGGGCCCGACGGCAAGGAGCCTTCCACAAGAGACCCGGTCCTGCGCCCCCAGGACGCCCCTTGATTCTTGGCGTGGGCACGCCACGACGTCCCTGCCAGAACCACCGAGAGCCCAGAAACCCAGTGCAACCTGGATAGGGGGCCACATGCGAACCCTACCCCTACCCCCCCACGACTTCTGAGGGGGAGGGGGGGGGTAGGGGTCGCATGTGGCCCCCTACTGGAATCGAGCAGGGTGTTCCTTGGCGTGGTGCTTCTTGGTGTCTCTGCTGCCCGACCCGAAAAGGGGGGGAGCACCGGGAGGCGGCCTTCTGAGGAGAGGCGGGGGCCTTCTGAGCGGGCAGGAGGAGGGGCGTCTCGTTCGGCGGCGCCCAGCGACCGCCACACCGACCGTGGCCGGGCCCCTCCTGGGCCCAGGCTCGGCCCGGCTTTCAGTCGGGACTGTCCCCCATACAGGGAGGTTTTGGGCGAAGAATGAGAAATACCCGGAAAAGATTCCAAAATGGCAAAAAAAAATTGCTCAAAAAAAAGTTTCCCCGACTATTTTTGACTATTTTTTAACTATTTGAGGGGGGATGCTTTTTTATTTTTCGTCGAAAATGCGCCTGTATGGGGGACACGCCCGACATAAGCCTGGCTGGGTGGTGGGCTGATGTCGCCCAATCAGGTAAGCCTCCACCCCGGCTCCGAACGAGCCTTCTCAAAGCCTCCCCGGGCCCTTGCTTCTACAGAGTCACCGTGCCACCAAAAGGTTGTGCTGCATATTTGGGGGACCCTGTCTGTCCCGTCGCACCCCTATCCACGTCGAGTCCGTGTCGAATCCACTCGGACTCGTCAAATCCGCGTCGAATCCACGTTGAATCCGCGTCGGACCCACGCCAGATCTGCGTCGAGTCCGCATCGAGCCCGCGTCGGGCACAAGAAAAGACACCAATTTTGGAGACAGGCGGCAACAGAGGAAGGAGCGCGGAACAAGGAACGAAGCGTTTTTTGTTCTGGCCACGGCGACCCTCGCCTTCGACTAGGTGATGAGAGCCCAAAAAGGACGGATGCCGTGACTCCCCAGACCTCTCCCGGGATACGTTTTGACCAGAACGTCGCGGCGAATCCCGCGGTGGCGACGAGGGCCTCCCAGGAGGCCCCAGACGGCGAAAACGAGGACAGAATAGTGGCATGGCTGCCTTCTCCCTCCTCGTGAGGCTCTCCGACCTGGACCCGAGGAGCAGCCCGAGAACTGGAGCCCACCCCCACCCAGCCGCGAGGCGGTCCTTCCTTGTGGCGTCGTTCGGCGGCAAGCCCGGGGGGTAAGTGAGAAGGGGGAGGCCTTCTCGGAAGGCTCGCAAGTCCCCCTCCCCTCTGAGAAGTTCTCCCAGAGCCTTCCCCGACGACAGAGGACAACGCCTCGGAAGGTGCGAGGGCTTCCGAGAAGTCCCGCCGCCTTCTGAAAAGGCCTTCTCCTTCTCAAGTTCCCCCCCCTCGCTCGCCGCCGAGGTGTGCAACCCGCACCCTGGGGGGCGGGCAAGGACTTTCGACAGAGTTCTCCGCCGTGCCCCGAGGAGGCCCGACGAGGGCAGCGCGGTGCCCCCCCCCGATCTCCCCAACGATCAGCAACTCCGATGGGGTGGCTTGCAAAGGATGTGGTCTGCAACCCCCTCGCTCACCGCCGAGTCTCGGCTGTGAAGAGGGCCCACCTTCGGAGAGACCGACCCCCATCGCCCTCCGCTCCACCCACCCGCCCTTTTCCCGCCGCAGGCCTGGGCCATGGCCGCCACCACGGCCTCGTCCTTCGATGCGAGGGGGACCGGGGGGCTCAAATCATGTACAGCCAGAACTGGACATATCATTACTGTTGCAAGTTGCGCGCGCGCTCTCTTTGTTGTTTGTTGTTCATTTCTCTCTCTCTCTCTCTCTCTCTTTCTCGCTCTATCCCTCTCTATGTGTCTCTCGTTGTGTGTCTCTCTCTCTCTCTCTACCGTTCTAACCATGCATGTGTAGTTATCAATGCTTGTATATGTATACATACAATTATACAGGTTGTGTTTTCTCTCGCTCTCTCTCTCTCAATCGTTCTCGGTCTCTTTCTCTCTCTCTCTCTATCTATCTCTCGCTCTCGCTCTCTCTCTCTCTGTGTAGATCTACATATAGATGCACTTACATGTGTACGTCAACATATATATATATATATATATATGTGTGTGTGTATCCGCCACCGTGCCTCGAAACACAAAATTTCATTACCCCCAAGATCTTATGTGTTCTCTGTTCTCTGTACCCCAGACTCCGGGATTCTGATATTCCAAGGAGCTGGGCCCCAACATCTGAAATTTCATGGGTGTTCCCGCGCGTTCTTGGGCTGTCTCGCGCGACTGTTCCAGAGGGCAGAGGGCGCCATGACGGTCCAAGAGGGCCCCCGAAAGCGCCCGCGAGGGTCCAAGAGGCCTCTGAGGCAGCCCAAGAGCGCTCAGGGCCGCCCACGATGGTCCGAAGACGGCCCAAGAGGCCCCAAAGAAGTCTCCAGAAGGACCCCCAAGAGGGCCCAAAGAGGCAATCGTATTTTTGTTTGTTGACGCCCCACGTCCCCCACCGTCACAGTCGTTCTGTGCAGGAAGACCAACGCCTCATCCGAATTCTGTACGGTTTCACGCGCTTCAGGCGCCACGTATGCCTTGCAGAGAGACGTGCGTGTATCTGTAATGATCCGCTCTGCGAGGCCAGTTAGATGCATCCAATGAAAAAGAAACACACGCAAACTGCCAGAGTCGAGCTGACCAGAAATCGAGACTCGACTCTATCGGCGCCCTTGGTGTTGACTGGCACAGGCAGCACAGCACAGCAGGTCATTGACCGCAGCCAGCAATTCAGCTGGAACTGAGCACAGCAGATAAGGGAGCGCAGCATGCAGCTGGATAATTGAGCACCGCTGGATACCTGAGCACGAATGCGCTCAACATCTGTTTACCCTGCTCAGACAACAGACGAAGAACTGGTTGTAAGTGCCGAGAGTTTGCGCCAGAATGCCCAGATGACGCCTATTTTCGCCGCTTTCGACAGCAACACGAAGGCGGTTATCACAACGCCGACCAGCCTTCCAGAGCCAGACGAACACGGCGCGTCGCCCAAAGAATACCACTCCATGGCCACGTATGTGCAGAACGTTAATGTATTTGTCAGCAGGTTTACGTTCACGGTGTTCACCAGCTGCTCGGAGGAGGTACTGCCCTTGTCGAAGGATGGAATAGCCGAGCACGACAGCCTGCCGAATAGGACGCCGTCGAGGAAGAAGAGAAGCGAGACTACAGCAGTTACGATCCGCAGGAGGCCCCAGTCACCGTTGATGTCCCAGACGCTCATGTCATCGCCAGTAACATTGCCAAGTGCCTTGGCGCCATACAGAGCCCCCAATACAAAATCGTAGATGGTGAAGCAGCGAAAGCGACCCTGGTACTCCTCGATTGAGGTATCCTCGGCATTGCATATGATCTTGAGGTTATTCCGAATCATCTTTCTTGAGCGGGTGGGCACTGGCGGCAAATGCCCTTCGAAAATATCGCACTGAATCGACTCTGAGCCAAAATGGCTACGGAAAAAGAGGCAATCATCATTGATCTTCCTTGTGTGTTGTCTGTGCTGTCCGCGTTCTCGCGTTTTCGGCCTTCCGACGCTCTGGAATGGCCCCAGAAGCCCCCAAAGACCGCCCCAAGACGGCCCAAGATCGGGTCGGGCGAAAGGGGGGGATAGCAAAGGGGGGGGTTGAGAATCAGCTCACGTAGCTGATTTTCCCGGCGCCTCTCGGCGCCGGAGGCGGCCATGTATCGAGGAATGGGCCCCTCGGTGAGGCCGAAACCAGCTGCATGCAGCAAATTTCGTAACCCCCCCTTTCCCAATCCCCCCCTTTCGCCCGGCCCGACAAGAGGCCCCCAATAGGGCCCCAGAGCGGTCCACGAGGGACCCAAAACAGCGCAAGAGGCGCCCAAGATCGCCCAGTAGGACCCCGAGGCGGCCCAAGAGAGCCCCCGATAGGGCCCCAGAGCGGTCCACCGAGGGACCCAAAACAGCGCAAGAGGCGCCCAAGATCGCCCAGCTAGGACCCCAAGGCGGCCCAAGAGAGCCCCCAAAACGGCCCAGGGGGGCGCCCAGGGTCGCCCCATAGGGCCCCAGGATGCAGCCCCAGGAGAAGGGCCCACGAGGGGGAACACGAACCGACAATTCGAGCCCTCCGCCCCAAAAGCCCCCAGGGAGGCCCAACGAGGCCCCCAAGACAACCCAAGAGGCCCAGTAAAGGCCCCACGAGGCCCCCAAGATGCCCAAGCGGAGGTCCCAAGAGGCCCCCAAACGGCCCTCAAGATCTTCAACATTGCCTCCAAGAGGCCCTCGAGCCCATGCAATCCAAGCGAACATCTAAGAGGCCTCTAATCCATAACCCAGGCAGTGTGGCGGGATGGGCCGAAGGGCCATATGACTATGTATGGTCCTGGGCTCCAGGCCCACGGGCCCCCCCCCCAGATGGTATGGTCCCAGGATTCCTCGGGCCCCCCCCCCCACCCCCAGATGGTATGGTCCCAGAGACAACGACGACGACGACGAAGACGACGACGACGACGACGACGACGACGACGGCGACGACTACGACGACGGCGACGACGACGACGACTACGACGACGGCGACGACGACGACGACGACCACGACGACGACGACGACGACGGCTGCGGCGGCGACGACGCCGGCGGCGGCGGCGGCGACGACGACGATGACGAAGATGACGACGGCGACGACGACGACGACGACGATGACGACGACGACGACGAGGACGACGAGGACGACGAGGACGACGACGACGACGACTTCGACCTCTGAACCACCACAGCACCACACCACATCCACAGGGGGGGGGAGGGGGGCACCGCAGCGCAGCACCACGCCACGCCCACCTCTGAACCACCACAGCACCACACCACATCCACAGGGGGGGGGGGGGGGGCACCGCAGCGCAGCACCACGCCACGCCCACAGGGGGGGGCGGGGGGGACCATCGCGCGGGGGGGGGCCCAATGGCATCAGCATTGGTGGGGGGGGGGTGCCAAGCCCTGGACCATCTACATATATATATATATATATATGTGTACATATGTATGCATGCATACGTATACACCTACATACACACATACATGCATACACGCATACAGACGTATGTACGTGCCTGCAGACATGCATACACACATTATCATACTTCCATGCGTATATACATACACGCACATACATACATACATACATACATACATACAGACAGACAGACAGACAGACAGACAGACAGACATACATACATACATGCACACCTGCATGCCTGCATGCATGCATACCTATATATATATATATGTGTGTGTACAAACATCAATCAATCCATACATACATGCATACATCAATCCATACATACATACATGCAAACATACATACACACATACACACATAAATGCATACACACATACATGTTCACCTGCATGCATACAGTCATACATACCTACATGCATGTATGCAGAAATGCATACATATATGCATGTATACATACATACATGTATGCAGACATAAATGCATCCACAGTTGCATACATACATACATGCAGGCATACATGCATACATACATATATGCATGCATAACACCATACACGCATGCATACATACATACTTACGTACATGCATGCATACACACATACATACACATTTGCACACACATACATGCATGCATGCATGTATGCATGCATGTAGACATGCGTGCATGACATACGTCCTGCATCTACCCATACATACATACATGCATGCATGCAGGCATGCATAGATGCATACCTATGCGCACATATACATGTATGGATGCATGCAAATTTTGAATATGAGTATGTGAGCCTGTATGCATGTACTATGCGTGTGCATGCATGCATGTATGCATGTACGCATGTGTGTGTCTGCATTGATGTATTTGTACGTATGGGTGTATGCATGTATGCATGTACGTATGTATGCATGTACGGATGGATGGATGTAAGTATGTCTGTGTATGTGTGTATGCATATGCACGTGCAATATCAGATCTGTCTCGATCACTCCCTCCCTCTCTCGTCGTCTTTGTTTATCTGTATCTCGGTCGTTGTCTCTCTCTCTCTCTCTCTTTTTCTCTCTCGCTACCTCCCTCTCTCTTTCTGTATCTCGCTCATTCTCGCCATATATATACACGTATATGTATGTCTAAGTGTTTACATGTGCCTGGATTGTTCAGTTATCTGTCTTCCAAAACTTGTATACGGCTGTCTCGTTCCCTCCCTTGCTCACGCTCTCTCTGTTTCGCTCTAGTGGTGTCTCTTTCTCTCTATCACTCTCCCTCGCTAAATACATGTGTATATATATATGTTTGACTCTTTGTGTCTCCCTGCTTCCATACACACATGCACACATGCATACATAAACATGTATATATACATGTGTACACACAGGTGTATGTGTATACAAATATGTAGTTACTTACATATATATATACATATATATATATATATGTGTGGGGGCAGCCTACTTTTGCGCAGCGCTCCTCGCGTTGCGCGACGCGCGGTTGCCATCGCGCCCTCGCGACTGCGCGTCGCCCCCCCCCCTGGAGAAGAACAGCTCTGCCGCCCCCCCGCCCCGACGCCTGCGGGCGACCGGGTCGGTGGGCCCGCGGAGGGCAGGCCCGGTCGCCGCGGCGGGAGGCCCCCTCGCTGCTCTTTGGCCAGGACGCGCCCCGGGGCAGGTCGAGGAGCCGAATGCGCGGTGCGGGGGCGGAGGGGTGGAGCAGGGGGAGGAGGGCGAAGGGGTGGATACAGGGGGAGGAGGGGGGGAGGAGGGGGAGGAAGATTGGGGAGGAGGAGGAGGAGGAGGAAGAAGAGTCGGGGGGGAGGAGGAGGAGGAGCAGGAGGAGGAGGAGGAGGAGGAGGAGGAGGAGGAGGAGGGAATGAGGAAGAGGGGGATGAGTGAAGGATGAGGCGGAGGGAAGAGGAGGAGGAGGAGGAGGAAGGAGGAAGCCTGGGCTGAGCTGGGACGAGGCCCTGGCGCCCGTGCCTCGCGAGGAAAGAGGACGCGCCGAGCGGCGTTGCGCCTGCCTGCGCCCCCAGGCTGTGAAAGGGCTTGTCAAGGCAGAGGAGGGACGAAGGACGAGGAGGGACGAGGGTGGACGACGGGGGGTGAGGCAGGACGACGAAGGACGAAGGAGGACGAAGGAAAACGGCGACGAATAGGACGACGAAGGAAGAAGGAGACGAAGGACGAGGAGAAGGACGAAGAGAGACGAAGGAGGAGAAAAAGGACGAAGAGGACGACGAAGGACGAGTAGAGGGACGAAGGAGACGAAGGAGGACGACGAAGGACGAAGGCGGACGTGAGGCAGCACGACGAAGGACGAAGGGGGAAAAGGAAAGGCGGAAGACGGAGAAAGAGGCGGGACGAGCGAGAGGAGGAACGGGGGGGGAGGTGGGAGTGGGCAGGATGGATGGCGTAGGAGGGGGAGAGGAGGGGCGGCGACGGGGGGGAACTAATCAGGCAAGGGACGAAAACGGGGCAGCAGGAGAAAGAAAAACGAGGGTGACGACGAGGGAAAAGGAAAATGGAGGCGCCAGGAAGGAAGAGTCGGCAGCCTGAAAAGGAGGAAGGTGGATGTGGAGCAGGAGGGCGCAGGTGAAGACAAGGAGGGATAAGAAGGGAACTAAGGATGATGAGAGACAGGGGAAGGCGGAGGAACAACGGGCAGCACGACGCAGAGCGCAGGACACCTCACGAGGTGGAAGAGCCGCCCGCGTCCCTTCCCCGTCTGCATCCCCCTCTTCCCGCCTTCCCCCCCCCCCTTGTCCTCTTCCCCGCCCCCCCCCAGCGCGAGGAGACGGGACTTAGCATGGAAGAAACGTGTCCTGCGGGAAACGGGCCCGGGACCCAGGGCCTTCTCCCAGGACGAGCTCTTCATCCTGGATCGTTTCCTGACAGTTCCTGGGGCCCGTGGAGGGCGCCGAGAGCCCGAGAGCAGCGAAAAGCCTCAGGGCCCCTTGCCCTCAGGACCCGCTTCCACCCATGGAGAGGGATCGCGCCTGCCCGACCTGCCGCGTGCCGCAAATCTCAGGATGCTCAACGTGCTCCATATTTTCTGGGCTTTCGTCTTCCCCTCCACTTCCCATATCTACTTATATTTTCAACGGAATCGACGTTCACCCGTGTCTGCGTGTTTCTCCCTCCTGAGGGAGATGGGGCAGGCGCGCGTCCCTTTCAGCAAGAGGCCACGCTCGCCGAAATTTGAATGGCCTTGGTCCCACTGGCCGATTTACCCCCCTGGATGGGGATAGATGCTTCTCCCTTCGAGTTTCGCGGGGCCTCTATCCAACTGGTGGGCGGGATGGTGGCGCTGAGGTGCCATGGCCCAATGGGGACATGGGGATGGGCTAGACGAGACTGCTCTGCTCACCCGCGAAGATCCTGGCCGAGGTCCTTCACCAGAGCGATGAAGGCAGCCGCCGTCTCCACCCGCTCTGGCTTCTCGAACGCTCGGTATTTTCGGGTGCTGCCGAACTCCGCGCGGGTGACCGTCACGCGGCACCTCTCGCCGCCGCCGTCGCCGCTGCCCAAATCCGACGGAGGCCCGTCCTGGGCGCAGGGTCTGCGTACACAGCCCGGCGCATCCGAGCACGCGCTCCGCCAGAACGTTAGGTCGGGCATGTCCTCCTACAGGCGGATTTTGGAGGAACGAACAAAACACACACACACACGCAAAGTCTTCAAAAATACTCCAAAAATCGTCCCCTCACTATGTTTTGACCGTTTTTGAATAGTCCTCCTGGAGAGGGACAGGCCCGACTTACCCAGAACGTCGATGTCTTGAGGCACCCTCGCCGCCGACCTCCCAACGGTCTTCAAGCGCCCCAGCGCCTCTGAAGGCCCCCTGCGGCCGTGTCGGGTGACTCCCCCGCCGATGCCTGCACTGGAGGGGGGCCCTGGCGACGATGGAAGGGTCGGCGGAGGTGCAAAGGGTGGGCGTCTTGCGGGACGGGAACATGACCACAGCCACTGCTTCTTGCCTGCGCCGCCTCCCAGCCGGCCGAAATAGAAGCAGCGGCTGTGGCCATTTCCCTGGTGCCAAGCCTAACGAAAATGACCACAGCCACTGCTTTGTTTCTGCTGGCTGGAAGGCGGCGACAGAAGAAAAGCAATGGCTGTGGTCTTTTCCCGTCCCGTACGTCTGGGTTCCCAGGCTGCAGGTGTTGGGTTCTCCCCGTTCCAGGGCAGACCTCGGCGGGCGGCCAGGTGCCCCGGCGCCCTGCGCCTGGTCTGGAGTTCACAGCGGTCGCAGGGTTCCCGAGTTCCCGATCTCGTGGTTGGCCCAAGACGGCCCGAGGCGCCTCCTGGAGACGCCCCAGAGCAGCGCCAAGCTGGCCCAAGAGGGCTCCCAGACGGCCCAGGGAGGCCCCAGGACGGCGCAAGAGGTCGCGCTGATGGCCCAAGAGGGCCCGAAGAAGAGGGCCTGAGAGAGGGAACCCGAGCTGACATTCCGAGTCACCTGGCCCAAGATGACCCACAAGGTCTCGAATAGGCCGTTAGGAGGCACTAAGCGGCTCCCAAGAGACTTAAACGATGGCCGAAAGAGGATCGCAAGAGCCCCAAGAGGGTTCAAAACTGTGTCCAAGAAGTCTCCAAGAGCCATCCCCAAAGACCCATACAGATGTCCAAGAAGCCTCTGACACGCAAACCAGGCACGGTCGTTGGATGTGCCTGGCAGCAGCTTGAGAAAGAAAGGGGCAAACTGCTCTCCTTTTTCAGATTCCCCCGAACCTGGTACAGGAAGGCTGCCGGATCGCCCAGGATGCCATGAAGTGGGCCCAGGATGGCCCAAGAGGGTCTCCACGATCACGTCAGCAGGGAGCCTGGCACGCTCGCTGGAGCCTCGCTGGAGGGCCGAGGTCGCAGAGGCTTCCGGAGGCGCTGGAGGAGGCCAAGAGCGCCGCAGCGAACGTCCTCCCTCGATTGTCCTGTTCCCGCCTCCGTCCGTCCTCCTTCTTCCCCGCCCTGTAGCTTGCCTACGGCCCGAAGTAACTAAAGAAAACCAGCATTGTCTATCTAAAACTTGTAGAGCGCAGATAGTACCTCGTAGAGCTCTTCGAGAGAAATTCCGGCGCGGGGTGGAGCTAGTTGGCCCATCCGACCCAGCATCCGCTCCGAGGGGGAGAAGACACAGAAGGATGATGTGGACCGGAGCACGGACGGGGCGCACAAAGGCATACATGCTCTCCTTGGAGGCGCGCGTCTGACCCGAACGTACCCACCCTGTAGTGGATCGCCTCCCGAGCAGTGCGGCCAGAGAGTGTCCGCCACGACGTATACACTGTAAGATTTCTCGGTGCGCGCGTCGCCCCTGGCGGGGCGACGCACACATGGTAGCAGTATTAGGTCGGACATGCCTCCTACAGGCGAGCTTTGGACGAACAATCGAAAATAGTCGAACAAGAAACAGGAAATAGTCAAAAGTAGTCGAACCATCGTCCCCTGACTATTTTGTGTCTATGTTCGAATATTCCTCCTGTAGAGGGACATGCTCGATTTACACATAGTATTGGTTATGTTGGGGTGGCGCCGATGTGGAACGGAACACGGAGGAAGACGAAGAGCAAGAGAAAGATCGGGAGGAGCGGACAGCGAGGGACGGAGGAGGGAAAAAAACGCATCCTGGGGCAAGCCATGGCCAGGCATAGGAGTGAAGGCATGGAGGGTCGACCTTGAACAAATACATATACAGCGGAGGCCAGTCCACAAGGAACCTTCCACAAGAAATCTAACCCTGAGACCCCAGGGCGTCCATTCATTCTTGGTGCGGGAATGTGACGCTTTCCATGGCAAAACCATCGAAGCCCAAGAAACCAAGGGCACCCTGGAGGCGAGCAAGGTGCGTCATGGGCCCCCACTGTATACTATGTTTGCGTCACCGCGGCCATGTTCCCTGGTAGACTGCAAATATCCGCGTCCTCGAGGCCACGACCGTTCTACTAATTACGCTGCATTCGCGCCCCCGAAGGCCACGACCACTATTCAATTACGCGATGTTCGTCCCCGAGCCACGATCGTCAGCAAGTTCGCAGTGCGAGCTGTCCGAGTTTCAGAAATGTTGTTGTTCAATGTTGCTGTGCAAGCCGTAACGTACGAGATTGGCCCTCGCGTGAAGTCCCGACACTGCTTCAGGACGATGCCCTTGCATCCCAACTTAAGTCTGGCATGCCCCATTCTAAGAGAGAGCGGGGGCCCGCGGCAATGGTCGAAGCCCTTACGGATAAATTTGGTGATCGACCGAAAGAAAGAAAGATAAGGAAAGAAAGGAGGGAACAAAAACTGAAAGAGAGAGCGAGAGAGAGAGAGAGAGGCCGAGCAAGGAGAGAGAGAGAGAGAGAGAGAGAGAGAGGCCGAGCAAGGAAGAGGGAGGTAGTGCATGCGAAAAATTCAGGACGTTCAGGGGTGGGGGCTTCCCCTGGCGGGTGTGATAAGAAAATTCCGTGGGCCTCTGCTGCTGGCAGACCGATTGCACACCTGATGCGCCTGCTGTGCGCCATCCTGGCTTGGTCAGCACGGCCTACGCCCGCGCCGATCCCGGGCCGCGGGCTGGTCCTGCAGGGGTCGGCGTGGGCGTACGGGAGCGCGCTTTTTGACGACTCGCGACAACGCCCGTTGCCAGGGGCGCCCCCCTCCCCCCTGGCCCCCGACCCGCGGTGACGTCACGATTCGCGCCGGCGCCATCTGGGATCCGAGAACGGCCAGGGGGCGCTAGCTCCAAGGCGGCGCTGGCCTGAATCGTGACGTTCGCGGCCTCCTCGCCCCTCCCCACCCTCCCGTCACGTCCGTCATCGCGAGAAAGAAGGTTTTGGTTGATGTCACACAGCACCTGGGTACCCGGCAGTCGATACCGTGGTTCATCCTGCGCGTGTCCTTCCAGCGCCCGTCCAGCACCACCACCAATGCGGGGGACGGCCTGTCCTGAGCGGGCGGCGAGCTATCGGCAACGAAGGCTTCTCTCCCTGGTGGCCTAGGGACGACGGGGCGACACAGACCGACAAAGACGCCCAGAGCTCCCCGAGGACCCGGAAGGTCTCCGAAGGCCAAATGTTGTCTGCCCTCGATAAGCTCATTGCCGCCATTACCCTTGCATGCCGTCGCAAGCCTGTGGCTGAAGATGGGGAAACCCAAAGGTACACCGATACGCTATTCTTACCAGCCTGGAACATATCCCTATCCCTATGCTGGGCACCTCCTCATCACGATGCCAATCTTAGGGATTCCCTTAGTTTTGGAGGGCGAATCCCTAAGATTGTCATCGCCTTTTGGCGTGTCAATCTTAGGGATAGGGACACGTTCGAGGCTGGTAATATTCTCTGGACCTCCCTGAGTGCGTTCTCACCAGGACGTCAGGGCGAACACGAGGCGCGGGAAGCGCTCCCCGGCGGGAGCGCGAAAACGTCCCTTGCACCAACATTATCTTGGCGAAGGGCCCAATCACTTGCAGTCGTGAGCATCGCTGGTGCGGGCATCGCCTCGCGAAGCGTGCAGAGGGTGTGCCGAAGTGGGGCGGGGAATGCGAACGTCGCCACTGGGGCCTTCGGTGGTGCTCCAGATGGGGCCACGAAACGTGTGAGGGGCGTGCCGACGTGGACCAGGGCCGCCACGCGAACGTCGCCACTGGGGCATTCGGTGGAGTTCCCCTATGGGGCCACGAAACGCGCGAGGGATATGCCGACATGGACGGGGGGAGGACGCATGCGCACGTCGCCACTGGGGCCTTCGGTGGAGCTCCGTATGGGACCACGAAGCGCGTGAGGGGCATTCTGAAGCTTACAAATTGGCAACAGTTTCACAGATGGAGGAGATGGAGGGCGAGTCGTTTTCAAAATGTGGCTCTCGACTAAGCGCGGCGCACATTCGTGTTAAAATGTGCAAGACTTTGAAAATGTGGCTCTCGCCTCAGTGCGGCGCACTTTGGTTTTAAGAATTTGCAAGAGCTTCACGGATTAAGGGCGGGTGGTTTTCAAAATGTGGCTCTCGCCGTAGCGCGGCGCACATTCGTTTTCAAAATTTGCTGGCGCTTCACGGATTGAGGGCGAGTGGTCTTCAAAATGTGGCTCTCGCCTTAGCACCGCGCACATGCGTTGGGGGGAGACGCATGTGATCACAGCCAGTGGGGCCTCGGTGGAGCTCCTTCTGGGGCCACGAAGCGCCGTACCGGGTGGCGCCGGACGCAAGAGGTCACGGCCCCCGGGGCCTTCGGTGGCGCTCCCCACGGGGCCACGAGACGTCGTGCTGGTTGGCGCGGGGCGCATGTGGCCACAGCCTCTGGAGCCTTCGGTGGAGCTCCATACGAAACGCCGTGCTGGGTAGCGCGGGATGCATGTGGTCACAGCCCCTGGGGCCTTCGGTGGAGCTCCCTATGGGGCCACGAAGCGCCGTGATGGGTGGCGCGGGACGCATGTGGTCACAGACCCTGGGGCCTTCGGTGGAGCTCCCTACGGGGCCACGAAGCGCTGTACTGGGTGTGGAGGGCAGAGACATGCATGGGAGGATGGGTAGGAGGGGCGAGGAGGAGAGGAGAGGACGCGTGGTACTCTCTCCTCAAGCCGTGGACCCAACACCGCAGGACGATTGGCAAAAACTGCTGCAGTGTCCCCTCCAACCATCCAGGGCCTCCGCCTCCGCAGAGGTCCCCAGCGACGCCGCCCGGCGAGGACGTGCGGAGGTCTGCGGAGTCCAGGGAGGCCTCCGCAGGGGAAGCCCTGGATGGCAAGGGCCCTCGGGAGGCCACCATCACCTACACGCACGAGTGACCCTACAGGGCAGTTTTTAACACATGGGATTTTTTAAAAAATGATTTTTAATACATGATCAATGCATGAATACATTTATGCATGAACTCATCGTTGTTTTTAATACGACATCCCTGCATGTTTAATACATGCTCCGCACGCGGAGCATGGATTAAAAACGGCACTGCAGGCAAGAATGACCTTTGGTGCGCGGCGTAACGGGGACGCGGGGTGGCCAACCCTGGGCGCGCAGGCCGCTTCTGCCGTGAAGCCGGACTACAAGGCTGCGCGGTGAGCGCGCAAGGGCCTGCGGGGGCCATGTTGGCGTTTTCGCACGGGGCTGGCCAGCAGAAAGCGGCCGCCGATGGGACGGAGGGGCAAAGATGCAAGTGCAACCCTGGAAAATGACTCATCTTTACTATGCGGGTGGACTGTACCGCTTCGCGCGATAACGATCGGGGGAGACCCCGGTGGGCCCGCACCAGAGATCACTCCGGCGAAGGGTCCTCATTCTTACGTCCAGTCGGCACTCACAGGGGCCCGAAACATGTCAGAATGAAGCCCTCAGATCTCAGGTTGCGAGCATCTTATACAGGCGGACTCGATTGGACAGGACACGCGAGAGGACACGAGACCCTTCCGAGGGCCACATTGCCACAGGAAGGTAGGAAGTATGGGTCGCGAGACACAGGACACCAGGGTACCCTTGATTTGTCAGGGTCGACCTACTAGTCTGGGCCGACTGAAACATTGTAACCTATCACGACCCGATCTCCAGACCCCATCTTGCTGCACGCTCCTCGATCCGGCGGATCGATCTGGCATGCTCCTGGGGCCCGAAACTTGGCACAAGCGCCAGGTGCGAAAAAAATGCAATGCCTGATCTGGGGAAATCGAACGGTTTTAATAATACCGCCACTCCCCGGACCTCCCGGGGTGCGTTCTGACCAGAATTTCGAGGCGAATCCAGCGGTGGCGACGAAGGCCCCCCCCGAGCTCCAAAGAGGCGACAACGAAGCAAAGGTAGCGGCATCGGTACCTGTTCCTACTCTGCAGGTTACAAGAGAACATCAAAACAATCCTCGACCCTCGACCCTCGACCCTCGACCCTCGATCGCTCGACCGATCGGCGACGGCGTCCTCCTCCTCCTCCTCCTCCTCCTCCTCCTCCTCCTCCCGACCCTCGATCCCGCGATCGCTCGACCGATCGGCGGCGGCGTCCGCGCGGAAGAGGCCCTCGGCGGGCGCCGCGTCGCTCGCGGGGAACAGAACCGCCGAGCGGCCGAGGTGCTCCGCGACCAGCCCGCGGAGCCGGTCGTCGTGCTCCGGGTGCCCCCACACGAACAGCTCGGCCCGTGGTCCGTTGGCCACCCCCGAGTCGTTCTCTGAGGTCTCGAGTTCAGGTCCTCGTCCAGCCTGTTTCTCTCCTCCCATCAAGACCAACGAAACCACCACAATCACCTGCACAATCACCAAAGCCACCAGCATCATCACCACAAGCATCAACAGCAGCAGCAGCATCACCCTCGTCATCATCATCATCATCATCATCATCATCATCATCATCATCATCATCATCATCATCATCATCATCATCATCATCATCATCATCATTTTCATCATCAGCATCATCATCATCAGCATCATCATCATCATCAGAATCACCATCATCATCATCATCATCATCATCATCAGCATCATCATCATCATCATCATCATCATCATCATCATCATCATCATCGTCATCGTCGTCGTCATCATTATCATCAGCATCGTCAGTATCACCAACATTGACATCATCATCCTCATCATCAATAGCATCATTATCATCATCGTCATCATCATCTCATCATTAGCATAATCGTCAACATCATCAACATTGTCATCATCACCATCATCATCATCCTCATCATCACCACCACCAGTGCCAACAACACCATCGTGATCATCACCACAATGCCCAACACCATGATCACGATGACGATCGTGATCAGGATCATCGTGCTCACCATGATCATCATGCTCTTCGCCATCATCAGTATCAAAGACGCCGTCACCAGTATCAGCATCACCGTCATCATCAACATAATCGTGGTCCGCGTCGTCACTATCATCACCCTAACCATCAATATCACAATCACCATCACATCACATGAACAGAGTTCACCATCAGAATCACCATCATTACCAAGCATCATCAAACATCATCAGATTCGTCATCATTATCACACTCATCCGAATCGTAATAATATGGATCATCATCATCGACATCACCCTCATCATCCTAATCATCATCCTCACCGTCATCCTCATCCGTATCCTCCTCATCTCCCTCATCATCACCATCATCATTAACATCATCATCAGCATAGTCATCATCATCATCATCATCATCATCATCGCCAGAAGCATAACTATCATCAATCGCATAATCATCATGACCATCACGTTCATCCTCAGCATCACAATTATCATCCTCATTACAACATCAACCGCATCATCGAAACCACCATCATCACCAGCAGCATCATCATCACCATTATCATTATCAGTATCATCAGCATCATCAGCATCATCAGTACCATCAGCATCACCATCATCACAATCATCATCATCATCATCATCATCATCCTCATCATCATCATCATCATCATCATCATCATCATCAGCAGCAGCAGCAGCAGCAGCAGCATCATCATCATCATCATCATCATCATCATCATCATCATCATCGTCGTCGTCATCCCTCTCATGCTCTTTTTCACACTCCGCTTTCACTTCCACGTCCCATTTTCCTGGCCCTGCGAGGGCAGCAGGTCAATAGAGGCCCCGCAAATGGAGCTCTGCGCGAGGTTTGCGAAGACTTCGGGGCGCCTCTTCTCAAGCAACCAAATGCGATGGGTGCCCGTGCATGTCAGACTTCTGAAAAAGCAGCTAGGGTTCAGAATCTGAGGGATATCTGGAGCCAAGTGGACCACAGCGGGGGTGTCTGACACCCCAGCGTCGATGGTACCCGTTGGCGTAGGGTTCGCAAGTGGCCGCAGATGTTCTGGTTCGCAAGTGGTCCTGCTCATATTGCGCCGCGGCTGGGCTCGGCTCAGGAGGGCGCCTGGGACAGACCCCAAGAGTCAGACAGGCAGCTTGGCGCCGATGCGACTCGCGGGGGCAGTTTTCGCAACTGGTCGCAGATCAGAGGAACAAGAAGGGCAACGATATGGGGGGCCCGACCCAGGGGGAGGGGGGGGGGGGGGAACGTCGACTTGGAATCGGCGACATCGACGATAAATCGGCACTGGGCCCCTGAGAGCGAGTCCGCACGTTCCCGGGCAGGGCGTATTGAGCCCCCATCAACGATGCATGGGCGACTGGGGGTCGGCACGTCCCCCCTGGGTTTCTGCTCCCTGGCTTTGCCCTTGGCCTCCACTGAGGCACAAATGGCCCTCGATGCAACTTTTTGACTGTAGGGCTCGAGTCGGAACTCGTCTGCTACTGCAAAAAACAACTTAATCTGTATCGAAGCTACGAACGCAAAGGCGTAACATGTTCGTCACTCCACCAGAAGTCTGCATGTGTTTTGTAGGCCCGACGAAACATCAGTGTCGGCGTAAATCCATGTTGTAGTCTTTTGGATGGCACGACAATGGACACCCTAGCAGTCCTATCATTGAATTTAAAATGTGTCTAAAATGTCGGGAACTGGTTCTAAACATGTTTAAAACATGTGTTTGACATGTTTTAACAATGTTTACCACAAATTTTAAACATCTGGGAGGAATTACTCGGCAACCTGCTCCGTCTCCACGGATCGTCCTCCACAACTGCAGGCGACCTCTCGCTCGAACGCCGGCCCACGGACCACGGCGGGCTCGGCGCCCCAGCGCAGCAGCAGCTTCGCGGTGTTGCTGCCGCGATGCTGGCGAGGGGGCCACAGGCGAACCCTGCCCCTCCCCCCCACGATTCCCGAGGAGGAGGGTGGGGTTCACCTTCCTTCGGGAGCGCCCAAGCGGAGTGAACCCCGCCCTCCCCCTCAGAAATCGTAGGGGGGGCAGGGGTAGGGCTCGCATGCGGCCCCCTACTGGCCGATCTCGCGCGGGTGCATCACCAGGCAGACGCGCAGCCCCTCGAGGCGCACGGGCGGCAGGCCGGCGCAGCAGCAGCTCAGGCAGTTTCCGCCCGCTCCTCCTCCTCCTCCGGGCTCCTCCCTCTCCTCCCCTCCTCCCTCTCCTCCTCCTCCCTCCTCCCCCTCCTCCTCCTCCTCCTCCTCCTCCTCCCTTCTCCTCCTCCAGGAGCGGCGCACGTGTCTCCCTGGACCTGAGCCGCGCCGACCTTGGCGCTGGTTCCTCACATCGCGGGAGTCGCTCCACCTCGAAAGATCGAATCGGAAGAGAAACCGGCACGAGCATCCGCTCTCTGCGCTCCGCGCGGATCCACGACATCCGCGCGGAGCGCCAAAAATCTATGTTCGCGGTGTTTCTGTTCTTCTGCGACGAGCGTTTCCCAGGAGTCCGATCGTTCAGCGCCGGCCAACTCCAGGCCGCCGCTGGCGTTCCGCGTGGGACGCCGGCGGCGGGGCCGCCGCCACTCGACGCGGCGCGAGCCTGCCGTACACGCGAAGAGTGGCCCTTCGCCGGAGAGAAATCGGTGCGGGCCCACTGGTGGCGAACCGACAACACGCACACCCATACCGATAGGGGGATCGGAGAAGGCTATGGGTGCATGTTGTCGGATGGGGGTCCCCGCTCGAACGGGAGCGCTCCCCAGGGTCCGACAACCCGCCCCCATACCCATAGCCAGTCCTCCTCCCAACGACTTCCCTATGGGTATGGGTGGGTGTGTGTTGTTCGCTCGTCAAGCCTGGGGGCCTCCCACCGCCGAGGCTCGCCGAAAGCGATGCGATGGCAGCGGCCACTGCGTGCCACGGGGGTGCCCCGCCCGCGCCCCCCTGGAGAGCCGCGCACCAGGAGTCGCTCGTGCTCGGGGTCCCTCGCGCGTGCAGCTGGCCGGAGAGGGCGTCGCTTGCGCAGTGCCCCACCGGCAGAGCCCTGATGCTCACGAGGCCAGCGTCTGTGCATGTCCACAACGTTGGGGGCCGACTATTCCAGGACCCCAGCATGCATGGGGTATCGATACATACACACGTACATACATGACAGATGCACCCATCGGATCACCATTCAGGTGATAGAGAGGTTGGGTGGGGGGATGGGTGCACCTTGCGGTCTGCGATGGGTGTGGGATCGGATTTGCGATCCATCTAGCGATCTCATATCTGAATGTTTATCGATATTCTTACCGATCGGCATCACGAAGACCATTCATCGACCCCACGTCCACAACACCAATCGATCTCGATGTACCTGTCGATATCATTACCAACCTACCTAGAGACATCAAAACAATTCTTCCGACATAGCCAGTGATCGGCGTCCGCTATATTCCCCAAATAATGATTGCACTTGAGCTTCTTACTTGTCCTCTAAGATATCTGGGCCCAGGTGGCGGTCTAGCCGGCTCGTCGCCTCCCGTCCGGTCGACGCCATCGCTGCTGGGCCCCAGTGACGGTCCGGCCAGCTCGTCGCCTCACGTCGCCGCCTGTCGCCGCCGTCGCCGCTGGGTCTCAGTGGCGGTCCGACTGGCACGTCGACGCCCGTCGCCGCGTTGATTTGCCTTTGCATTGCTTTGCATTGCCTTGCATCGCATTGCATCGCATTGCATCGCCTTGCATTGCTTTGAATCAAATTGCTTTGCTTTGCTTTGCATTACATTGCGTTGGTTTGCATTGCTTTGTATTGCATGCCATTGTTTTGCGCTGCTTTGCATTGATCTGCTTTGGTTTGCCTTGCTTTGCATTGGGATCACATGAGTTCCCGTCACTCATTTCGGTGCACGGGTTCGTGTGAGTTCCCGACTTTCATTTCAGAGCACCCCTCACGCGTTTCGTGGTCCCATAGGGAGCTCCAACTAAGTCCCAAATTTCGGGGTTCACGTGAGGTCCCGCCTCGAATTTCGGCACACCGTTCTCACGCTTCGTGGCCCCATAGAGATCTCCACCGAATTTCCAAATTCCAGGGTTCGCATGGCGGCCCCGCCTCGCCTTTCGGCACACCACTCACATGTTTCGTGGCCCCAAAACTAAGGAGCTCGACGGAAGGTCCACATGGCAAGGTACGCGTGGTGGCCCCGCATCCATGTCAGAACACCCATCACATGGCCCCACAGGGCGATCCACCGAAGGCCCCAATGGCAGGCTTCGCACGGCGGCCCCATCATCGTGTCTGCACACCCCTGACACGTTTTGTGGCCTCACAGGGAGATCGAGTCAAGGCCCCAGTCGCAGGGTGCCGCCGCCTCATTTCGCACACCCATCACACACTTCATTGGCCCACACGGAGCACCACCGAAGGCCCCAGTGGCAAGGTTCGCATGGCGGCGCCGCCCCATGTCGGCACACGTGCCAGCGTCCGCATGGCGGCACCTTCCCATTTGGGCACACCCCTCATAAACTGTTTGGCCCCATACGGCCAGGCCTAGGACAGAAGAGCATCCTCCATTCGGGCCAGGCGAAATGGGGGGATAGCAGAAGGGGGGGGGGGGGGAGAATCAGCTCACGTAGCTGATTTTCCCCGCGCCTCCCGGCGCCGGAGGCGGCTATGCATCGAGGAACGGGCCCCTCGGTGGGGCCGAAACCAGCTGCCCGCAGCAGATTTCGTAACCCCTCCTTTCCCAATCCCCCCCCCCTCGTCCGGCCCGACCCATGAACGTGAGACCCTCAGTTGGCCGCACTGAAAACACTCGAGGGCACCCTCGCCCAGGATGTACGAGAACATCCGGCAATCACAAACAAACATCAGGGCACCCTCCCCGAAGCGACCTCGATCTTGTACCTCGGCGAAGCCTCGCCCCGCCTGCCCGCCCTGCGGTGTTCACGCCTGCAGATGGTACGTGGCTGGGCCCGTCGCGCCAGGGCAGTTGACAGCCCTGGGACCTGGGAAAGGCCCAGGGAGTCAAACACTGAAGGGGCACAGGGGCACACAAATCTATATATATATATACATTTATATATATATATATATATATACAAATCCCAGAAAACCCAGATGTTCCATATATCCTGTGCATCCTCGATGTTCGTGTTCCCCCCCACACCCCATAGTTGTAACAAATTTGCGCGGGAGTCGGCAATTATGTGTGCCTGTATTTTTCCACACCTGAAAACTACTGGACCCCATTCCCTCGGTACCCCTTTTCTTCATGGTGGCCCCAGCACCAAGGCAACTTTGCAGCCTCGCCTCCCAGGGTACCCCGAGCCACAAAAAAGACCAACAACGTGAAGCACCCCCTCCCGTGGACCCTCGACGACGCTGACCGCTAGCACCACGTGGGGGAGGATGGGGAAAGAAGGAGGAAGCGGGGAAAGGAGAAGTGGGGGCGGGTGGGGGAGATACGGAGGTAGAGGAATTAGCCCGGCGACGGACCCAACCATATTCACCAACGAGCATCGCGAAGAAGGTGAATTGGAGGAGGGGGACACCACAAGGACTGCGGCACTCGTGGGAAAGGTACAGCGGGCACGGGCTCGCGGGTGGATGTTTTGTTTGGCCCGAACCCCGAACGCAGCCGTTGTTGTGCCCATTTCCTTCCCAGCTGTTTCGCCCGCTCTTGTTTCCATTGTGCGTTGCGTTCCTGCCCGCCTGGCGCCACGAAGCGAGGAGGTTTGCCGAATCGAGTGCGTGTACGCCGCGGTACGCCATGCGGACCCCGCCGCTGAGGCCTTCGGAGGAGCCCCCATAAGGGGGCCACGACGAGTGTGGGGCTTTCGGAAGGAACACCCTAAGGAGCCACGAAACGTGGGAGGGGTGTACCGAATGGGGCCACGAAACGTGTGAGGGGTGTGCCAAATCGGATGCGGGTACGCCATGCGGACACTGCCGGCGGGGCCTTCGGAACCTTTTAAAGGTGGCCACGAAACGAGCGAGGGGTGTGCCCGATGGGCCACGAAACGTGTGAGGGGAGTGCCGACTCGGGTGCGGATACGCCACGCGTGCCTCATATGCATATAAGACGGGGGCGAGGCCCCCTGGCTGTGCCCAGGGACCTCCGCGGCGCATGGGGGTTCGGGCCCCCCGAAGGCCCTCACGAGGCCTCCAAGACGGCCCAGGCCGTCCTCAAGACGCCTCCAAGAAGCCCCCACAGGCTCGCGGACCAATGAAGATCCATTCCAGAAGGCCCACGAGGCCCCGAAAACGTCCCACGAGGGCTCCAAGATAGTCTCCAAAAGGGCACTGGGAGTCTGAAGTCTCCCATCCCCTCAGACAAGAAAAGAAAGATTTTGTTCTGCAACTGGCTGGGGCCTTCGGAGGGAGCCCCCCAAGAAGCCACGAAACGTGTGACAGGTCTGCCAAATCGGTTGCGGATACGCCATGCGGACCCTGCCGCTGAGGCCTTCGGAAGGAGCCCCCCACAGCCACGAAACGAGCGAGGGGTGTGCCAAGTCGACCGCGGGCACGCCATGCGCAACCCGCCGCTGGGAGCCGTCGGAGAAGCCCCTTGGGGGGCCACGAAACGTGTGAGAGGCGTGCCGAATCGGGCGCGGGTACGCCATGCGGACCCTGACGCTGGGGCCTTCGGATGGAGCCCCCTTAGAGGGCCACGAATCGTGTGAGGGGTGTGCCGAACCGAGTGCGGGTACGCCATGCGGACCCTGCCGCCGGGGCCTTCGGAGGGAATGCCCGAGGAGGCCACGAAACGTGTGAGGAGCGTACCGAAATACTTTCCGGTGCTAAAGTTTCTGACCGCGCTGCCCCAAATTGCGCCGTTCAGGATGCGACCGAAGCGGAAATACCACGGCGCGCCAATGCGGCGGTAGCCAAATATGTCACCGCGCCAGGGCGACCGCGCAGCCCGCGCCCCCTTCCCCCCAGCGATGCAAAGCTGAGCAACGAAGCGACGCAACGACGTCACCGATGAGGTCCGTTGCCGTCGTCTCTCGTCGGTCTCCTCAGCTTTGCATCAGGGAGTGGGGGGGGCTGTCGAGGCGTTTGTCTCTGCGATTTCCCAGATACGGTCAAAACTATAGTACCGCCCGTGTAGGCGCGACCACGCCATGCGGACCCAGCCGCTGGGGCCTCGGAGGGAAGCACCTAGGCGGCCACGACACGTGTGAGGGGTGTGCCGAATCAGGTGCGGGTTCGCTATGGGGACCCTGCCGTTGGGGCCTTCGGAGGAGCCCCCCAGGGGGTCACGAAACATGTGAGGGGTGTGCCCCATCGGGTGCGGATACGCTGTGCGGGCCCTGCCGCTGGGGCCTTCGGAGGGAGCCCCCTAGGGGGCCACGACACGAGCGAGGGATGTGCCGAACCGGGTGCAGCAGGCACGCCATGCGGACCTTGCCGTTGGGGCCTTCGGAGGGACACCCCCAGGGGGCCACGAAGCGTGGGAGCGGTGTGCCGAATCGGGCGAGGCATGCGGACCCCTCCGCTGTGCCTTCGGAAGGAGCCCACTAGGGGGCCACGCAGCGTGGGAGCGGTGTGCCGAATCGGGTGCGGGCACGCCATGCGGACATGCGGACCCTGCGCTGGGGCCTTCGTAAGGAGTACCCTAGGAGGCCGCGAAAGCGTGTGAGGGGTGTGCCGAATCGGGCGCGGGTGCGCCATGCGGACCCCGCCGCTGGGAGCCCTTCGTTGGAGATCCCACGAAGCGTGTGAGGGCTGTACCGAACACACAGACAGGCGGAGGGCAGAGGCAGATGGAGGCAGGGATGGGAGGAGGGAGCAAGGAGCGGAAGGAGGGGGAAAGGCGCAGAGCGCGTTCCCATTCAAAACGAGAACCCGACACCACGGGATGGCTGGGAACAAAAAACACCTGCACGACCAAAAGCTTCCGGAGATGGGGCGGCGCCCGCCGCCGGGGAAACCCGGGCGCAGATCCAAGAAGTCTGCGCGGACCTCCGAAAACTTATGCCCATGCTGATTCTCCATCTCCGATGAAGGGGAGGGAGGCGGGAACGAGGGATAGGGCGAGGGAGGCAGTAGAGGAGGGAGAGGGAGAGGGCGAGGGAGAGGGCGAGGGAGAGGGCGAGGGAGAGGGCGAGGGCGAGGGAGAGGGCGAGGGAGAGGGCGAGGGAGGGAGAGGGCGAGGGAGGGAGAGGGCGAGGGAGGGAGGAGGGGGGAGCGAGAAGAGGGCGAGGGAGAGGGCGAGGGAGGGAGTTAAGGAGAGCCATCTCCTCATGCCCCCGCTGGGCACCGCTGCCCGGGCTCGGCCTGGAAGGCGAGGTAGGTCTCCCACGAGCTCTCCTCGGCCAGGCGCCAGGAGCGACCCCTCAGGCAAGAGTGGCCTCTGTAGGGGGCTACATGCAAACCCTACCCCACCCTCCCCCCCAGAAATCGTGGGGGGTAGGGGTAGGGTTCGCATGTGGGCCCCTACACACGCCAAGAGCGACCCTTAGGCAAGAGTGGCCTCTGGTGCACGGCTTGCCGACAGTGGCGTGCGGTGCGACAGCACGAGCCTGTCGCAGCACGCCTGCTTGGGGCTTCCCCCCGCCGCCCTTTGGACGCTCGCAGTGGGTACGGAACACCCTGGTAGGATGCCGAGCGTCAAATGTTGTCCGAAGCCGGCAGGGGCCGCTGTTGGGCAGGCGGCATTCTGCCTCAGACAGAAAACGTCCGCGGCGACGTCGACCTCATCACCCCTTCAAAGCGAACAAGAACTGCTGTCGGTCTTCGAAACCAGTATTTCCGCACCCATGTCGGTCCTTCTGTCTCAAAGTGAAAACGCCCGCGGCGACGCCGACAGCAGCTCCTGTTCACATGACAGGAACTGTTGTGGGTCTTCGTGCCCATTCTTGCCGTACCCATCTCGATCGTCCTGCCTCAAATAGACAACGTCTGCGGCGACGCCGACAGCAGCTCTGGTTCAAAATGTGCAGGAACTGTTGTGGGTCTTCGATATTCGTGCCCATTCTCGCCGTACCCATCTCGATCCTCCTGCCTCAGATACACACCGTCTGCAGCGACGCCGACAGCAACTCTGGTTCAAAATGTGCAGGAACTGTTGTGGATCTTCGTGCCCATTCTTGCCGTACCCGTCCCGATCCTCCTGTCTCAGATGCACAACGTCTTCGGCGACGCCGACAGCAACTCTGGTTCAACACGTGCAGGAACTGTTGGGAATCATCGTGCCCACTCTTGCCGTACCCATATTCGATCGTACCGACCCCCACGCCCCCCGAAGGAGGCCGAAGACAACCCAAAACATGCAGTCGCGATGGTTCCACGGCGCGGCCCCAAATGTCCCGACCCCTGTCTCGGGGCAAGCGTTCGCCCTAGCACCTTTTTTGGTCCCAGACCGGGTCACGTGCCAGGGAGGCCGAAATTATCGGCGCGCACAAGGGGGTAGGGAGAGGGGGGAAGGCTTCTCAGAGGGCGGCTGCCTCTTAGAAGGCGCTGGCCGCCCGTCTAAGAAGCCAGGGGCGCGCCGTTCCTTAGAAGCATCCCAGCAACTTCTTAGAAGCACGGAACTGCTTCTAGAAGCAAAAACAGCTTCTTAGAAGCAAACCACCTGCTTCTGAGAAGCACGCCAGGAACAGCTTCTAAGCAGCAGCAACAAGCTTCTTAGAAGGCAGCCCCACGCCTTCTAAGGGGTGTGCTTCTAAGAAGCCTTCCCCTCTGCCCCTACCCCCCTTCTGCGCGTGGGCGACGAAAACTCCCAACAGAAAATGACCGTCGCGATTGGTTTCACGACGCGAGCACGTGCGGACGAAAAGCGGTGTAAAATAGACGATTTCACCATCGGGGGCGCCTGTCCCGGGACGGCTGGGGAATTGATGCCCCCACGGGCCACCGTCGGGGAAATACTTCCCAGCCGCCCTGGAACAGGCGCCTCCGATGCTTGAAGAACTTATGTTGTACCTTTCTGCGACGGCTGATATTGCTGGAGGCCGAACCCGACGAGAAACCATCGGTTGAACAAATCGACGCATCAGTCCCCACATGTGCGTCTCATTTCCTGGCACGTCTCGACGTGGGCGTCTGGCTGCGAGTGACTGGGGTCGGAAGCGAGTCCAGGTGGACGACGGATGCGCCGACAACGACGACGAGAGCTCGGAGGCCTAGAGGTTGACGCCAACACCAATATCGGCGGTGTGCCTCCATGGAGGGAAGAAGATCCCGATCTCGCTGACGGTGGTCATATTATGGCTTCCAAGGTGGCCGAAAGATTACCACCAACAGCGAAATCTAGGATCATCTTCCCCCTGTGGAGGCAACCCCCTGTGCTGGTGCTGGTGCCGATTTCCAGGCCTCCGAAGAGCGGCGGCCATGGCGAGGGACGGCGACGACAGTGACGACGACGACCACGGCTGCGGGACGGCGCCGGAGCTTTGGGCACACCCGAACTCCGCTTGCTCGCTGCCGCCCGCGCGGCCCCACCGCTCCCCGGCGGCCGCCCGCGCGGCCGCCGCCGCGGCGGCCGCTGCGCGCCCGCCCGCCGCCTCCCCCTCCGCGCCGCCGGGCCCCGAGGCCTCCTCGGCCGCGGCGCCCGCGGCGGCCATGGCGCCGCACGCGCCGCGCTGCCGCCGCCGCGGCGCCCGCCGCCGCACGGCGCGGCCGCCGCCGCGCGCCGCGCCGCGTGGCGCGCCGCGCGGCCCGCGTGCGCGGGCGCGCGAAGCGCGGCCGTCGCGGGCGGAGGCGGCTCGGGCCGGGGGGGGGGGCTGCGGGAGGCGCAGAGGCTTGTGCGCCACCGCGTTTGCAGCGGTGTGGGTGTTTGTCTATGTGTGCCCGCCCGCGCTCTGTCTCCCCAGTTAGGGCTACTCGCATCCCGTTTAGCTCTTGACCGGAAGGGGTCCGCTCCCGACCCGCAGACCAAAAAAGTGTGTGTGTGTGTGTGTGTGTGTGTGTGTCTATGTGTGTGGTGTGCGCTTTGTGCGTTGCGGTGTGTCGTGTGTCGTGTGCTGAATGCTGTGTTTTGTGTGTGTGTTGAGTGTGTGTGTGTGTGTGTGTGTTGTGTTGTGGTGTAGCGTGTTGTGCTGTGCTGTGGCGTGTGTTGTTGTGCTGTGCTGTGTTGTGTTACTTCGTGGTGTGTTGTGTTGTGTTGCGTTTGGTGTGGTGTGGTGTGTTGTAGTGTATTGGAGTGGATTGTATTTTCTTGTCTTGTCTTGTGCTGTGTTGTGCCATGTTGTTTGTATCGGGCCCGTTCGCTTTCTGCGAAACATCAAGTGAGGCTTCTCGACGCATCGAGCACAAGGTGCGCTCATTTTTGTCACCAGGTTGCGTTTGTGGACTTCCAGGCAGAAAGCGCGCCCAAATATGAAGTGCGGGGAACAAGGTTCCATGGACGATCCCCTGCCCCTAGCGCCCACCCGCCCCGCCAGCCCTGTCGCCCCCATGGCCAAAACAGGCGTGTAAGGGCCCCAAACTGGCCAACTGAACCCAAGGAGGCCCCCAAGACGATCGAGGAAGGCCCCGAGTCGCCGAAAAATCGCACCAAGACGCCCAAGATGGCTCCAAGGCGACTCTAGAAGCCTCCGCGACGCCTGAAGATGTCCCCAAGAGCCTCCCGCCTCCCAAGAGGGCCCCGAGAGGCAAAAATCGCCCTTTGGGCTTGCACACTGTCCACAGCGTCCAAGACGGCCCAAGAGGCCTCCATGATCGCCCCGAACCGGCCCAAGAGGCCCCGAAGAGCGCTCCAAGACGGCCCGAGACGGCCCCATGTCGTCCCAAGAGGCCCCCAAAACAGCCCAAGAGGGCCGCCTTGACGAGCCCAAGAGAGGGCCCAGAGGGGGGAAACAAATAAAATTTAGAGCGAGGCCCCCAGAGGCTCTCAAGAGACCCCAATAAGGCCCCAAGATGCCCCAGAGGCCCCGGACAGGCCCCAGGGAGGCCGCCAAGAGGCCCCAAACTATCTCCCAGAAGCCCTAGAGAGGCCCCCAAGATGCCTCGAAGACGCCCCCAGAGAGGCCCAAAACCTGACTCCAAGATGCCCACAAAACGCTTCGTCCTGATCGCAAGTGTTGCGAGGCAAACTGCTTTTCAATGGTTCTACGTTTTCAGCCGTCCAGGGGATCCTCCAAGAGCGTCCACAGAAGAAACTGCCTACAAGATGCCTCCAAAACGCTTCATTCTGAACGAAAGCGCAGCAAACCGATCTGCTACCCATGACTCTACATCTCCAACCGTCTCGGGTGCCCCCCCCCAAAAAAATGTCGCAGAACGGGCCTTTCAACATCTCATGGTTTGGAGGATGCCTTTGGTGAGCCGAAGACCCGAAGGTTTCGCCAGCGAGTTCAACATCTACATTGATGAGTTTGTCTCGCGCGAGAGCTTCATTTTAACACACTGTCCCCGAGTTGGTGTCCTCCACGACTCCCCGACAAGGCTCAAAGAAGCTGTGGACATTGGACATCCTCGCGAGTGGCCCCCAAGGGCCCTTCGAAAAACTGTCAGGAAGCCCCGAAAAGCTCCCAACGTGTTCCTGGGACCCCCCCACGAAGGGCCCAGAGGGACTTCTTCGACACACTTTGTAGACAACGTCGGCAAGCGCCCGGATTGGCCCAATCACGCCTCCCTGAAATATAACAGCCATACCTGCGAAGCCCAGACCGGGGATCTGAAGACACCGCCCCTGCGCGCACTGCAGCAACCGCCTTCGGCGATGCGGCAGCTCAGCAAGGCCTCCAGCGAGCTCTGCGATCTCGGGAGCTGAAAGAAGGCGGGCATGAGCCTCGGGTGAGCGGGCCGTCAGCAGTCACGCTGCGCTGCTGCCTCGCCTGCGGCAGCGCGGCGCGCAGGTCCGCGACCGCGACGCCGGCCTCTTCTACAACTCCGCCGTCGCACGGAATGCCTGCCCCTGCATCTTCGACGTGTCCGCTCCGCGTCACGGGCGAGCAGGGAACTGGCATTAGGTCGGCCTGTCCCCCTACAGGGGGATCTTGGACGACAAATCAAAACAATACCACAAAAATGCTCCAAAAACGTTAAATAGTAAATAACAAAAAAAACGTCCCCTGACAATTTTCTACTATTTTTGAATGTTCCCCCTGTAGGACTCAAAACTGGCACGCTCCGCACTCCCAGTTCGGGGATCTTCTGACCCGGGTCAATCCAGACCCGGGTCAGCAGGAAACCAAAAAAACTGCAATGCAGGAAAAAAAAAAAAAAAAAATGTAACGCAGGTCCTCGCAAACCCAGGTCAGCCAATGGGCGCGGCCGCCGCGCGGCCAGGAGCGGCTCGCTGACCCGGGTCAGCCAGAGGGGGTCTCAGGATCCTGCAGGATCTGGCGCCCTGGCCGACCCCCGTCTGCACTGACCCCCGTCTCGAGGCTCCCGATGCCAGGGCCGCTGCCCACCTCCCTCGGGGCGCGGCGGCGGCTCCGCGCGCGGCGCCGCTGCCCCGCCGCCCGCGCGCCCTGCCGCTGAGGCTGGCGCGCTGCCGATCCGCGCACACGGCAGGCTCGCGCACGGCAGCCTCGTCTGCACGGCTGGTTCGCACGCTCGACACACCGAAAAAATACACGAGCGCGCGCCGCGATTCGCAGAAGAGCTGCTCGCAAAATTGGCCCGGGCCCGCCGCGGGGAAGCTGCGAGGAGCGGCGTGGAAACGAGCATTCGGTGCTTCGGGCGTCTGCGAGCAGGCACTTTGCGGGCGGAGGAACGCGCTCGGCGAGGAAGGATCGATCCGCACGCGCCCCCTGTTCTCGCGGAGCGCTCGGAGCCGCGCGGGGAAGGCCGCGCCCGTGGGCCAACGGCGCAGGCTGCGCCCGCGCGCGTCCGCGCACGCCGTCGGGCGAGCCGGGTGCGGCCTCTGGCGCAGAGAATGCCGCTCGTGATCGCCCTGCCCGCCAACTGATCCCCGCCTGCGGGTTGGCGAAGATGTCCCCTGACAGCAACTCCAAGCACAGCCCGCACTCCCACGTCGAGTTCCTCAGGCCCAAATCCGACCAATCCCCGCGCCTCTTCTGCAAAGTCTGCCGGGTGAACTCGCGCTTGACTGGCTCATCTGGGACTCCGTGTTCGGGATATCCTCGAAAGAGCCGACGTCTGCGATTGTGCTCTCCAGCGTCCTCACCGTCGCTGCGTGCACTGTGGAACTGAGGTCTGGAACGATGTTCTTCTCTCTGTCAAGAAACCACGACTGCAAACCCAATTTCAACTGGAACCGCTACTCTGGACTCTGGACGGCCTGGGTACGTTGGAATCGTTTGGCCAACCACCTCCTCGAACAGAACCTGCGGCGAGTGGCTCAACACGAGCTCGGCATCAGCGCCCGCCCGCACACGAGAGATGCTTTTCTCTTGAAGGGTATGCGCCCTCGCTGTGCACTGCACGCCCTTACAGATCGTGAAACTATTGAAATCCACGCCTCTGTTGTCCGTGGCTCTCAGCGACATGCCCTCTGCGACTGGGAGCAACAACATGATGCCCTGTCTTCCGCGCGTGAAACGAAGGCTCCAACCATTTCCGCTTGATCTGCTGCAGCTCTGACTTCGACTTGTCCCGAATTGCGCGTACGGCGGCCTGCCCTCCGCTTGTATTCATAGCAATTGGGCGTTCGCCCTTGCAGATGCCCGTGCAAAGCTCAGGGCGTACTGGTTTGCTGAATTATTGTGCCCTGTAGTGTACACCGCCTCGGCCAGCTTCGGCTGCTGCAGCTACGTCGTCAGTGGATCTGGCTCCGAGTCCTCGCCAAGCCCACCGCCCTTCAGCACGCGTTTGAGCCTCGTTTGCTCTCTCTCTCTCTCTGGCACTCTGCCCGCTCGCTCTCGGCAGCAAAATAACGCCAACGCTCCTCTCAGAATCCTTGATTTCAGCTTTCAATTCCGCGGCTCTGCGCAGTAACGGGTCGCAGATTCTTGCGAAACAAGACGCACACCGCCGCATTCTCGAACGATGGCGCCCGTTCGGCCGTGAGCAACGAACCGCTCTCCGAGGTGGGGATCCTGCGCAGGAAACTGCAATCCGTGGTCTGCAACA
>CAUYUJ010012058.1:309766-312266 GCA_963575745.1 Prorocentrum cordatum | reverse complement strand
AAGTAGGTTGGAACACCATAAGCCATAAGCCCACGGAAAAGTCCACGTCCACCGTTCGGAGCTCCGCGCGCACTCCTTGGGTCGGCGCTGGGCCACCCTCCCCGGCGGCGGCGCCAGAAGCGACGCCCAGGGGGCCCCTGCACCGATCCCAAAAACACCGCTGCGGAGCTCCGAGGCGCTATGACTCCGCAGCTTTCCTTCCTCGAATGGCGTACATCGGGCACGTGCCCGCACCCAGCAGGGCGAAGCAGGCCAGCAGCCGCCTCTCCAGGGGGGCCAAAAGAGCTCTCCCAGACCTCTCCCTTGGGTGCGTGCTGGCCAGGAGCTCGAGGGCGGAACCCTCCGCGCCGAAGAGGGCCTCCTGGGAGGCCCGGACCTGCGCACACGGGGCACGGGCAGCGGCCCGGCCCCTCCTCCCCCCCTCCGAGCCTCACGCGCCCCGCGTCGGCCCCCCCTCCATCGGCGCCGCCGAGCGCGGCCAGCAGCGCGAGCGCGCCGCAGAAGGCCAGCAGCGTGCCCCCCCGCACCAGGGCCGAGGGCGCGACCCTCGCGGAGGCCGGCACCACGGCGAAGCGGGCGGCGGTGAAGGAGAAGCCCGCCGCCGCGCCCTCGGCCCGGCGAGGCCGTCCACGGCGGCGGCAGGAACCGCAAGCCGACCGAGCAGGCAGCGGAGCAGGCACCGGCCGAAACCAGCAGGCCGCAGGCAGCTCAGCAGGGCGCAGCGACACGGCAGCGACACGGCAGCCGAGCGGACTGGACCGACAGAACGTAACCGACTGCGACGCAGCCGAACCCATCGCGGTCAGTCGCAACGTGGCTACGAAAACGCGGGTCAAGATCAGCAGCCCCTTCGCCAAGGGCCCGAGGGCCCCACAGAACGGCACCCGAGACAAACAACAAAAATCTAAGTGGGAAACCCAAAACACGAAGAACAGAAGGGTACCCCTCCAATGCTGATTGGTTTTGTGTTGTTCCCATCGCTCTTAAGGACCGTATCCCAGAAACAGTTTCGAGCACTCAGAGTAAAAGATCACAAAAATGTCTTCCCGACACGCTGGCGACGTGTCGAACGAGTAATGTCAGCTTGTGGTCGTTACAAACACGGGGGGCGCGTGATAAAAATAATGCTAACGGAGTTCCCCAAATAAGGATGTTAAGGGCTTCGTGGGGTCAATGAGGCAAAAGAATGGTAATACGAATGGAAGGGCCATCGCAAAGGTACTTGCGAAAGAAACAGCAGACGAAGGCAAGGAGGGGGAGCAGCAGGGAGGAAGACGACGGCTGTTCAGGAAGCACGTTCGTCCCTGAAGGAGTGGGAGGGGCACGAATACCCTCCTCGCTCAGGCGGGGCCTCCCTGGAGGGGTGGGAGGGGCACGAAACCTGATGAATAGCATGGTTTGCGAATATACTCCTTGCACAGGCGGGGCCTCCCTGGAGGAGTGGGAGGGGCACGAAACCTGATAGATAAAATGGTTTGCGAACGCCCTCCTCGCTCAGGCGGGGCCTCCCTGGAGGAGTGGGAGGGGCACGAAACCTAATAAATAACCTGGTTTGTGAGTGCCCTTTTCGCTCAAGCGGGGCCTCCCTGGAGGAGTGGGAGGGGCACGAATCCTGATAAATAGCATGGTTTTCGAATACGATCCTCGCTCAGGCGGGGTCTCCCTGGAGGAGTCGGAGGGACACGAAACCTGATAAATACATGGTTTGCGAATATCCTCCTCGCTCAGGCGGGGCCGCCCTGGAGGAGTGGGAGTGGGAATGGGCCTCTCTGGCGTGGACTCCCTGGAGTGGTAGGTATGGTATGTTAGCTTTGGTATAGTAGGTGTGGTATGATAGGTATGGTTTGGTATGGTAGCTATGGTATAGTAGTGTAGGGCATGATAAGGCAGGTATTGTATGGTAAGTTAGTTTTGGAATGGCAGGTATGATAGGTCAGGTATGGAGGGCGTGGTATGGTAGGTATGGTATTGGTGGTATGGTGTGGTACGGTAGGTATGGTATGGTATGGTAGGTATGGTAGAGGAGGAGGAGGAGGAGGAGGAGGAGGAGGAGGAGGAGGAGGAGGATAAGGAGAGGGTTCTAGGACAATTATGCGAACGGAGTGATCCACATCAAGATGTTTAAAGGCACCGCGGGGTCAGTGGGGCAAACTGATAGCAATACGAATGGAAGGGCCATCGCAAAGGTACGTGCGAAAGAAACCGCAAACGAAGGCAAGGAGGGGGAAACGACGGCTGTTCAGGAAGCACGTTCATCCCTGGAGGAATCGGAGGGGCACGAAACCTGATAAATAGCATGGTTTGCCAATGCCCTCCTCGCTCAGGCGGGGCCTCCCTGGAGGAGTGGGCGGGGCACGAAACCTGATAAATAGCATGGTTTGCCAATGCCCTCCTCGCTCAGGCGGGGCCTCCCTGGAGGAGTGGGCGGGGCACGAACCCTGATACATAAGATGGTGTGCGAATACCTTCCTCGCTCAGGCGGGGCCTCCCTGGAGGAATG
>CAUYUJ010012058.1:232266-304766 GCA_963575745.1 Prorocentrum cordatum | reverse complement strand
CGCGGATGGTCCAACTGGGACCCTCGGTGGAGCTCCCCAGGGGAACACGAAACGCTGCACTGTCGGTGAAACGCAGGGAGGAAAGGCTGTGCTGGGTGGGTGACGCGTGCTGGCGGTCCCACTGGAACCTTCGGTGGAGTTCCCTAAGAGACCACAAAACGCTGTACTGTGTGGGTGAAACGCAGGGAGAAAGAACTGTGCTAGGTGGTGGTTGACGCATGCGGGCGGTCCCACTGGGGCCACGACTGGGTGGGCGAAACGCATGGAGGAAGGGCTGTGCTGGGTGATGCTTGACGCATGATGGCGGTGGCACTGGGATCGTCGGTGGAGCTCCCTCTGGGGCCACAAAACACAGGGAGGAAGGACTGTACTGGGTGGGTGAAACGCAGGGAGGAAGGACTCTGCTAGGTGGTGGTTGAGGCATGCGGCCGGTGGCACTGGGATCTTCGGTGGAGCTCCCTATGGGCCCCACGAAACGCTGTACTGGGTGGCTGAAACGCAGGGAGGAAGGAGGAGGGGGAGGAGGGAGGAGGAGTGAGGAGGAAGGAACGCGGGGACCGCCTCTTCAAAACGAGGATTCGACACCACAGGATGATTCGGAAAAAGCGCCGCGCTGGAGGCCCAGGGGCCCTCGCAAAGCTGCCAACCGCGGGGGCGGCGGGCGCGCTGCGGAGGGAGTGGCGGCGACGCAGGGCCGGGTGATGGCGGGGGCAAAGGGTGGCGGAGGAGGGCGGCGCGGATGCGGCGGCGAGGACCGCAGGCTTTCAGCCCAAGGAGGCGGCGGCGCCAGGCGTCGGCTGCGGTGCCCCGTTGAAGGGGCCAAGGGGCACGCAAATAAGCAGGCCCGACCCCCAGGATTCCCGATGCTTTCCTTACCACCTTGTGGACGTCCGTCTTCCCCTCCACGCCCCAGGATGCTGGAGGCCTCGCGCCTCGCGAAATAATGGTATGCTCTACTCCACACGTCAGTTCCGCGAGCTATGGGTCGACGCTGGCGCGGCGATGCTCCGGAGTCAGCCCAACGTAAGTCCGACGTGAATTCGACGTACATCGGGTCTCAAGTTGCCGCGCGAGGCCTCCAGCATCAATATCTTCCATAGCTTGCTGGGGATCGACGACTGTCTGTGCCTGGGCTTCTTCCCCTCCCCTCCTAAGCGCGGTGGACCAAAGCCTGCGGCGCGACACGCCGAGCAAGGAGAGCTCTCTCCCTGCCGCAGCGAGGCGCCCCCGAGAGGCCCCCCCCAAAGAGAGGCCTCCGAGAGGCGCCCCAAAGCGAGGCCTCCGAGAGGCCCCCGGCCAACGACTCAGACACGCTGGCGGCGCAGGCCGAAGGCCGCCGGATAGAAGACCGCGGGGAACCTCGCGGCGACCGCGGAGGACAGCCCCAGCCTGGGCAGACCAAAGAGACCGATGCTGGTGCTCTCCAGTGAATCTCCTGGGGTGCACGCTGACCAGAACTCCGAGGAGAATTCCGCCGTGAGGACGAGGGCCCCCGAGGAAGCCAAAGAACGCGAAGACGAGGGAAGGGCTGCGGTATTGATACCTTGCCAGACATGCAGTGTCTTGGTTTTCTCACGTCGGGGTCCCCAGAAAACCCGACCCTTTCACAGGGGCAGGTGTTTCATCCCGGACCGTTCTTTGACGGTCCAAGGGCCCGGCGAGGGCCCCGAGAACTGCAAAAGACCTCCCGCCGTGTTTTTCACGACGCGAACATATCTTAGAAGAAAAACGGCATCAACATGAACTCTTGGCGCTCCGCGCGGAGGGCCAACAATGTATGTTTGTGGCGTTGTTTCTCCTTCGATGTCTGGGATTCCTTCTCCGGGAACGCATCGCCGATGCATCGGCGACGCATCGACGATGCATCGGAAACGTCGATGTGAAGCAAATCTGGCTTCACATTGAGCTGCATCGCTCATGATCGGCGATACGGCGCGATCCTCCGACCCCATCTGCTCGGACCCCATTTCAAAGGCCTAGAGTCTGGGATTCTTCGGGAACCGGCCCACGGCGAACGTAAAAGATTGTGTCCGCGGCCCACGGCGAAGAAGTCCGCGCAGAGCGCCAAAAGATTCTGTTTGTGTTTTTACTTCTCCTTCGATGTCTGGGCTTCCTTCTCCGGGAACCGGCTCACGGCCAACGTGAAGCCCCAGGCGGAGACGGCCGTCTCGGCCGCCTGGGCCAGCACCAGGAACGCCAGGGCTGGCACCAGCACCCGCATCGGGGCGAGCCCCTTTGCTGCATCGCTTGTCGCCGACGCGCCCGGGGCGCCGTCTCCCGCCGGCCCGATGTCGGGGGAACAAAATGTACTGATACCGCTACGAGAACGTTGTCTTATTCGGCGTTTCGCCATTGGGCGGAAGGGGAGGGGGGAGGGGGGGGGGTCTGGCTCCGTACCTCTGCTTAGTGCGACTGTTCGCAGCAGTGCGTCCGATGGGGGAGGGGAGAATCCACCTGCTCGCAAGGCGCCAAAAACACCCAAGATCTACCCCATGGGGAGGGAGGGGGGTGCGAGGGCCCGCGCCGATCGACAAAAGAATGAATGAGAAAACGATCACAAGAAGAAACAACTTAAAAAAACTGTATAAACATGAACTGTCGGAGCTCCGCGCGGACTCCTCGGATCGGCGGCGGAGCCTCCCGGCGGCGCCTCTGGCGCCGGCAAGGGCACGCGCCACGCGCCAGGGGGGGGGGTCGGGCGCTGCTGCAAGAATTCCCCGCGGACCTCCGAGAGCGCATGTTTACGAGTTTTGTCTCGAGGGGCAACTCTAAGGGGGGACTGGCATAGGGAAGACACATCGACCTGGAATCGGCGATACATCGCGGATACCCCGATCGTGAACCCGCACGTTCCTGGGGAAGTTGGGGCTACCGGGCCCCTATCGACGATCAGTGGGCGATGGGGGATCGGTGCCTATCCCCCCGTATGCCCATCCCCCCGTATGCCTATCCCCCCCTACCCCCCACATGCCCATCCCCCCTATGCCTTTCCCCCCCTATCCCGCTCTACCCCCCGTATGCCTATCCCCCCGTACGCCCATCCCCCCCTGTGCCTGTCCCCCCCTCCCCTAGGCCTATCCCCCCCCCCCTAGGCCGATCCCCCCCTAGGCCCGTCCCCCCTCCCTAGACCTATCCCCCCCTATGCCCACTCCCCCCCATATACCCATCTCCCCCTTACGCCCACGCCCCCCCCTATGCCCATCACTCCCTATGCCTATACCACCCCCCCTTCGGCGGTGGATAAACCTCTCTTTAGTAAACCTCCCTTTAGCGAAAACGGCCTAGGACCGAAACCGACGGACCTGGACCCGCAAAAATGACGACCGCGACGCCCTCTCGCGAACCGAAAACGGCTAATTCGCGAATCGGCGTGTCAGGGCAGGAGGTCTGTCCACCCCCCGACCCCTATGCCTATGTCCACCCCCCATGCCCTCCCCCCTTTCGGGGATGGACAGACCTCCCTTTTGTAAAACGTGGTTTAGTGAAAACGACCTGAGCCCCAAACCTGGAAACTAACGGCCGCGGCGCCCTCTCGAGAGCCGAAAACGGACAATTCACTAATCGACGTGTCACTGTTGGGGGTTCTCTCCGCCCTCCCCCCGTCTCCTCCGATGCTCCCCAGACCCTCTCGGGGGGTGCGTCTTCCGACCAGCGCCTCGCGGAGGCCCTCCAGCCTCCAGCGGCCAAGGGCCTCCGCGACGAGCAGCGGCATCGGTGCAGCTGCCCTGAGGTCCAGCTCCGCAGGAGAAGGCGCGGCGACAGGTCCAGAGGGAGCTGTTGGCGGCGCGCAGAGACTGGCAGGGCAAGCTGGGTGCGCCAGGAGGAGGAGGAGGAGGAGGAGGAGGAGGAGGAGGAGGAGGAGGAGGAGGAGGAGGAGGAGGAGGAGGAGGAGGAGGAGGGAGGAGGGGGGGGGGGAGGAGGAGGGAAGAGGGAGGAGGAGAGGAGGACGACGACGAGGAGAAGGCGGAGGCGGAGGAGGAGGAGGAGGAGGAGGCGGAGGGAGGAGGAGGAGGCAGAGGCGGAGGAGGAGGAGGAGGAGGGAGGAGAGAAGAGGGGAGAGGAGGAGGAGGAGGAGGAGGAGGGGGGAGGAGGAGGAGGAGGAGGAGGAGGAGGGGGAGGCGGAGGCGGAGGCGGGGAGGAGGCGGAGGAGGAGGAGGCGGAGGAGGAGGAGGAAGAGGGAGGAGGAGGAGGGAGGAGGGGGGGAGGGGGGAGGGGGGAGGGGGGGAGAGGGGAGGGAGTAGGGCAAACTACTTGCGGTAGCGGCACATTTGACGTCCTACCCATCCCTCACACCACGTGCAATGGCGAAGATCTCCTATCGATTTGAGCAGTCAAATGTCGAGCAGGGCACGGATCCCAAGAGGGCACGCGATGGATGGGAAAGCGCGGCGTAGAAGAGTTCGACAGAGCCTGGCATGTCCTAGCTTGGGGGAGGGGGGGAGGCGTCTTGGAAGGAGGCTGCTTCTTAGAAGGCGCCAGCCCCACGTCAATAGATAAGGCCCGCGCCTTCTGAGAAACAGGGGTGCTTCTGAGGAGCCTGCCCCACTCTCCCCCACCCCCTCTGCGCGTGGCCGGAGCTCTGGACCCAATCTTCCTGCACTTGTCGAGCCGGGGGCGAGAGCGCCCAGCATGAAAACTGCAATACCCGGACCTCAGGGTTTCCTCCCCCGAGATGCCTGCCAGAGCCGCCCCTGGCAGCGCCGCCCCCGGGCGCCCCCGGCCCAACCTCCTGGCCGCGACGGCCGCAGCGAGGGCGAGATCCGCGAGCGCCAGCACGTGCCACGCGCCGTCCCCCGCCGCGAGGGCGAAAAAGGGCGCGAGCATGCCGCCCGTCCTCGCCGCGGCCGCCGCCGCCGCCGCAGCCGCCACTCCTCCTCCTCCTCCTCCTCCTCCTCCTCCTCCTCTCCTCCTCCTCCTCCTCCGCCCCCCCCCTCCTCCTCCCTCTCCTCCCTCCTCCTCCTTCCTCCTCCTGCTCCTCCATCCTCTCTCCTCTCCTCCTTCCTCCTCCATTTCCCTCCTCCTCCTCCTCCCTCCTCCTCCTCCTCCTCTCCTCCCTCCACCTCCTTCTCCTCCACGCCTCCTCCTCCTCCTCCTCCTCCTCTCTCCGCCTCCACCTTCTCCGCCTCCGCTTCCGCCTTCTCCTCGTCCTCCTCCTCCTCCTCCTCCTCTCCTCCTCCTCCTCCTCCTCCTCCATTTCCTCCTCCTCCTCCTCCTCCTCTCCTCTCCTCTTCTGTTCCCACCGCCTCCTCCTCCTCCTCCGCCTCCGCCTTCTCCGCCTCGCCCTTCTCCCGCCTTCCTCCTCCTCCTCCTCCTCCACCTCCTGCCTACTTCTCTCTCTTCTCCCACTCCGGCGCTCCTCCTCTTCCTCCACCTTCTCCTCCTCCTCTTCTTCCAACATCGTTGATGACTGGTCTGACCTCCTCCTCCTCCTCCTCCTCCTTCCTCCTCCTTTCGCCTCTCCTGCTTTCCTCGTCTCCCTCCTCTTCCTCCTCCTCTGCTCCGCGCCATCCCCTCCTCCTCCGCCTCCTCCTCCTCCTCCTCCTCCTCCTCCTCCTCCTCCTCCTCCTCCTCCTCCCCTGAGATCTGGGCGTCTCTGTTGTACCACACTGCGCGTGTTCGCTCGGTTTCGGGACCCAGGGCCCTCTCGGATCGATACGGCTCGAAACACGCAGCAGAAAGACGCGGTCCAGGGCCCGGGTCAAGTTTATATGAATATGTAAATACATATAGAGAGAGGGATAGAGAGAGAGAGAAAAACAAACAGAAAGAAAGAGACAAACAGAACACGGGAGAGAGAGAAAGAGAGAGAACATGCATCAAATGGAAAGCATGGAAGCACGACAACAACAAAGAAGCAAAAACAAGAAAGGCGCGTCGCGTTCGCTAAGGTTCTAGCGCAGGCCGAGGGATGGCTTGAAGAGCTTGGAAAGTGATATCGTGCATAAGCGTTTGCCGGAGTGGTACAAATCCTAACCCTCCTCCTCATTCCCGTCCTCACTCTCATACTCCTCGTCATCACCCTACTGGAGGTCATCATACTACTCATCATTACAATAGTCAGCATCAGCATCAGCATCAGCATCAGCATCAGCATCAGCATCAGCATCAGCATCATCGGCATCATCATCATCAGCATAATCATCATCAGCATCGTCATCAGCAGCAGCATCATCAGCAGCATCAGCATCACCATCGACGACAACAGCATCATTGTAAGCATCATTGGTACAGTGCTACCAGCCATGACCATGCGTCAAACGCGCGTATCAACATCGTGATCAACGTCGCCGTCATCAGTATCACCATCACCACCGCCATCACCAACCACCATCATCATCATTATCATCTCCGTCGTCAGAATCATAATCATCAGCATCATCAGCATCGTCGTCATCATCGACATCATCATCATGATCATCATCGTCAGCAGCATAATCACCATTAAACCCGTCGTCAAAACCCTCTTGATTGTCGTCATCGTCATCAGCAACAATATAATCACCATCATCATCATCATCCGAATTGTCACAATCCTCCTCCTCCTCTTCATCATCATCGTCATCATCATCGTCAGAATTATCACCGTCGTCATCATCACCACCACTAGCATCATCGTCATCATCACCATCATCATCAGCATCATCATTATCCTCATTATCATGAGGATCACCAACTTCATTATCACTCCTGTCACCGTGGTCATCAGCGCCGCTAAGCTAATCGTGTACATCGTCACTGTTTCGTCTGGCCCATCACCCTCATAACCACCAGAATGAACCTCAAAATCGTCATCGTCGTCGTCGTCGGCCCAAAGATGCTGGAGAGGCCTCCCGGAACACTCCGTCGACGACACGACGCGGGGAGCCTCTTGGAGGCGCTACGGGGGGTTGAGGGGGAAGCGGGCTTCTTGGATTTGCTTGAAGGTTCTCTCGGGGTCCTTTTCTGTCGGTGCCAAAGCCCCTGTTGCCTCCCAGAGGGCATCTTGAGGCCCAAGTGGCCAGCCCATCGAGAGAGAGAGAGAGAGAAACAAAAAAAAAAAAAGCGAATCCTTCAGAACCTGTGGTTTCCCATTGGTTATTGAACACTTTGGGCGTCCAGTTGGATTCTTGGAAGCCACTTGGGGGCATCTTGGAGGCGTCTTGGGGGCCTGTTGGTGCAGCTTTGGAGCCTCGAGGGGGTTTCGCAGGCTGTCATAGGGTGCCCTTGGCCCGTCTGACACTTTCGAAAGCCGACGCGCAAGACTATTCGAGATCGCTTGGATCGTTTTGGAAGGCGCTTGACGGCTCGAAACCGTCTTGGTGGCCTCTGGGACTCCTCTCGGGGCTCTCTCGGGCAAATTTAGGGCACTCTAGCAGCTTCAGAGGCGGCCGCTGAATCGAGGAGACAGCATCAGCAACAGCATCAGTGTCGTGATGATCACCGTCACCATCATCGTCACCGTCATCACTCTCATCTGCATCTGCATCCTCAGCATCGTCAGCATCACCATCTGCACTGTCAATGCCGTCCTCGACATTGGCGTGATTATCGTCATGACACAATAACCCAAGTTGACGCATCATCGTCGTCATTATCATCATCAGCATCATCATCAGCATCATCATACCCATCATCATCAGCATCATCATCACTCTCATCATCATCATCATCATCATCATCATCATCATCATCATCAGCATCATAATCATCATCATCATCATCATCATCATCATCATCACCATCATCATCAGCATCATCATCATCATCATCATCATCATCAGCAACAGCAACATCATCATCGTCATCAGCAGCAGCACCACCATCAGCATCATCATCATCATCAGCATCAGCATCATCATCAGCATCATCGTTATCATCATCATCATCACCATCATCAGCATACCTAGCAGCATCTTAAATCATCATAAACCACCAGCATCAGCATCATCAGCATCGACATCCTTATCGGTATCAGTTTCCGTATAATCACCATCATACTCCTCGTCCATAGCATTATGATCACGATCACCATCGTGATCATCATCGACAGCAGCATCACCATCACCATCACCACCACCATCACCATCAGCATCATCATCATCATCAGCAGCAGCATCATCAACATCATCAACACCATCCCCATCACAAATCACCATCCCAATCATCATCATCAGCAACAGCAGCATTAGAATCCGCCAGCGTCACCACAATCATCATCGTCACCAGTATTATCAGCAGCAGCAGCATCAGCATCATCAATATCGAGGTCCTCCTTATCATCGCAACCATGAGCATCAACATCGTCGTCATGAAGATCATTGGTACATCTTGGTCTGTCCTGGGGTCCCCCCAGGAAGCCTCTTGGGAGCCTCTTGGAAGCCTGATGAAGCGATCTGGAGGACCAGTTTGAGTTGTCGCGGGGGCAATATCATATGAATGATGGTTATATTACTAATAATGATGGCATTCAAAAACAATGATACGCATGATAACAAAAATCCTAACAAACGACATCATCGCCAACAACACAATGATACTTCACAGCATCGTCAGCATCATCACCATCATCATCACCAGAACCATCATCATCATCGTCGTCGTCATCATCACCACCATCAGCAGCAGCATCATAACAACCAACACTTCACCAACAGCAGTATCATAATCATCAGCATCCTCATCCTCCTGGTTATCATCCTCATCATCAGCATCATCACCAGCATCATCAGCATCATCATCATTATCATCATTATCATCATCATCTTATTATTTCGTAGCATGGCAGTCATGAGCATCACTGTTAGCATCGTCGTCGTGCGGTCGACCGGATGTTCCTGGAGAGACCTCCAGGAACATCAGACATGATGATGATGATGCTGATGATAATGTTGATGATGCTCATCATTACCGGCAGCAGCATCATCATTATCAACATCGTCGTGGGCGTCGTCATCATCGTCATCGATTTCGTCATCGTCATCGTCATCGTCATCAGCAGCAGCATCATAACCATCATCATATCATCATCATCATCATCATCATCATCATCATCATCATCATCATCATCATCATCATCAACACCATGTGCCAACAGCATCACGTGCCCGTCTCCCTATCTCCAACCATCGTGTCTATCACAGTCAATATCATCGACCTCCTGACCATGCTGGGCATCGTCATCTCCGTCACCATTCCCATCATCGCCATAGCCATGATGTTATCGTCATGGTGATCACCATCATCATCCCCAACAACAGCAACAACTGCATCATCGCATTCATCAGCATCATCACCTTCACCATCACAATCACAATCATAATCACCATAATCATCACCAGCATCACCATCACAATATGCATCGTCAAAACTTTGATTGTGTCGGAAAATCGTCATGATGACCATCATGACTGCCGCGGTCGTGGTGCCGTCGGCTGATGTTCCCGGAGAGGCCTCCAGGAACATCAAGTCGGCTGCGTGGGCGGGGGCTTGGACCTGCCCTCAAGAATGCAGGACAGTGTCCTCTCTGGGGCCTCTTGGGAGCGTGTTGGGGGCACGGTGGGGCCATCTTGGAGACACCTGGAGCTGCCCGGGACCGCCTGGAGGCCATCTGGGGCCGCCTTGGCGGCCTTGAGGACCGTCTCGAAGCCAGGTTTGGCCGTCTCGGGCCTTCCTTGGGCTCTTCTAGGGCCATTCTTGGACCATCCTGAGGTTTCAGAGGCACCTCGGGAGCGGAAAGGCAAGACCTCCGGCACTCGATGACTGTCATCCGAATTTTGAGTGAGTTTGGCCTCCTGGGGGCTTCTTGGAAGTTTCTTGGGGGCCCCAAGGGGCCGTCTTCAGGCCAGATTGAACTGCCTGGGACCGTCTGGAGGCCAGGTGGGACCGTCTTGGCGGGCCCGAGGGCCGTCTCGAAGCCACCATCTTCGGCCGCCTCGGAATCATCTTGAGGGGTCTTTGGGGCCGCAGTCGACTGTCTTGGGCCGCTTTGGGACTCCTCGTGGGCCATCCATGGGGCCCTCGGGAGCAAAAAGTCAAAGTATCGAAAAACCAATGTTCTCCCTAATGTGTGAATGATTTCCGCCTCCCAGAGGCACATCGCAAGCTTCTTGGGAGCCGCTGGACTGCCTGGAGGCTGCCTGGGGCCGTGTTGGCAGTCTCGAGGTCCGTTCCGAGGCTCCCCGAAGGCCACTGTTGGACCTTCATGAGGCCTCTCGGAAGCTTCTGGGGAGCCTCTTGGGGCCCTCTGGGGGCCTTTGGGGGTCATCTCAATCTGTCTGGGGCTGCCTGGAGGCTACCTGGGGCCGTATTGGCAGTCTCGAGCGCAGTATCGAAGTCATGTTCGTCCGTCCCGGAGCCGTCTTGAAGGATCTTGGGGGCTCCAGTGGACCGTCTTCGGCCTTCCTGGGGCTCCTCGACGGCCATTGTCGGACCATCATGAGGCCTCGAAGGCTCCCTGGAAGCAACGAAGCCAGACCGTGAAAACATTGATGTCCCTCAGGTGACTGAACAGACTTGGGCCTCTTTGTGGCCTCGTGGAAGCATCTTGGGGGCCTCCAGGGGCCGGCTTGGGGCCACCTTGAGCTGACTGGGGCCATCTGGCGGATAGATGGGACCGTCTTGGCGGGCTCGAGGGCCGCCTCGAAGCCATCTTCGGCCGCCTCAGGGCCAACCTGAAACGTCTTGGCGAGACCTTGAAAAACAGTGCCTTTGCTCAGCTTTAGACACATTTGAGCCTCCTAAGAGCCTCTTGGAAGCCTCTGGCCGTATTGGGGCCATCTTGAGTTGCCTGGAGCCGTCTGGAGGCCAGCTGGAACCGTCTTGGCGGGCTCGAGGGCCGTCTGGACGCCATCTTCGGCCGCTCCGGAACCATTTTGAAGGGTCTTGGCGGCCGCAGTCGACCGTCTTGGGCCGCTTTGGGGCTCCTCGTGGGCCATTGTAGGACCATCCATGGGGCCTGAGGGGATCCTCGGGAGCGAAAAAATCAAAGTATCGACAACTACTGTTTTCCGTGGCTTGTGAATGATTTCCGTCTCCCAGAGGACTCTCGGAAGCTTCTTGGGAGCCTCTTGGGGGCTTTTGGGGGCCTTTGGGGGCCATCTCAATCTGTCTGGGGCTGCCTGGAGGCTACCCGGGGTCATCTTGGCAGTCTCGAGCGTCGTATCGAAGCCAGGTTCGGCCGTTTCGGAGCCAGCTTGACAGGTCTTAGGGGCTCCAGTCGACCGTCTTGGGCGTTCCTGAACTCCTCGACGGCTGTTGTGGGGCCATCCTGAGGCCTCGAAGGCCCCACGGCGCTGATGACACGAAATTTAGAAAAACATTGATTTGCTTCAGCTGTTGACAGACGTTAGCCTCCTGGGGGCCTCTTGGAAGCCTCTTGTGAGCCTCTCGAAACCGTATTTGGGCATCTCAGGCGGTCTGGACGCCATCTGGGGCCGCTTGGGGGCCATCTTGGAGGCTTCCCAGGGACCCAGCCCCGCCATGGGGGTTCGGGGCACCTGGTGTTGGCCCCGGGAGGCCTACAACCCGCTGGATTAAAAAATGCGGACCGGAGAGGTCGCGCAAAGTGTTCAACTGTGATCCCGTTTGGCCCCGGGGCCCCGGTGGTACGTTGCAGAGACCAGCCCAAGGGTTCTCCGGTCGCTCAGAGAGGCGACCAGAGATTGTTTCTGGAGGAAATATTTGGCGGGATCGCGTTTCTCCGGTTCCTATCGCCAAGTGGGGTGAGGACTGGAGAATCGCGATTCCGCCGAATACTTCTTCCAACAAAATCTCTCCGGTTGCTTTTCGGAACAACCGGAGAATTTCTCTGGCAACGGAGAATGGCGATTTCGCATAGGACGTCCTCAGACTGGCTCCATTTCCAGCCTCCGGAAAATGGTGACTTCGCTTGGGGCCTCCTGACAGCCATGTTTGTGGACCCGATGCATGCGGCCAGAAAGTGACGATTTCGCTTCCTCGCAGCCACATGCATCGCCCCATCTGACGTGCCCAGAAAGTTCAGATGCCACGCAGCTCAAATCAGTTCGCGCGTGCACCAACGCGCCGACACTGCGGACTCCTGCTTCCCAATCCGCGCATTCCTGCCCATCTCTGCCGTCCGACATCCAACTTGCTTCTGATGGCACCCTGCCCAGATGAGCTGGATTCCACAGGCTGTCGCCTCGCCCAGCCCGTCTGAACTCGGCCCCGACGGTCGTGCACAGGGGTGGTCGCTATTTCACTTCATTGGATTCGGGGGGCCATCGTCAGGCGGCGCCGTAGCCGCGAGGCCGATCCAAGATCGGTCGAGGACTGCGGGGTCAGGGGGGAACGTGGGTCGGCATCGGCGGTCGGGGGGCGATCGAAGATGGAACATCTGGATCTTGGATCTTCAACCGACTCGTAAATTTCAATACTCCAGGGCGTGCATTTCGAGGTTCCAGATTGGAGGGTCCAGGGTCGAGGATGGAACGAGGACCCTGGTTCCTCGATCCTGGATTTCGGATCCTCGTCCCCAGCGTCGCTGTCAGCGGTGCGCCTTCCCCAAAGAAAGCGCGCCTGCGCGGCGAAGCACATGTTGGACGATTTAATGTTGCGTTCTTTCTTCCAGCGAGGAGCCGCCGAGGACGCGTCAAGACCCCTCATGGGGCCTTCAGCAACTCGGGATCACCTCCGCCACGGCCTCAGCGGCAAGGACAGGCGGCGGGGTCCCCTGTGGTTGGAGGTCCCTGTGGGGGTCCGCGCGCGCCCTCGGCGGTTCCCACCTTGGGGGGGTCCGAGTGACTCGGCGCGAGTGGGTGCCAGAGCGGACCGAGTGGGGTGGGTCTGAACGCGAATGAGTCTGGATATGAATGAGCCTGGGTATGCGTGGGTTTGGGCGTGAGTGAGCTTGGGGGAGTACATATGACTGAGCGTGCGTCTGAACGCAAACAAACTTCAGCATGAGTGTGTCTAGGCACGAGTGCGGTCTGAACATGAAGAAGGCGTGTGGGCGCGAGCAAATGCGGTTACGGCCAGCGGCTGAGTAGAAACGGGCCTGAGCGCGAGTGGGTGTGGGGGGCGTCAGCGTTCTTGCATAAGCCAGTCTGGATATGCGTGGCTGCGCATGCATCAGTCTGCGCGCGAGCACGCACGGACATGAGTGAGTCTGACCATGCCGCTGAATGATGAGTGGATCTGCGCGTAAGAGGGTCTGGGTGCATCGAAGTCTTCAAACGGGCTCGCACATTTAATGCAGCAGGTTGTAGGCTGGGATCTGTATGGATATATGTGTGTGCGTATTGACCTGTCTATGGGTGTGTATACGTATGTAGATATAACGATATATGTATCGAGATGACTATGTTATATAAAGACATGCATCTGTATGAACCGAGGCACATATATACATATATATACACACATATATGCATACATGCATGATGAATGCATGTATACACACATGCATGCACACATGCGCACTTGTACACATGGATGCATGCATAGATGCACACATGAGAGAAAGCGTGATCCACCGCCGCTTTACTGTTGAAAATTGCCCCCCTCTTCCACCGGAGCCCGGGGGTCCCCCCCCCCTCCGAAAAATCCCCCCTCCCCTGCTGGACCCCCCCCCCCCCCCCTCCCGGAAAACCCCCCCCCTCCCCAACCCCTCCCCCCCCCCCCCTCCCCCTCAAAAACGGGGGGGGTCACTACCGGTTGACCCACCCCCCCCTCGAAAATGGAGGGGGGGTCACTACCGGTTCGAATCCCTCCCCACCCCACTCATCGCCAGCAAACGACTCCCGGTCCCTACCACCGTCCGCATCACATCCCCCACTGTTGTTCCCAGCACCACTGTGGTTCCACCACCGTCCCTACTGTCCCCACCAGTGCCCCCACCACTGTCGCACTGTCCCCACTGTCCCCACCACTGTTCCCACCACGGTTCCACTCTCCCCACTTTCTCCACCCAGATGCTGCTCGACCCAAAAAGATCGGTAGCGCTCAGGAGAGATCGGGCGCGACCGAAATCGCAAACACACCGCCAAATACCGGTAGCGACTCAGCGACGCATCTTCAGCCAATACTGGTATTGCCCTGAGACTCACAAGGACGATATCGGTAGCCAGTACCCAAAATTGCAGATATGTGCTACCGAAATTCGAGCTCGCGCGCGTCGCCCAATACCGAAATTTCGCTACCCATTTTTTGGCGCGCGCCACACGCGGCGCGCAACAAGAAATGCGGAGAAACTTGCGTCGCGAACCGCTTCGGGAATCCTTGACGCTTTGCGTATCCCCACCAGAAACGATCAGCAGGGGAGTTGGTGAATCAGGGGCGGCAAGACGCATGCTGTCGCGCAGCCGTCTTCAGGAAAACAGGGATCACACATAGCTCCCGCATTGAAGTTTGATATGGAAATCGGTGCAAGCTACGATGGTGCTTCGATGGGGGGTGAGGGGTGTTTCGATGATTTGTAATGGTTGTCGCGTGCGTTTCGAAACTTGGAGCCATCTTGGGGCTCTCTTGGGGTTCTCTTGGGGCCCTCCTGGAGCTCTGTCTTGGGGCTCTCTCGAGGTCGTCTTAGGGCATCCTTGGAGCCGCCTTGGGGCTGTTTCGAAGCGTCTTGGGGCCCTATTGGGGCTCTTTGGGGGGGGGTCTGGGGGCCTTATTGAAGCCCTTTGGGCATGCCTGGGTGGCCTCTTGGGGCCGTCTTGGAGTTTTTCGCTATAAAAAAGCGTCCTTAATTCTGACCCCCATCGGCCCTCCTCCACCTCCATCCTCCCTCCTCCTCCACCTCCACCATCATCCTCCAACCCCGCGTTGCCCCCTCCATCCACAGCCCATTTAGCTTTTTTTGTTGTTTCACAATTATGGCGGCCCCACCCCGTCGCCGCCCGACCGCCGAAGTCGATGAGATCATGCTGACAGAGGCTCTGACCAAATATGTCGAGGAGGTCGGCTGCAAGAAGAGTTTCGTGCTCGGCCACTACGAATTTCTTCGTAAAGATTGTGCTGCGCATGCGAGTTCTCTCGCTCGGATGCCGTCGCTGGTGGCACCCGCCCAAAACTGAGGAATGAAGGAGGGGAGTGGCGGGGGATTACACGGGGGGAGGCGGGGGGGCCCAAGAGGCCCCGAAGAAGCCCCAAGAGGCCCCAAGAGGCGCCCAAGAGGCCCCGAAGGCGCCCCATGAGGCCCCAATGGGGCCCCCAAGAGGCCCCAAGAGGCTCCCCTGGACGGCCCAAGACGGCCCCAAGAGAGCCCCGGGCTGTCCCAAGAAAACCTCTGGCCCGCGCCCCCAGGTTGAAGTTTTGCTCGACCAGTGCGGCCTCGTGGAGGTCACCTTCTCCACGCTGCGCAGCGCCCTGCATCGGGTGATCTCGCGGTGCCGCCCGGCACTCGACAGAAGGGGAGGGCGAGGAGAAGGAGGAGAAGGAGCAGGAGGAGGCGGGGGAGGAGGAAGAGGGGGAGGAGGAGAAGGAGCAGGAAAAGGCGGGGGGGGAGGAAGAGGGGGGAGTAGAGAAGGGAAATCGGGGCGGGGGGGGGGGAAGAGGGGGGAGTAGAGAAGGGAAATCGGGGATGGACAGACCCCCCTTTAGCAAAACGTGGTTTAGCGAAAACGACCTGAGGCCCAAACCTGGCGGGCGCAAGCCTGGAAAATAACGGCCACGGCGCCCTCTCGAGAACCGAAAACGGACAAGTCACTAATCGACGTGTCACTGTTGGGGGTTCTGTCCAGCCCCGAGGAAAGCGGCAGATCGCGGCCGCGAACTCAGATCTCAGAACTGAGAACTCGAAATGGTACACTCCCCACTGCACAGACCACCATGACCACGTTGCAACGACTGCCGAAGGACGTAAAGAATGTGCCACCATTGACAGCTGACATTGACAGCTGAAATGCACGAAAGCCACAAACATACCTCCCCGCGCCAGGTAGCACTTCCGTAACGCACGATGCCGAGCGTATTGGCACGACGTGAAACACCAGCACCCACCGCCTCAAAACGTTGTAACTGCACCCAGGACAACGAATGACGAGAGACAATGAGCGCCCACTGCGTGAATAAGATTTGCGACCATAAATGCACACATTAGCGCTGCCCCGACCACTCAAACTGACGAGGCGAAGGCCCACATGACCGCTGCGTTGATGCTAACGTACGGTTGAACTGCTTGCACAGGCAACTGAGGACTGACGTCGCTGCTCTGCGAAATGTGCCACAACCTATCTTGCAGCAGCTTAGCCACCCGACGATCTTTAGCGTATTCGTAAAACTCTGCATAAGTCCACGCCCCGCTGTGATCGCCCATGGCCTTGCGCGCACACGGTACGCCATGCCAGGCGAGAGGTCGGGGTATGCACGGGACTAGATTAGCCAACACCTCAAATGCACAAGCGTAGCAGAGTGACCCATCCCATTGAGCTGTAAACAGAATGGGCCAGCGCCGCACCGTTGCCTGCATGCACATGGCTGGAATACTGAAATCGCCCTTTGCGTCCACGAAGAGCGTTGGAACGACAGGACCAGACATGCTGATACGAGCGACCAGATCTTGCCCACCCTGCAAAGGACGTAGCTCTTCGTCTGGACCATGATGGCATTGGACTGGAACATAGCCGGCGATGCGCGACACGGTCATCACTGCAGACGGCTTGCTCGTGGCTCGCAAACAGTCCGACCTCCGTGAAATAGAAACCACTGTCGCATTGGGGAGCTGTCCCGTCGCGGCTTCGTAGACGATGCCGTCGTACAGGATCCTCCGCTCTGCTGCGTCCGCTACACGACGTTGCAGATAGCGATTCAGAAGCTTGTCAAGCTCATGGCGGAAATCTCCCATCGGCGGGCACACACACGCAACTGTGACAATAGATGGCGTAGCAGCGAGTACCGTGTCCTGATGAAGTTGAAACAGATCCCGCTCACGAATTTGCACTCCAACTTGTCTGAGGAGCGGCCCACAATGCTTCCCCAGCACCTCCGTGGAAAGATCTGACGCCTCCCACGTAGAGAGTTGCTCGCATTCCGCTGCTCCATCAGACATGGACGAGACGAGCGCCGAACAACGAATTGACCTCCCTTAGTCACCAGGAATATCCTCACCCCAAACAACGCGTGATCCACACGTCTCACAGTGAGAATGCCCTGATGTTCCTCCAGCGCCGCGAGGAGGCGGGAGGCTAGGCTGGCGCGAGCGAGAACAAGCCAAAAAATGGTGCTACGCGCTCCGCCAACCTGTGCTTGAGAGGAGAGGGGGGAGAGGAGGAGGAGGCGGAGGAGGAGGAGGGGGACGTGCTCCCCGTCATCCATATCCTCGTCCGTTGCGCGTTCGCACTCTTCCCTCTCATAGGTACCCCAAGTGCACGAGCGAGAAGCAGTCCGCCAGCCCCTGGGAGAAGGCGGGCTCGCTTTCAGACAAAATCGGAGTCGTCTTCAAACACTTGCGGCGCATCAGGGATGACCCCGTGCGGCTGCGTCAGGCCGCTTTGTGCGAACACTCCTCCCTGGCATCGCTCGGACGTGTGCAGTTTTTCTTCGGCCCAGGGCCATCGAGGAACATCCTTGACCATTTGGCGAAAAAAACACGCACGAAAACTGTAAACAAACTCACAAAACAACGGACGTCCGAGCGATGGCGAGCCCCCTCACTTCCCTCGTCGCCTGATCCTTTCCCCTGTGTTGCCCGCCCCCGACGTCGCCCCATCAGCGGGGCAACGTTGGGGTCGGGCGACGCCTCGCCCCAAGTCGCGCGGGCGTTCCCAGAGGCAGTCTCGAACACTAGCCGCAAGGAGCTCGACACGATCAACTGGTATTTGTATAAGATGGGAGCTGCCCCCGCACCCGCTCCAGGCCCGCAACCTTCCCCGAGGGCTCCCCCTAGGTCGAGGGCGTCATCTCGCGAGCCGCATCGTTCTCGGAGTCGGGCAGCGTTCGCGGTGGGGGAGGGGAGGCCAAGCCCGCCCCCCACCCCACCCCCTCGGGGCCCCTCTTGCCGCCCCGACGTGGAAGGGGGAGAAGGGGCGGGAGGAGGGCCTTGCTGCGTCGGGGCCATGCCAAGTAACACCCTGCTTCCTTGTTAGGGCACCCTGGGTTTCTCGGGCCCCCGTGCACAATAATAGCTAGATTTCCTGGGGGTTCAGGATTGGGTGTCTTGCGGACGGAGTCTCGTGGCCGAATGCGGATTGCATTCGCGCCGTGACTTCTGCGCGCCCGTCGCCAGGTGCCGATCGCCGACCGCGGGTCCGAGGTGGGCGACGACGGCCAGAGCGCGGCCCGCGACGGCGCCGACGAGGAGGACGCCGTCTCCCAGTGCTCCTCCGTTGCCCTCTGCTTCTTCTCCCCCACCCCCTACGCCCGAGATCCTCATTCTCGCCGTCCGTCTCGATTCCCCACCTCCTTCTCCTTGCGCTCGCCCCCCCTCGACACGCCCCCAAACCCGCGCCCTTCCCCCCCCTTCGCCACCCTCCCTCGAGCCGCGCCCGCCCCCCCCCCCGTCCGGGCGAGGACGCGGAGAGGGAGCTGTCCGACGTCTCCGAGGACGAGGAGGACGAGGAGGACGAGGAGGACGAGGAGGAGATGGCCCAGAGCATCGCCGTGACGGACCTGGAGGGCGCAGGCGTCAACGCCGTCGACATCGAGGATCGCGGGGCTTTCCTTGGCGCGCGAAGCATCCCCATCTTTATCTTCGTCCTATTCCACATTATTGACGCTTCGCGTACCCCCGCCAGCCCATCCAGAAACGATCAGCAGGAAGGCTGGTGAATCAGGGGCGTCAGGGCGCATGCAGTCGCGCAACCGTCATCGGGAAAACAAGGATCGCGCGCAATTTCCAGCGCTGCAATTTAGGATGGGAACTATTTAGCAGCAATATGTCCACGAAGACGACTGCGCGACTGCATGCGTCCTACCACCCCTGATTTGACCCGATCCCCTGCTGATCGTTTCTGCATGGGCTGGGGGTTCGCGAAACGTCGAGAATATCTCGCGATCGTCTTACGTAAAGTAACTGTACAGTCGGCGCGCTGAAGAAGGAACCCTTTTCGTTGGGGAGGGGCTCGGTGTTCCTTGACTGTTTCAAAGTCTGCCTCGGTTTCTCCTGATGTTTTCCATCGGGAATCGGGGCTGAACGTATGGGAGAAATGTGCCTCGTTCCTTATTTAGGGTTCCTTAGGTCAACGCCTCGACCGTAAGATCGCAATGGCGCAGCGCGGACATTACGTACTATACCAGCACGGTCGTAGCTCTGGTTTACGTACGATAAACGTGAGTGTGTACATCATATTACGTATGTGATATGCACTATGCTCATATGATGTATGGTTTACGTACGTGTTACGTTTGTCTTACGTATGTCCAACGTACGTCTTACGTATGTCTTACGTATGTGTTACGTATGTGTTACGTATGTCTTACGTATTGTACACGTAAGATGATACGCCATCATACGATCGCTTGGTGTATTATAAACGTACATCGGCCTCAGAAGTACGACGGGGCGCCGTCTTGGGCCCTCTCGCTAACAACGAGCGCCCTTAATTCCCCTTCCATCGGGGGCTCAAAAACGCCATCCTGGGACCCTCTTGGCCCGCTCTGGGGGGGCGCGCTTGGGCGCTATGGAGGATATCGGTGGGCCCTTCGTGGCTCTCTCGGGGCTATCGTGGGCCGTCTTGGGGCAATATTGAGGCTCCGCGGGCCCATCGGAGGCGAAAAGGCGAGAAGGCGCGACAACATTTGAGTGCCCCTATGTGTTTGCACGATGTTGGCAATTTTTCTAGGGGGGAGGCATCGGGGGCCATCTTGGAGGCCATCGTGTGCTCTCTGGTGCCCTCCTGGAGCCATCTTGGGCCATCTCGGGCGCTGGGTCGCACCCCCCCCCCCCCACCCACCCACCCACCCACCACCCATCCCACCCCTCCCCCACCCCCCCCCCATCCCCACCTCCCGAGCAGGGGAAGGAAAGGGGGTTGGACAAAGGAACCGCCCTAGACCACCTGCGCCCAGAGGGTTGGCGGGGTTCGCCGAGTCATCCTCGCCCTGAATCTTCGCGGTCATTGCGCGCGGCGGTCGCTCAGGGGGTTCGGTGCCCAGGATCGCTGCGCGTTCACTTGTAAACGTATGATCTCCATCCTCAGTGTTGCCTTCCTCCACGTCAGCCTCTGCACCCCCGTCCAAAATCCTCGCAGTCGGCTGGTCAGGGGGCTGGTTTCCAGGGTCGCGGTGCCGTTTGGTAAACGAAGCGCTCCTCATCCCCACCTGTGTATTCCTCGACATTCGCCTCTTCGCCCTCGCCCGACATCCCCGCGGCCTGCGCGCAGCCAGGTCCGGCCAAAGTTTCCAGGCCCCAGCGCGGTCGCGTCGGCGACATGGCCGATTGCATGCCGCCCGCGCTGGTTGAGGCCTCCCAAGAATTGTTTCTTCCAGACCGCTGGGCGCGGCTGTCGGGGGGCGGCAGCAGTTCATACCTCGTTCGCCTGCTCTCGACGTGCGCCCCGTTCTTGATGGCGCTGAAGCCAGACAGGCGCGACCTCGCGCTCCTGGAGGCGTCTGGTGGCGTTTCGATTTCAGAGGCGGCCTCCGCCCACGGGCCCGCTATGCCGTGCGCAGATAAGTTCGGGCCAGAGGAGAATATCACGAGCGACGAGGGCTACACCTTTTTGCTGTCATTGGTGATGCGTCTCCAGGAGGGCGCGCTGGCATGGTTTTCGCCGTCTACGTCGACTTGGGCGGCAGATTCCCCGAGTTCGCGGACGAGGCGCTTCGACGTGATCGACGGGGACGAGGCGGTGCCCGAGGTCAAGGACGCAATCATTCGAGCTCAGCGCCTGGTCGTGGCGGCAACCATTTGCTGGCTTCGCGGGGCGCGCTGGATTCAAACTGCCATGGCCCCTTTTCCCTTGGGGTGACGGGGGGGGGGGGGGAACGGTGGGGGGCGGCAATGAGTGAGAGGACAGGAGCGGGAGATAGAGGGGGGCAGTATGAGAAGGCGATTCAGGGCGCGCTGCATCCCCATCACCCCCGTGGGGGTGACGGGGATGGGCGAAAGGGACGGCGATGTGGATTCTGAGGGGATGGGGAAAAGAGGTTGCATGCCGCAGCTGAATAGGTGTATCAAACATGGGTCCACCCGTCGGGGTCGTTGCTCTGGCTGTACTACCCGTTCGCACAGCTTCATAAAATCGCGTGCACCATCAGGTGTTCTACATTCCTGGGAGCTTTTGGTTCGGAGCACACGCACGTGGGAGACGTGGACATGTACGCTGATAATATACAGTTCCGTGCACTGGCGAAGGTCCTTGAAGGGTGCACGACAATTAAAGGTCGAGTTCCGATGTCCCGATGGGCGCCGCCGCCATATGTTCAAATGGGTTTGGGCACCACCACGTCCCCGCTGCAAACCTTGTTCCTCGCGGCCGCGGCACCCATCGGGATCTCGGGGCGCGCCCGGAGGTTTCCCTGCGTCCCTCACCCCGCCCGTGCGAAGGTGAAGCCCTCTGGCGATGTGCGTGCTACGTTGCCGCCCAGCGGAGAGTACCCGCCCGAGTTCGTGAAATGTGTTGCCGAGGTTGCGCGCAAGCTGTTCCTCGGCCACCCTGCTCGCGAGAAGCTGCCCATGCAAGCAGAGCCTGCCCGTGGCTCGACAGATCTTGCCCGTGGCTCGGGATGTTCAGAGCAAGTCATCTCGTCGGGGTCGGACGAGGAACCGCGATGCGCCCAGCGCGAACCCGCTCACCCCATGGTGGTACGGGATGGGGGTGGGCGGGGAGGGATGACATGGGAGGCCTTAAGTGGGCTGCGCAGTGGTACGAATGCCGATGGCAATTCGTACCACCTCGCAGTTTTGGGGTGGGAGTGGTGGCGGTGGTGGTGGTGGTGGTGGTGGTGGGGGTGGGGCGGCGCTGCCCCTGTGCTGTTCGTTATGCGATGCCCAGGACAACGTCGGCAAAAAGAGGCGCCTGCGCGTCAAAACGAGCCCGCAGCAGGACAGCAACCAATTGGGTTAAGGAACCAATTGCCGACTTAGGGTTGGGTGGCACCCCGTCCCTGGTGGATTGACCGTCCTCCTCCCCCTCGACCTCCCGCTCGTAGCCCCCGTCGTCGTCGTCGACCCCCCTCCCAAGCCCCCTCCCCCCACCCCATCGCACCCCGCCGAGGGGGGGGGGAGAGGGGTAAGGTCGGGGTGGAGGATGACTAGGGACGTCAGGAATACGGGGGCCCCTGGGCCTAGCAGGACGACTGCGGCCCGACCACCGCCGCTTGGAAGGAGATGGATTGGAAGGCGATCTTGGAGATGAAGCGCGGGTCGAATGGCACGCGGCAGCCGCCCGACAAGCACCGCCGCAACAGTTGGCGGTGGGGTGCAGACAGATCCGCAGTTGAGCGGATCATCGCTCGGCAGATGGGCGTCACGGTGGACTCCCCAGGGTCTGGCGCGGCGGCGGCCGACAGCGAGACCCCGAAGAAGCCCGTCATGGCATCGACGGGCACGCAGGTCGAGGACGGCGACACGCCCGTCAAGATGACCACAAGCACGCCCATCGACGACAAGGTCCCGTGCACGCCCCAGCCCGTTGGGAGGTCGCCGCAGCCGTTCGGTAGCGGCAGCCCAAGCCAGTACAGTTTCGCCGTGCTGGAGCCCGAGCCGACGGATGATGAATTGCTCCAGCTCTCCACGTGGCTGCGCTTTTCTCAGTAGATTGCAGCTGATGCGGCTAGCTAGATTGCGCCTCTCGCGCTCGACCTGCTGCTCCAGCTAGCTAGATGATTGCGCCTCTCGCGCTCGACCTGCTGCCCCAGCTAGCTAGATTGCACTCGCGTTCGCGGGGTAGTGCAGGTAAGCTACGCGTGCAGCTGGCATTTGACATTCTTGGGGAAGTGTTGTCGGGCGCACGTGAGACGCGTGCGATAATGAACCAACCCCATGTTGTTATCGCCTCGCCCATTGCCGCTCGGTGTGGACAGGAGCGAGAGGGAGTTAGGGAGATGCATGGCTATATATGGAGGGGTATAGACTCGCACCTCTTATATGTATACATGTGTGCGGGTGTGCACACACCTATATATACATATATATAGTGCGTGATATAGATAGGCCTCCTCTCCCCCATCCCCCCTTCCCTCTCCCCCATCGATCGGCACGACAAGGGCCATCTCGAAATTGGCAGCTCGGAGCGCTGGGCTGAGAGAGGGGGGGGGCAGGGGGAAGGAGGGGAGATGGGGAGTGGCCATCGCCCGCCGCGCCAGGACTTCTGCTCGTGGATGCGCACCGCTGACTGCCTGGCCCCCAGCGCCGAGCAGGCCCCCAAGGTCACGCCCATGAAGAACACGCGGCGTGCATCCACATCGATGCAGACACCAGCTCCAGTGACTCCAGCGGAGCGCCCTGGTGCAATTGCGGACCTGCTCCGCAAGGCCAAGTCTGTCAAGCCAGTCCCTGCGACGAAGAACGAAGTCAAGGACCCTTGGTTTTTGGGCAGGAGGGGAACTGTAGCCACGGGCGGCACGGCGCAGCGCGGCACGGCGCAGCGCGGCGCGGCACGTCGCGCACGGCGCGGGCCGCGCGGCAGGATTGGGGGGGGGGCATTTGGCCACGGACAGCGCTGCACGGTGTGCTCTTCGCGTCGGTGGCGCGGGGGATTGTGCCCGTGGCGTTGCGCCATATTGTCTGCCCCCACCCCCTACCACCTCCCCCCGCCACCCCGCCCTCATCCTCCACCCGCCCCATCCGCCCTACATGTCCCATCTAGGAGGGCAGGGCAGGGGTGGGCGGGCGGGTGGGCGGGCGAGGTGAGGCGGTGGGCGGAGGGGGGAGCGGGGGAACGGGGATGGGTGGATGAGGGTAATGGATGGGGGAGGGGGGCGGCTGTGGCCCTGCCGCCAGGCGGCGCCCCTGCGGCAGACGGTGGAGGTGGAGGAAGATGATGGAGACATTGGGGCAGGGGCTGAGGATATGGAGGTGGAGGGGTTGAGCGAGGACGGCGGTGATGTAGAGGTGGGGGATGGTGACGATGAGCAGGGCGCCCTGCCTCCTCCCGCGGGCGCGCCCACGCATGAAAATTGCCCACAGTCGGTCACCAAGGCGGCCAAGGGCTGCAAGGGCACGCAGTCGGTCATCAAAGAGGCCAAGGGCGACACAGTCCCGAAGTCGGTCATCAAGGAGGCCAAGGGCGGGAAGGGCGCTGATCAGTCGAGGCCGAAGAGCTGGGTTCACCCGCTCAATGGGGAGATGCGCGCCGTCTACGGCAAGCAGAAATCATACAGCTTTCAGTTTGACGAATTTAACAAGCCCCATCTGTTCATCGAAACGAATGAGAAACAAACGGCTGAGCACGCCGACCTCTTGTGCAAAATCATGAAGCAAGCCTGCGCCAAACGCCTCACCAAAGCCCAGACTGCAGCGTTGCGGCCCAAGCTCTTGGCGCAGATGTGATAGAGCCTGGGATCTGGAGGGTTCGGGAGTGGATATATAGGTGAATTTGTCGGGAGGGGGGGGGCGATTGCAATTCGGCATGTGTTAGCAACGACGCGGCGATTCAAGACCGCGAGGAGGGTGTTGCTCCATTTGGAACACATGCGTTCAGAGTAGGGAATGTTTCGCGCCTACTTGTGGATTGCCCACAGCATTGGGTTCGGGCACGCTGCTCGCGAGTTAGACGAAGTTCAGTTCGGTAGCCGTGGCGCATCCCCTCGTCACCATTCGCCCCACCCAACCAATTCCAAGTTCCTTATCTCATGTCCTCGGTCTCTCGTCTCCAGAACCCTCAACCGATGTGGAGCACCAGAACATTGCCCTTGACAAAAACATCACTGTCCTGGATAAAACCGAACACTGTCTGCTCTGCGATGTTGGATTCATGGGGCCCCGCCATCCCGAAGTTCGCACCCGAGAGCTGCGCTTCCCCCTGCTGGCCAGCGAGGCGTGCGCAGGTTGGGACAGCAGCTCTTGTTGGCGATGTTCGGGATCGGCGAAGTCCGTAGCAGCCTCGCGCTCGACCATTGCTCTGTCTGTTGACTGTGTGCTAGTGTTGCGCGGCAGACGCAAGGAACGTTCGAAGCAAAGCGAGCTGGTGCGCCAAGTCAGTCGCATGCAGAAAATCGTGGATCTCAGAGTGCAACTGTCAGTCAGCATTCTAGTAAGTCAGCTGTTCTGGTGCTCGAGTAGGTTGCGTTAGTGGGCTTGGCATCCTGGAGAGGGTGAGGCTGGATGCTGGCGGTGTGCATATTGGTTGCCTTGAGCCCCCTCGGGGTGCGGGGTGAGAGCGCAGGGCACAATGGTGAGAAGAGTAAGGTTAGACAGCATGGGCCCCAAGCAGTAGGTCCTTGCGTCCCCGATGTGCAATGTATGTGGTGCAAGCTCTGTGTGGCACAATCTATGAGGCACAGCCTGGGTGTTGCATTGTCTGCGGTGCAACATGTACAGAGATATATATATATATGTATATAATCACCACGTCGACATTGTAATATACATGTAAGATCATCAAAACAGATATATAAACCCATCAATTCATGGGTTCTGACACGCAGGTTCATATATATATATATATTATGAATAAGTGTATATATAATATAAACACATAGCTTACGCTTGTCAAACGTAAGACAAACGTAAGACGCACATCTTACGTTTGTCTTACGTTTGTCTTACGTTTGTCGAAAATGACAAACGTAAGACAAACGTAAGACGTTTGTCTTACGTTTGTCTTACGTTTGTCGAAAATGACAAACGTAAGACAAACGTAAGATCTAATAAAATATAAATGTATTTAACTATCTAATTCACATTGTGTTTAATACTATTGTATTTGACAGCTGCGATGTATTATTTTGTTTGTGTATACATATTATGTATATTTACACATACATTAAAATGCCGTTATAGTGAACACGACGTGTACATACTTCCACATTTGTATGCGTGTTCGAACACTTCACATGTACCGCACATACTAGACATGGTCACATACTGGTGTGTTTCTATACACATATGGTGTTTCTGTGCCAGCTGGGAATGGATGAATTGCATTGCCATTGCGTTGCGCATGTAATTATGTTAGTGCAACTGTTGCCCAACGGCGCCATCTGACAGTGGATGCATTGTATTTTCGTTGCATTGCGCTGGCCCAGCGACACCAAGTGCGTGTGCTTCCGTTAGCACAATTGGTGCTCAAGGGCTTGTCCAGGGCTGCTGACATACCGTCGGCACGGGCCCAGCCCATTCCCTTGCAGATCCAATGGCGCCCAAGAAGCCCAGCAAGGTGCCGCCGAAGCCCACTGTGAAAAAGACACAGGTTCGCTTGTCGAACCATTGCCCAAATCAACGACGGGCGCGGCATGCTGCTGAAAATCGGTTTTTGTTCCAAATGTTTGGTTTCTTGCATGTTTGCACGTGTTAGCAGCGGCCGTCGCGCCCACGATCTCATTCACATGAACCCTTTGTGCCCCTGAGGTCAAGGGGAAGCCTGCTGCCGCTGGGGTCCTGCTGCCGCTGGGGTCACGACGCTCGCCGTGTACGGCAAGTCGGGGACAGTGTGGGATTTTGAACGTAATTAATTATTGACGCTTCGCGTTTATCCACCAGCCCATCCAGAAACAATCAGCAATGAAATGCGTGTATCACGCATTGCATTGCTGATCGCGCGGACGTATTCGGGGGAGCACTGATCACGCGCAATTTACCGCATTGAAGTTTAGGATGAAAGCCAGCGCAAGTTCCGATGGTGATTCGATGGGGGGGGGGGGGGGGTGTTTCGGTGTCCAGTAATGTATGTTGCGCTGGTTTGCATCTTAAGCTCGCGTGCGCTTCGAATGTTGGTGCATTATTGGGGCTCCCTTGATGTTCTCTTGGGGCCAGCGTGAGGCCCGCCTGGTGCTCTTCCCTGGTGCGGTATTGGGGCCATCTCAGGGCAGTCTTGGAACCCTCTAGGGTGTCGATTGGGACGTATGTTGGCGATGTATTTCGGGAAGTATGCGGGCCTGCGTGTGGCTCGTTTGGGATGCCTGAGTGGTCCCTTGGGGCAGCCTATGATCAGTTCGTTCAAACAGATGGGAACCACCGCTACTGCTGGCCCACCCGCCCACCCATCGGAGGCTGAAGCGTGCAATCCTGGGGCCCTCTTGGCCCGCTCCTGGATCGCTATTGGGCGCTCGTGGGGCCGTCTCAGGGCCCGCGTGGGCACCGTCTGGGGCTATCTCGGGCCGTCTCGAGGCCATCGCGGGGCCTCAAGTGCCCATCGGCGGCGAGCGAGCGGGGATGCAAACCTACATTGGTTTCCCGTGTGTCGTTGAACGATTTTGGCATATTGGTAGGGGTCATCAAGGTCGTCGGACAACACTTGAACCCATCATTGGGGCCGTCTTGGGACATCTTGGACGCGCGTCGGAGGCTATCTTGGCCCCGCGACCGCTATATTGGGCAATATTGGAGGCCAGCTTGCGCTCTCTGCTGCCCTTCTTGGGGCCATATTGTGCCATCTTGGACGCTGCGATGCCCCCCCTCCCCCCCCCCCCGTCCAATCGCATCCAGGAGGGGGGGTGCGTGCAGGGGGCATGACGATGTTGGGGCAGGAGCGCTCGGAAATGAGCCCTCGCAGGAAGAAGGTCGCCGAGCTGGTCAAGATGTGCGAGGGCAAGAGCCTCGAAGAGAAGCAAGAGATCTTCAGGACTGCGGCGTATTGAATCGTGTCGAGATGTTTTAGCAACCATGATGTTTGCTAATAATGGTATATCTAGATGTGTTTAAGTTTATGATACAATCACTTACAAGGTTTCAAATCTTAGCGTTTGCGTGGGGGGGCCAGATGCGTCAATGTATTGTTATGGATGGGAGAGGCGTGGTTCCCACAGTTCCCCACAGTATATACATGATAGCCATGGGCGGTGTGGAGCGCACAATGCATCAGTCGGGGGGTGGTTTAACGTGCATTGAGAGTGTCTGAGAGGAAGCATGGCGACGACGACCCCAAGCAGATGAGGGCGCTCTTCAGCCCCGACGAGATCAGGGCGCTCTACGGGAAGTTCAAGACGGCTCGAGCGCCCAGGCCCGACGTGACGGAGCAGTTCGAGTCCATCAGCTCGAACCCTGCTCTCCGCCAGGGCAAGAACGACGCGAAGTTCCAGTGCCTCGTCGCGTGGGTCAAGGATTTCCTGTGCGCCATGCCCCTTGCCCCTGCTCCACCAGAACGACGCTCGAAGTTCCCTCACGCCTTCTTTCGCGTGGGTCAAGGATTTCCTGTGCGCCATGCCCCTTGCCCCTGCTCCACCAATTCACCCTTCCCCGTCGTCGCCCCTCACGCTTCGTTCTCCCCCACCCCGCTACAGACACCCCTTCCCGCGTCGACCCCCCATCCCCCCTCGTTCCCCCGCTCTCTCTTTCTTTCGTGGTGTCCCCTCTCTCTCTCCCTCTCCCTCTCTCTCCCTTTCTTTCTTTCTTTCTCTCTCTCTCTCTCTCTCTCTCTCTCTCTCTCTCTCTCTCTCTCTCTCTCTCTCTCTCTCTCTCTCTCTCCCCCTTCTCTCCCTCGCTCATTTCGTTCCCTCATTCCGAATCCCCTCTCACTCTCTGCCCCGTTTCCCTCTCGCTCGCCTTGCAGCCTCTCCCACCCCCCCTCCACCTCTCTGCTCCTCCCTCTTCCCGTGTCACCATCGCAGCCCCTGGCAGCAAGCGGCTGTCTTGCCAGGTGATCCAGGTATTTACAGTCGGGAGGTTGACCCAATTAACCCTAAATAGGAAACGCGGTCGGTTTGCCCAAACTGCAATATACAAACCACTCAAGAAAAAATGAGCCCCTACCAACCGAAAACGGCCCCTTCTTCAGCGCCCCGACTGTATACCTTGAAACACATCAAAGCAGGACCCAGACATGGACGAGAAGTTCAAGACGATGGTGACGAAGCTCAGCTACGGGGAGACGATGTCGCGCAAGCAGACGTGGAAGCCCTGGAAGCAGATGGTGGACAAGTACGGCTCGGAGGGGGCGACGGAGAGGGTCGACGAGGGCACCATCAAGGTTGCGACGTGCATGCAACCGCATTGATGCCGTTATAGCCGTCGTTGGCGTCGCCGTCCTCGTCGGCGTCGTCGCTGTGACTGTCGCAGTCGGCAGCGTCGCCATCGTCTTTGGCGAAGCGACGGCGGCGGCGACGGGGGCAGCGATCGCGACGACGGCGGTGACGACCAACACGGCGCAGTTTTCAGCGACGGTGTTGTCGGCGGCAGCGGCGGCGATGGCGGCGGCGACGATGGCGGCGACGGCGACGCGACAGCCCAGGTTCGCCGCGACCCGAACCACCCGCGGCGGAAGCAGTTCTTGGACGTGGAGGACACCCACGAGAAGTCGTTCGGGGGGCATCGCGAGAAGTCGCTGCACGGCCAGAAGAAGCTCTCGAACGACGAGTTCGACGAGATCGATGGCCAGTTGAAGCGCGCCAGGATGCTTGACGACGTGCGCCGAGGACGGGGCGACAACTGTCCCTCCTCCATCGCCCTGTCGTCTTCGCGTCGCCCTCCTTGCACTCGCCCCGCCGCCTGCGGCCGACCCCCCGCCCCCCTCTCTCCCCCCGACGCCCGTCCCCCCCCGCGCCTCGCGTCGCAGCGGAGGGGGGATGGGGATCTGGGGGAAGGGGCGGCGGGGGGGTGGTCGCGAGGGAGACAGGTGGAGGGATAGGGCGGAGACGGGGTCGGCGGGGTAGGGGGGGGGCGATCGAATGCGACGTGTAGGAGCGGCAGATCAGGCGACATCTGATTTGCGATGCGTCCAGGTGACTTCCTGTGCTGTGGGGTTCCTTATCTGATGAGGGCAGTGACGATTTCTGCGGCCGACCCACACTTGGAGCTCCTGTGGCTTCGGTGCCCTGGATTCCATATCCACGGTTCCCCGATCCAACGCTTCCGCCGTGTCTAGACGATCAAGCCTGCAGGAGATGACCACAACATGGGGCTCGACTTGCAGGTGTCGGACGACGAGGAGCCCGAGGTCACCACGTCGATGAAGGGGCCTGGCCGTGGGCGCGGACGCGGCCAGGGCCGCGGCCTGGGTGTCAAGGATGTGGGTTTGGTGACCGCGCCTGTGGGCCAGGGTGCAGGGACGCCCCCCGCCCAACCCCGCCCCACCCCACCCCGCCCCGCGCGCGCACGCACGCACGCACGCACGCACGCACGCACGCACACGCGAACCCACGCGCGCACCCACACGCACACGCACACGCACACGCACACGCACACACACACAAACACACACACAAACACACACAAACACACACAAACACACACACACACACGCACGCACGCACGCACGCACGCACACGCACACGCACACGCACACGCACACGCGCACGCACACGCACACACGCACACACACACACGCACACACACACACGCACACACACACACACACACACACACGCACGCACGCGCACGCACGCACGCACGCACCCTTGGGCTATACTGTCCACGACGCGTCCTCGCCCCCCTCGGAGGGCGTCGGTGGTATTGCAGCCTCCGTGGTATATGATCACGTCTACAGATCTTGGCCGATCGGGCGGGACATGGTAAAAGGTGGGGAAGCGTCAGCGCAATGAGAACCTTCCTGCGCCAGCAGCAACGGGGGGGGGTCACATGCCGCGGGGGCTGCAACAAGACGGCTGACTACGAGCGAGGAAAACGGGATGGGGTGTTAAGGAGGGGGAGGGAGTGGGGCGAGTGCTACCACCATCTTCAGACGATGTATCGGGCCATCCCCCTGGGCCCCCATCTGGAGAGGACCCGCATCGGAAATCTTGTTGGGTTTGGGCGCCAGGCAAAACCTCGGGCCTTTGCATGCCCGCCCAACGCGGGGCGCCCACGAGGCGCCCGCGGGCGGGCACGAGCATGACACCCAGGAAGCCAAACATATTAGGAGCCAGGAGCCCAGGAACCCAGGAACCCAGGAACCCAGGCACGCAGGAACGCAGGAACCCAGGTCAGTGGGGACGGGGGGAAGGAAAGGGCTTGGGATCCCAGTCGGCCCCACAAGGACAAGACGAAGACGAAGAAGGACAAGACCTGGAAGCAGCTGCTCGAGGGCGACCACTCGCCCATGCGCAATTACGACGGGATCAAGGCTGACATGGAGAGCTTCTATGCGGCATCTAAGGCACGATGGTGGTCGAACAAAGGAGGGGGTATATGTAGGTGTTGCCACGGCCCCAAGGATTGGCAACATAATCAACGGGCGTTGATTATGTTGCCAATCTGGCAATACTCTCAACAATCCCATCTGGTAATACTTTCAACGTCAACTGCTCATCTAACCTTATCCCTCCTCTTCCCCATATCCGCCTCCAACCCCCCTGCTCGCTCCCCTCCAGTTCCGCCTCGTAGATCCCCTCCCCCCCCCCCCCCTGCTCGACTACCCTCACTTCCTCTACCCTCGTCACCCGCCCCCCCTCGCCCACCCTGCCCATCACCCGCTGTCTTGTGTTCGTGTTCCTTCATTGCGGGCGGGGCCCAGCATTGCATCGCGCCAAGGTGTTCATTGATTTCCTGCTGAACCGCGTGAAGGCCGCCACCCCGACCGCCAAGAAGCCCGATCTCGAGAAGGCCAAGAAGGCGCGCCCTCGAAACGACAACCTTAGAGGATGCCTTATCCGATGATGGCGGCGGCGGCACCCGTTGCCGCTTCGCGCTATGATTCGAATTGGCTTCCAGAGCCTGGGTTCCGCATCAGAGGTTTCCCTATCCACGGTCTCCACCGTGCCCTATTGGGGCCATGAGCTCGGGGGCTCCCAGGGCCCCGCGATTACGTTTTTTGTAGGTCCCACCAGCCCTCTGGGCGCAGGTAGTCTAGGGCATGTCGGTTGCCCGCCACCGTCCGTCCCTTGCGTGGGAGGTCTACCGCCCTCATGCGTTTGGACGGGGGCGGGGCTGGGGTGGGATGGTGGGCGGTGTGTGTGTGTGTGTGTGTGTGTGTGTGTGTGTGTGTGTGTGTGTGTGTGTGTGTGTGTGTGTGTGTGTGTGTGTGTGTGTGTGTGTGTGTGTGTGTGTGTGTGTGTGTGTGTGTGTGTGTGTGTGTGTGTGTGTGTGTGTGTGTGGGGTGTGTGTGTGTGTGGGGTGTGTGTGTGGGGTGTGTGTGTGTGGGGTGTGTGTGTGGTGTGTGTGTGTGTGGTGTGTGTGTGTGTGTTGTGTGTGTGTGTGTGTGTGTTGGTGTGTGTTGTAGTTGTGTGTGTGTGTGTCTGTGTGTTGTGTGTGCGTGGCTGCGTGTGTGTTGTTTGCGTGTGGTGTGGGGTGGTGTGTGGGGGGGGGGGGGGGGGGCATATCAGCGTCTGGGATGGCCCAAGAGGGCCCCAACGCAATATGGCCCCCGATATGGCCCATGATAGTGGTAGATGGGCCAAGATAGCTTCCGACGCGAGTCCAAGAGGCTTCAAGACGCCCCCCAGACGGTTTCGGGTGCTCTCCGAAGCCTCCGAATACCCCTCCCCCCCCAATATGCCAACCTCTTTCAAACACCCATGGGCCGCCAATGGTGTTGCCTTCTCGCGCTTTGGCCTCCCATGGGTTCTTGGGGCTTCAAGATGGCCACACTACTGTTCAAGCGAGCCTCAAGCGGTGCCCAAACGGGCCCCAAGCTTGCCCCGAGAGCGCCTCGAGAGCGGGCCAAGGGGGCACAATGGTACACTGTTGAGCTTCCGATGGGGGGGTCAGAGTTACCCCGCCCCCTTTGTTGTGAAAATATCCAAGACGGCCCCAGGGTGCCTCCCATGCCCCCCAAAGCGCCCCAAGGGGGGCCCACGACGCCCCGCAAGAGCCCCAAGGTGGCCCCAACAAGGCCCTAAGGGGACCTCAAGAGAGCCCCAAGAAATGGCTCCAGATGGGCCCCGCGATAACCCCAAGCGAACCCCAAGATGGCTCCAAATTTAGGAATGCACGCGAGCTTAAGATACAAATCAGTGCAGCAGCCATTACTAGTCACCGAACCGCCCCCCGCCCCTCATCGACACACCATCGTAGCTTGCACTGGTTTCCATCTTAAGCTTCAATGCGGGATGTTATGAGTGACCATTGGTTTCCCGAAGGCGGCTGCGCGCGCCCTGCCGCCCCTGATTCACCAACTCCCCTGCTGATCGGTTTTGTATGGGCTGGCGGGGATACGCGAAGCGTCAAGAATTACATGGCGTGCTTCAGAATCCATCCACCTTCGCAATTTCGACGCCGACTCTGGCCCACCTCGCCCCGCCCCCCCCCCCCCTCCTGGATCGCCCCCCCCCCGATTCGCCGAAGGTGATCAAGGACGCCCGCAAGTGCAACGACGAGCTTGGCGACTACCAGACGGACCCCTCGCCGTCGATGGAGGGGATGCGGAAGGCGTGCACGTCCATGAAGGGGGTGTTTGCGAGCGGCAGGCAGCTCAAGATCCTCGACAACTGATTTCCCCCGTCTGTTTCGGACGGGGGTCGCGTCAGCCGAATCGTCGCCAGCTGACGTTTCAATTGTTTGTTGTTTTCACTTGTGCGCGCCCAAGTTTGATCGGGCGAGTGTTTTGTGGAGAGATGGCGGTTCGTCCCGCCAGCACGTGCGAACGGAGCGAGGTCCCCCAAGGTTTCCTGAAAATGCGACACAGGCGCTGCCCGAGAACGAACGGCCCCGCGAGGCCGCCCAACGGCTCCCAGCCCCCAAGCGCTCATGACAATTTCGGTCACCCCCAATGGCGCGAGAGTAGTCTCGCGTCGCGCTCTGCGGCCTGGGCCCGAGGGCTGCCCTGCTCCGCGGCGGCCCCGCGCGGGCGCGAAGATAATCGCGAAGGTAGGTGGCCCAGCTGACAGAGCAACACGCGCCCCCCCCCCCCCTTCCCCGCGATGCCCGCAGAGACCCCGAGGGGGAATTAAACAACGCCGATCGCTTTACACGTGCCGCCAAGATGGCATCGCCCCATGAGGTCGCCCACGGGCCCCCATCCCTCCGAGGCCCAATAGATTGGAAACAATTGCTTCCAAGCGGCCACCAGAGACCCCGAACGGGCTTCAAAAAGCTCTGAAACCTTTGCATGTGGCGTTCAGGGGGCCTCCTCGCTTTCCAACGTCCTTCTCTTTACCATCCCCCCTCTCTCCTTCCTCTCCACCGCCATTCCTCCCCCTTGCACCTCCCCCCCCTCCCCTCCCCCATCTCCCAGGGGCCCGCGCGGGTGGATCCATGTGCGTTTCGCAACCGTTGCTGGTCGCTCTAGGTGCCCGATGCCGTTTGGCCCAGGCATTTTGCCATGAGGCGATGCATCAAGAGGCGGCTAGAGCCCGACACACCGCCAGATTCCGACTCCAGCGAACGCGATGAGATAGATGAATTAGGCCGCCCGACATATGCAGCGTTATCGTCGATACTATTGAAAGATTGGGCATGGGGAAAATTGTTTGGCACGGACCTCCAAAAATATGCACGCGCGGCCCACAGGGACGGGGCCAGGGATCCTGAATTGGCTAGCATTGCGGCCATGGGCTCGCGGGGCTCGGCCCCGCAAAACATTCATCAGCAACTCACGACCAAATATCTGCGAGGGAACACGCTCCCCGAGCCCGAGACGTTCGATGTTCATTGTAAAGAGCCCAGGACTAAAAAGATAGTGAAGGCCGAATGTAGCATGTTGCTTCCCCACGAGATGTTTGCATCTATGTTCCACTCCCATCGTGAAGTATTTAATGCGATCTACGGTGTAGGCCACTTGCCGAAATTCTGGGAAGGGGCATCTAAAGACGACCCGCGTTTGAAGAATCATCCAATATGGCACCTCAGCAATAACACCCGTGCCCACGCGATCCCCCATTCGTATACATGGCGACGGTGCAGAGATGCAGACGAACGATTCTCTCATGTGCATTTCGTGGACGAGTTTGCTCGCTGTGGGGTCGACTCGTTCGTTGAACATGTTTGTGACAGGGTGGCCATATTCAATACAGGCCAAACAAACACATGACGACAAGGATACATGGCTTGAAATTTGGGACGTCATAGCCTGGTCGCTTAATTCTCTCGCAAGTGGGAAATACCCAACTACAGATTCACTGGCTTCGCCATGCCGCGCGCCCCTGGTCGGACGAGCGTCGCGGATATCAACGCCGCCGACCGAATGAGGAATGAGCAGGCGTTGCGAGGGAGGGGGCGGGGGGAGGGCGATAGAAGCGACGGGCGGTGGAGGGGGGCCATGGAAGGCGAGACACGGCGAGACAGCGCGACAACTCTCACAGCTCGGTGTCGACTCTGGTCGCGGCGGCGGATTGGAAGAACAGGCCTTTCGCAGAGGGTTCGCGCCATGCCGAGAGAGCTGGCCACTATTTGTGTTCAGCTGCGCTGCCATACAGAGGATTTATTTACGGCGTCCTAGGCTGTGGTTGCAATGAATACGCCACGTTGGTCCCCGTCTAAAATCGATTCTGCGGCAAGGTTTGGGTTGCAGATTTTCTGTTCAATGTGCGGTTCTGGTGCAGCATTCCTCGGGTTCGGGGTCGAAGTGTATGTTTTGTTTGTGTATGTCTGCGGAAGTGGCTATCGTTGCGACCAGTCGCCCCAGGGGACATGGAATTCTTTAGCTCGCACCTGGGGACGCCGTGGCCGAACGAATCGCAGATGTGCTGGCTCTGCGAAGCGAACAGAGATACGCTGCCATTTAACAATTTTATCAAAGAGCAATTCCCTCGGCACTGGATGCGATTTCGACGGCGGGTGCCATATGTTTTTACACATCATGTGTTCCGTGTGTGGGGCGTCACTGGCGAATCAATTTGTTTGGATTCAATGCACACGGTGGATCAAGGAACGTGTTCGCATATATTAGGGAATATCCTGAAAGAGATCTTATATGAACAACGGGACGAATCACCTGCAGAGGCGTGCGCTGTGATCTGGAGACATATTCGAAAGATTTACGACGAACGGAACATTCCCCACAGGATCACTTACCCCTGCAGACGCGCGCCCGACAGACCCCTGGGCGAGGGGGGAGAGGGTGAGGAGGGCGGAGGGGAAGGGAAAAGGGTGGAAATGTATGAGGCACCCAGGAAAAGGGTGAGAGGATAGGTAAAAGGAGGCGGTCAACTCAAGGATGGGGAAGGGGATGGAAAAATGGGCGGGGAAAAGGGAAGACAACAAGAAAAGGAACGCTGATGATGGGGGAGAAGGGAGCACGGAACGGGGAAGAAGAAACGCCGCGTGCCCGACAGCTAGGGTGCCCCTGGCGGGCAGACATTTTGGGTTGGGCAGTTTCATTGCGAATCTGAAAAGTCCACATAGCCAGTACCCCGTTTTAAAGAAAGCAATCAAAGCAGCGCAACAGCGCTGGCTGGCTCCCGTGATATGTCAACTGAGCAAGGATTATGAAGACGGTTCTGATCTTAGAAGAATGCGAACCCTTTGTTGCGAATCGTTATGCACATACTACGATTGCTTAGATTCATCTGGAATGTTTTTGGACGCGGCCGTTGCACAAAAGTTGCAAGATGCCGTCGAAACATCGCCCATCATGTATCATGCCCTCGCGTCGCATTCGATGACAGATGAACATAGGAAAAAATGGTCCATAGTTAACAAACACCACATGTGGTGGCACATTGCAGAAGCCGCCACGTATTTGAACCCGAGGTGGCTTTGGTGCTACATGGCAGAAGATTTCATGCGACACGTAGTAAAAATAGCAGGGACGGTGCAAATTGGCTCTTCGCCCTTGCAGTGCAGCCGCAAACTGTGCCAACGCTGGAGGATTGGAAGGTAGATCAGTGGCTCCGCCAGTTGCCGCCGCGGCACTCGGGTGGGGAACAAGTCAGCAGGGCGATGGGGCGGGAGCGGGGAGTGGGGTGGGGGGGGGTAGGAACAGGGCGCGCGAGGGGGGGGGGTCAAGGGCGGGGACGGGGAGCGACGGCAGAAGGAACGGGATGGCGGAGAGAGGGTGAGGTTGGAGGAGATGCCGAAAGCGAAGAGGATACCGAAAACGAGAAAGATTAGATTTTGCAAACCTGTCCCTCCGCTCGCGGGGGGGATGGACTTCGAGATTTCACGCCCTTCTTTCTAGGTGTTCTGTGGGAGTGCCCACGCAGGTGAATGTTTAACGTTCGGGGCAGAGACCCGAACCTCGTGGAGAGAAGACTGTCGGCCTCGCAATCTTATTGCCACCACCCACCTCCCACGCCTACTTCCGCCCCCGCCGACCCCGCCATGGCCTTCCCTGGCCGAGGGGAGCCCTCGCATGTTTCGTGCCCCTCAGGAAGATGCGCGCATTATGGTTGTCCCGAAACATAAGAAACACGGAAACATGCGCAAGAGAAAATTCATGACAACAAGTGGAAACTACATTTAAGACACATACGACACACGCAATGCAAGCGCAAACATATCAACCCTACAAACGCAATGCAAAAATAAGACACACGTAAAAACACACACCCAACAAACGTAAGACAAACGTGTGTCTTACGTTTGCCTTACGTTTGTCTTACGTTTGTCTTACGGTTATCGTTGCATTTAGTTGCTACCCATTTTTCGCTACCCATTTTTGCGGGGCAAACACTAGCGCGCGCGATTGTTGATCGCTACCCATTTTGCGTTTCCCGCATCATGATTGCGCTACCCATATTGACGCATGATAAAACCGGTCGCGCTACCCATTTTGCTCTCGTTCCGGTCCGCTACCCATTCTCACGCGCGCATCAATCCGCTACCCAAAAAGATCGGTCGCGCAGCATCTGGGCACGGCCCCAACCACTGCCCGACTATCCCCACTGTCCCCACTGTCCCACTGACTCCTCCGCTGTCCCACTGAGCTCTCCCACTGTTCCCACCACTGTCCCCACTGTCCCCACTGTACCTCTGTCCCATTGTCCCACCGCCGTCCTCGCCACCGCCTTCACCACTGTCCCCACCACCACTGTACCCTCCACCGTCCCACTGTTTCCACCTCATTCCACTGTCCCACACCGCTGTCCCCACCACCACCGTCCCCACCAATGTCCACTGTCCCCGCTATTCCCACCATTGTCCTCACCACTGTCCCCACCACTACCGTCCCCACCACTGTCCCACTGTCCCCACCACTGTCCCGCTGTCCCCTCACCACTGTCCCCACCACCACCGTCCCCACCACTGTCCGCACCCCCACTCGGTTTTCGAAGGGGGGCGGGGGGGGTTCGAACCCGTAGTGACCCCCCCCGGATTCCGGTTTTCGAGGGGAGGGGGGGGGGGTTCGAACCGGTAGTGACCCCCCCCCCCTTTTCATGATAAACTGGGGGGGGGAGGGGTTCGAACCGGTAGTGACCCCCCCCCCGGGTTTCCGGAGGGGGAGGGGGGGAGGGGTTCGAACCAGTAGTGACCCCCCCCGGTTTTCCGCCAGCAGAGGTAGAACACGCTCTTTCACACATGCATACATGCATGCATGCATGCATGCATGCACACAAACACAGACAGACAGACAGACAGGCAGGCAGGCAGACAGCCAGACAAGCAGACAGGCAGGCAGACACACACACACACACACACACGTACACACCTACACACTTGCGTACACATATACATATACACATACCTATACGTATACACTTACATATGCATTTACATATGCAAATACAAATGCATATGCACATGCAATTACATCTGCAATTCCAGCTATATACGCACACGTCCATATACACAGACATGCACAAATATGTAAATATGTATGTTAACATGATCAGATACACTTACAAAACAGGTACGCAGGCATATACATCGACATGCACCTATACATATAAAAACAAATATTCTCCTAGATCTATACAATGATAAACACGATGTTGCGACTGTTGCGCAACGTCGGATCTCTAGGCCCTGCTCCGCCTGCATTCATTATTTGGCCGTTCACGGAGGAGGGGCGCGAAAGAAGGAGGGCACCTAGAAAAGCGGCGAGGCTTCCAAGAAGGCGGGGATAAGTCTTGGAAGCCTCCCAGAAGTTCTAAAAAGCCTCCGTAGAGGCTTCCCAAGCCGCCCCCCACGCGCCAACCCCTTTGCGAGAACCGCCCCATCCTACTCTCGGACCCCCCATCCTGGTGCTCCTCCTTATCGTTCCTCTCCTCAAACTCCTCCTCCGCCTCTGCCGGGTCCCGTACAGAGCGTTGATGACGTTGAGGGGCACCGCGCACCGCTCCCCGTGCACTGTGGTCACCACCAAGTCGGCGGTGGTGTCCAGGACCCCGATGCCGATCCCCATGGCGAAGAAGACCGCGTAGAGGGAGGGCCCACAGGCCCCCCGCGCGGCGACGCACAGCTCACACGCGGCCTTGATCGCGAGGGCCCCCGACACGCAGCGGAAGACCTGCCCCGCGCGCAGCAGCCTCCCGATGGCCGAGCTGAAGATCACCGGGGCGGCCATGAGGCCGAGGCCTCTGGCGGCGATGAGGTTGTTCTGCGGGACGCCGCTGCGGGCGGAGATGGCGAGGCTGGTTTAGATGCTCGATCTGGGGAACTTCCTGGAGCCATGCATTTCACTCATGCGTCGACGCTGCGTCGAACGTCCGTCGACTCGAGTCAAACTTCAAAGTCGAGGTACAGATCCAGGAGGTGGGCCACGGGAGGGTCCCCCAAACGAGCATCTAAGCTGGTGGTGCCGATAACGCCAATGGTTATGCCGCGCAGGAAGATCGACACGTAGCAGGCGAAGTAGACGCCGGTCTTGTGGCCCATTCCTCTCACAATCCACCGAGCAGCCCGCGAGCAGGCGGCGGGGGGGGGGGCTTGACCAAAAAATGTCTTCGGGAGCGTGATGCAAGGGGCCAAACAACTCAATACACACGGCTTGCGGAGGTCCGTGCGGATCTCTTGTCGGCGGCGACGGTGGGGGCGAATAGCCCAGGGGGGAAGCAATCCATGCATACAGGGGCGCCGTTGGTCCATGCCTCCGGCGAGGCCCCCCAGAGGGATGCACGCAATGCCCGCCCAAGGGGCTCTTCGCACTTGTCGTCGCCGCCGATCTTGGCATCTTCCCCCGCGGGCGGGCGGAGCGCGCTGGCGGGGGCACGTGGGGACAAGAGTCCCAGGGCCAGCCGAGAAAATCAGGAGGAGGAGGGGGAGGAGGAGGAGGAGAGGGAGGAGGAGGAGGAGGAGGAGGAGGAGGAGGAGGAGGAGGAGGCGGAGGGGAGGAGGAGGAGGAGGAGGAGGAGGAGGAGAGGGAGGAGGAGGAGGAGGAGGAGGAGGAGGAGGAGGAGCGGGGTTCTGCGTGCGCCGTTGGTGGGCGATCAAGTGCAGCAGCCATGGCACGCCGCGTGGGGAAGCCATCCGCGTGCTAGCTGCTCGGGGAAGACCAGGTCGTCGGGCAAGCACGGTGGAGCAACACGCTGACGAGATCCGGAGGGTGGCGTGTCGTTGATACTCATTCTTTCCCTCCCGAGCTTAAAAAGGCGCGGGGAGGGGACGGGTGGAGGGGGGGGGCAGGGACGAGTGTGCGAGGGTCGACAAACGAATCGACTAAGACGACAACGATAACGACGACGACGACGACGACGACGACGACGACGACGACGAAGACGAAGGCCGCGGCGGCGGCCCATCGCCTCCCGAAGTCTCTGGAGATCCCCAGGGCGCCCCAGGAGACATCCAGAGGCCAGAGAGGGGGAGCCACCAAACAAACAACTATGCATGAAGGCCCCGATATGTGCAGCAAGTTTCGAGCGCGCTCCTCTCTGAGTGCCTGACCAGGTGAATATGGGCCTGAGCGAGGCTGAATATGAGTGCCTGAGTATGAGTGAGTATGCGCATGGGCGCCTGGACGTGAGAGGGCCTGAGGGCGATGAGGTCTGGGTATGAGCGGTCTGATATAAGCGAGTCTGCGTGTGATTGGGCCTGGGTGTGAACGAATAAGAATAGCAGCATGCCTGAACACGCGTGGGGAGATCCTGCAACTGGAACACATTGGAAATCTCCACGAGAAGAGACTCGTCTACCCGGCCGAAGCCGTAGGTCCTCACACCTGGGCACGAATGAGCCTGTTTTTATATCAAAACAACAACAAAACAACGACATAAAAGAACGAGTCGACGCCCCGCTGGAGTGGCCAAAGAGCAGCTGCGAGAGGGTTTGACCCCAGCGGGACGGGTGAGATCCCAGCGGGACGAGTGGCACCCAGACGGGTAAGACGCCTGGGACGGGTCAGACCCAAACGGGCGCCTCGAATCCTGACGGGATAATGCTTACAGTGTTGTGCTTCGCCCGCAAGCTAGATTGAAATCCTTCAGGAATCTGACGAATCAGTCGCCATGCATCGCTGGGGTCTGTCGAGTCCAACTCTCGCTGTTCTTGTTTGTCAACAAAGGCAGACACACCGTGTAGGCATCTACATCAGCGGGTACAGCAAGTTATTGCCAACGACATATATGACGATATTATAGATTCAAAATACTAGTCGATGTACACCAGCAAAGGCTGTGAAGGTGCAAGCGCTGCCATGGCCAACGTACGCTCAGCCACCTGCCAGAAACGTACGTAATTGCCAACTAGCAGGGGCAATGTCCTCGCCCTTCTCATCATCGTAGGGAGTGTGCTACAAGGAGGGAAGGAGGAGAGGGGGAATGCTGGAGGGAGGTCCCACTGCACGGCATCTGCTCTGGGCGGGCATCCTTACAATCACGGGCCAGCTTCTCCACGCACGCCCTGTGGCGACGAGGGACAAAGAGCACCCATGACCTTCTGTCGTGGCGAAAATACACGCGTTTGTCTTATGTCTCTCTCTCTCTCTCTCTCTATCTCTCTGGGTAACCACACTGCGAACGAATCACCAAATCACCACGTCGAAGAGGCCTGGGAAAGAGGAAGCCGAAGCCCTCCTCCTAAAGTCCACGCTGGAGGGCATCCTTGCAGGGACGCGCTGAGCAGCGCTGAGCAGCGCCAGCGAAAAGCAACCCCGGCACGGACAGTGTGCAGGCAGGCCCCGCTCAAGTCGGTGCCCCTGCGAGTTCCGCGGCGGTTTTGCTCGATTCGGTTTGCTCGAGCCGTGCACCGATTTGGCGGGTGGGCATGGCGGCGCAAAGGGGGGCGTTGTGGAGCGTCCGGGCCAGAGCACGCAGGCAGACGCACGCGTTCGGAAGACGAAAAGGGCGCGATCTTGGCGCACATTGCCTGCGGATGCGGCTCTTATCGCGTCATCCCCCCTCCCCCTCCTCCCCCCTCCTCCTCCTCCTCCTCCTCCTCCTCCTCCTCCTCCTCCTCCTCCTCCTCCTCCTCCTCCTCCTCCTCCATCTCCTCTGTAGAACTGCCTCTAAAGCTACTGCAGCTGCACTTCCCCGGGAGGCCGCACCGCGCAGCGCCGAAATTGCGCACTCGCCAGGACACGGCGACTGGACCGTCGATCTGCGATTGATAACTTGACAAATAAAACTACCAGGCAGGCGCAGTGCTTGCACTCGAGGCAGCTGCACCTGGTGCGGAGCACCACCAATTCGCTGCTCAAAACAACATCACGCTAGCAGCGTCTCGGGTGCTGGACCTTGTCCGCAGAGTCCGCATAAAGATTGCAATAGCAGCTGGTCTTCCCCAGCACCTGAGAGACAGCCCCAACATGCCTTTAAAATGGCGGGCCGCTCCTGGTGTCGGCAGTGTGGACACTTTTTTATCTAATTGCTGGGAAACCTGAGGGGGGGGCTCCACTTCAGACCCGTGAGGAGGAAGGAGAGGATGAGAGGGAGGAGACGGAGGAGGAGGAGGACGTCAGAGCATGGAGTAGTAACTCAAGAGGACAAGGAATGAATGGAGCAGCCCCGCGCAGGCCTGCCTTCTGCGAAGCCCGGCCGGCACGACTCGACCACAACTGCAACTGCACCGCCCGTAGTCAGGAGCCAAGCTGCGCGCCACGCGCGGTAGGTCCAGCGGTAAGAGGAAAGCTAGATGAGGGGCCCTCTCGACCCTCCTCCTCCTCCTCCTCCTCCTCCTCCTCCTCCTCGTCCTCCTCATCATCCTCCTCCTCCTCCGCCTCCTCCGCCTCCTCATCCTCCTCCTCCACCTCATCCTCCTCCTTCTCGTCTCCTTATTATTCTTAGTACTAGTGTTAGTCTTCGTCTTCGTATAATTATGAATATTACTATTCGCATTCTTAGTCGCAATGTATGCGTATTCGTATGCCTGTTAGTATTAGTAATAGTAGTAGTAGTACTATTAGTCTTAGTAGTAGTATGATTCGTCGTCTTATCCGTCGTATTCTTAGTTTTCGTCGTAGTTGTCCTCGTAGTCTTCTTCGTGTGCATTTTAGTATTATTATTACGTGCAGTAATCGCCGTCGTATTATTCGTATCAGTTTTCGCCGTCTTCTTCTTAGTATTGGTATTATTGGTATTATTACGATTCGTACTCTTAGTATGCTTCTGTTTCTGCGTCGCATTATGATTAGTGGTATTATTCGTGTTCTTCTTAGTACTACTCGTATCATTATTATGCTTATTCCTCCTCCTCCTCCTCCGCCTCCTCCTCCTCATATTCCTCCTCCGCCTCCTCCTCCTCCTCCTCGTCTTCCTCCTCCGCCTCCTCCTCCTCATATTCCTCCTCCTCCTCCTCCTCCACTTCACCTCCACCTTCACCTCCTCCTCCTCCTTCTCCTCCTCCTCCTCCTCCCTCCTCCTCCTCCTCCTCCTCCTCCTCCTCCTCCTCCTCCTCCTCCGCCTCCCTCTCTCATCGGCAACCGCCTGCCGGCTGCATTTCCCACAGAACTGCCCCCCCAAAACAGCCTGGAGCTCGTCCTCCTGGCCCTCCGCCGGCCTCGCCGCGACGAGGCTGGGCGCGTCCAGCACCCAGAGCTGGGCGCGTCACCACGTCCGCGCCACCCGCCCCGCCGTACTTCACCATCGCCTCGTCCACGACGCCGTTGGAGTTGAACAGCATCGGGTCCACCATCGACAGTGGCGCGCCGCCCGAGAGCTGCGGCAGCGTCGCGCGGGCCAACTCGCAGTCATCCCGCACGCCCCAGGCCTGCAGGAACGCCAGGTCCGCTTGTTCTTCGAGGGTGCTCGCGCCAGCCTCCTGCGAGAAGCCCGCGCCACGCGACGTGAGCAGCAGCGCCCAGCTGCTGCGGTGGAGCTCCCGCAGGCGCCCTGCGGTCAGGAAGCCCTCCGCGACGCCACGGCGTACGTCTTGACGCCGTCGCCGAGGCCGCTCTCCGGGCCCGCGAGGTGCAAGGACAGGCTGCTCCAACCGAGCTCGCTCAGCGAGCCCCCGAGAACGCCCCACGCCACGCCTCCGCCCAACGCGCCAGACGCGGCCCGCAGGCGGATCATGCCGGCCTCGTCCACGGCCGCGGCAACGGCCGCGCAGCAGCCCGCCAGCACGCCCGCCGCAATTACCCTCGCCTCTGGGGGGGTCGCCGCGCCGTCGGTCCCGGGCCGCGGCGCGGGCGCCATGCCTCCTGGATCACTGGCGGCCCTGGCGACTGGGTCGGCCTCAGCCCTGGCCGCTTGTAGGGCCGCCTCGCCCAGGAACTCGCCCAGGCCCCCGTCGAGCGGGCTTCCAGCGCGCCCGGCGCTGCCGGCCAGGCTCGAGGTGAACCCGCGCGCAGGGCGGCATTTGGCCCGCACCGCGGCAGCCAGGAAGCGGCCGGCGCGGCTGGGATGCCAGGGGCGTCGCCCGGGGAGCACGGCCCCCCTCTCACCGACAGGCGACTGGCCAGGAAGATCGTGCGGGCGAGCTGGTAGACTTGAGCCAGAACTTGAGCCTTGAGCCCGCAGGGTCGAAGGCACAGGTCGACGATCGTCCGACGGCGAGGCGCCGCCGCGGCACCGCACCCTCCACGAAACGGGCCCCTTTCTTCTGCGCAGATGGAGGAGGACTGGAGATCGCCTCCTCTGCATGCTAACTACGCTTTGTCCAGAGTCGGCCCGTGTCGTTAAGGATGCGCGATAAGGATGTAAGGAGCTTGGACGCCCATTTCGAAGCTTTTCGAGGGGAGCGCGACCAACGAGAGTGGCCAAGGATGGACCGAGCAGGCAAGGATGCAAGAGTACCCTTGGGAAGGATGCCCATCCTTCTTGTGCGGGTTGACTGTATGCAGTCCTGGAGTCCCAGAACCTGCCTCCCAAGAAGCACACCATACAGGCGAAGCCCTTTCGCAGACATGCTTGGGGGGAAATCGAACAGGGCAGGGCTGCCTGGCAAACACCAGCTCGGGGGTCGGGTTTGTTTTCCTCCCGTGAGGTCCTGGTGTAGATCCTCTTCTGGGGGGCCAATGAGATGATTCACGAATGCCTGGGTGGCCCAAGATCGCCAGCCAGCGGTGCGTGAGCCGACATCAGGCGAAGAATAGCAGGCAACCCTCAGGGATGGGGGCCGGCGGGTGGTACTAGGTCGGGCGCGTCCTCGTACAGGCGGATTGAGGAGGAAAAAGTCTAACATAGACAAAAAAATGAAAACAACAAACTAGTCGAGCATTCGTCCCCTGACTATTGCTTGTTCTGCTGTTTTTGAGCATTCCTCCTGCAGAAGGGCACGCCCGACTAACGGGTGGCAACGACACGCTGCCACGACGACGACGACGACGACGACGACGACGACGACGACAATCTTCGAGAGCCTCGCCCCGCCCAAGGGGGGGGGGGGCGGAGCCCCCCCCCCTCTCGCGGCCACGCCACGGCCGCGCACGCATGCACGAGGGGCGCGCCCGAGGCGGGGCGCGCCCAGGGGAGGGGCCCGAGGAGCATGCTGGCAGGGGGCCGCATGCGAGCCCTACCCCTACACCCTGCGAAATGCTTAAGAAATCATGGGTTAAGAAATTCATAGTCTCAGAACTTGAACAAAAACCCAACAGTTCTATTCAGATCTTAGGATTTACATCGAAACATCAAGAACAATCGAGACTCTGGCCGAAAACTTAAGTTTTCTTAAGCATCGCCTGAGGTGTACCCCTACCCCCCACGACTCCTGGGGGGGGAGGGTGGGGTTCGCTTCGCTCGGGAGCTCCCGAGCGAAGCGAACCCCACCCCTCCCCCTCAGAAGTCGTTGGGGGGTAGGGGTAGGGCTCGCATGCGGCCCCCGAGGTGGGAGGCCCGGAGACGGGCACCAGCACCAGCACGGGGTGGTGCCTCCACGGGGGTCGGATTATCCCAGATGTTGGCGCTGCTGGTCATAATTCGGCCGCCTGGAGAACCCGGCCACCTAGAAAGCCCGAAGATGGCCACCATCACCGAGGTCGGGATCGTCGCCCCTCGGTGGAAGCACACCGTCGATGTTGGCGCTGGTGCCACTTCCCTGGGCCTGCGATGTGCTGCTCCCATCGTGCGTAGGGGCCACACCCCCGAAATCATCTCGAGCACCCAGGAGAAGCATCGAAACCGTGCCGAACGCGTCTCGCCTCCCGGGGCCCGCCACGCGAAAGCCCTCCAGTTTCGGTATGTTCCTGGTGCTCGAGGCTCTCTCCGGTGCTCACGGCTGCAGCATGTCGGAGCACCATCACCCGACGAGCCCCGAGCCCCGCCCGAGGCGGCGGCCACGTGCTGCAACGCAGGCAGGAGCGGGACACAGATAAAGGGGCCCCAGGACACACAAATAAATACACACAAATAAACATATTCCCCATAGTTTCCCATATGTTCTGGATTCGTGTCTTCCCCCCCATTTCCCATATTTTCCCATATTTTCCTGGGGATCGTCGAGTAATTGTGTCTGTGTGCTTCTTCCCTCCTGAACAGAGGAGGCCAGTCCCCAGGAAACCTTCCAAAAGAAACCCGACCCTGAGACCCCACGACGTCCATTGATCTCTGTTGGTGTGGAACCGTCGCGCTGCCCACAGCGAAACAATCGAAACCACAAAAAGCACAGGGCACCCTGGAGGCAGACAGGGTGTTTCTTGGCAGGGGCCTCCACTGTAAAGTCGGATCAGAAGACGGCGGATTTGTGCCGTGACAGCCCCGGTGTTGGTTTCTGACGCCGTGCGGATCGCTCCATCTGCAACGATCGGCGGCTTCCTCCGCTCACCAGCTGGCTTCACATGCCTGCCGACGCCTGACCGCCGGCGGCATTCAGCCTGGAACGCCTGCGGCGGGGTCCCTGCCGCGTCCGCACGCCGCGGACCCCCACCGCAAATCGGGACCCTCCGGGTTTCGGCCGTTCTGCGGGATGTCCTGGGCGCAGCGGCCCCTTCCCAGAAGGTTCCCTGCCGCTCCCAGTCTGGATATAAGATAACGTGACGCATGTAAAGATGGACGTGGCGACGCAAATGCTGATGCGAACGTGCTGTTGCTTACAACGCATTGGCGACGTGCCTAGATATTCCCGAAGGCCGACGAATTCCTGGAATCGTAAAAACTGTCTACGTTTTTCGTTCCAGGTCGGCAGTTTTTGAAAACCACTCCCTGGGCTAAAAACCTCGCTTCGGCCCTCACCAGAGCCGTATCACTCCCAGAGCCGCTCCTGTAGATCCGGAACGCTCTGGAGCGGGTCATCCCGGCTCTTCGGCGGTGGACAAACCTCCCTTCAGTGAACCTCCTCTTAGTGAAAAGCGCCCGGGACCGAAACCGACGAACCTGGACCCGCAAAAATGACGGCCGCGACGCCCCCTCGCGAACCGAAAACGGCCAATTCCTGAATCGACGTGTCAGGGTAGGAGGTCTGTCCACCCCCGACCCTCTCCTCCTCCTCCTCCTCCTCGTGGTCCTCCTCCTCCTCCTCGTGGTCCTCCTCCTCCTCCTCCTCCCCCTCCCCCCCCCCTCCCCCTCCTCCTCCTCCTCCTCCTCCTCCCTCCTCCTCCTCTCCTCCTCCTCCTCCTCCTCCTCCTCCTCCCTCCTCCTCCTCCTCCTCCTCTCCTCCTCCTCCTCCTCCTCCTCCTCCTCTCCTCCTCCTCCTCCTTCCTCCTTCCTCCTTCCTCCTTCCTCCTTCCTCCTTCTCCTCCTCCTTCCCTTCCTCCCTCCTTCCTCCTTCCTCCTCCTCCTCCTCCTCCTCCTCCCCCCGAGCTCTGGGCCCGCCTGGCGGATCTCCGACGAGGTGTTCTTTGCACCGCAGCGGTTCCCTCCGGGGCTGGGTGCCCGGGGCCGTGGCTCCTCCGAGGCTCTGGGCTGCGCGGCTCTCGCCCCGTGAGCTGTGCTCTGCAGGCTCCGTCCAGGGGGAGGAGGAGGAGGAGGGGGGAGGAGGAGGAGGAGGAGGAGGAGGAGGAGGGAGGAGGAGGAGGAGGAGGAGGAGGAGGAGGAGGAGGAGGAGGAGGAGGAGGAGGAGGAGGAGGAGGAGGAGGGGGAGGAGGAGGAGGAGGAGGAGGAGGAGGATGAGGAAGAGGAGGAGGAGGAGGAGGAGGAGGACGAAGAAGAGGAGGAGGAGGAGGAGGAGGAGGAGGAGGAGGAGGAGGAGATCCCGCTTTCTTTCATAGAAAACGAAAAAATCTGCATAGACATAAACTGTTGGCACTCCGAGCGGGACTTCCTGGATTGGCGCGGAACCCAACTCCCTGGCGCGCGGAGCGCGCCAGGGGCGGCGCCCGAGTCGCAGCCAGGGGGCTCCGAATCCAAGCAGTACGCGCGGAGCGTCGAATCTTTCTGCTTCTGCCGGTGTTTTCTCCTTCGGCTCCAGCGCTCGCTTGGGAGGCCTGGGCCCCGCCAGCTCGGCCAGAGCCACGGAAGCCAGCCGGGCGTCCGCAGGGCGCCGCGGCGGGCTCCTCGCCGGCGCGCGGGACGCGCGCGCGGGGAGGCGCGCGGGGCGACCCGAGCTGCGGGCCGGCCGGCAGGGCGAGGGCGCGGGGAGCAGTCGGCTTTGACCGAGGGGGATAGCTTAAAACGACGCGAAGATCAGGACAAAATCGGATCGGGATAACTCGAAATCTCTGAGAATCGGCGGGTTTGGAGGATGTATTGGGCGCCGCGGCCGCTCCAGAGCGTTCCGGAACGCTCTGAGAGCGCTGCAGAACGCTCTGGAGCGATTTATCCAGATCCTAGCCCTGTTTTAATAGCAAAGGGGGGGTTTGAGAATCAGCTCGCGTAGCTGATTTTCCCGGCGCCTCCCGGCGCCCGAGGCGGCCACGTATCGAGGAATGGGCCCCTCGGTGGGGCCGAAGCCAGCTGCTTGCAGCAGATTTCGTATAACCCCCCCTTTCCCAATCCCCCCCTTTCGCCCGGCCCGAGAGGACACAGGACTCTGCCCACGGCAACGGGGCCCCAGAGCACCAAAGGACATGCGGGCTGCAGAGGCCGGGGGTAGGCAGGACACCAGGATACCCTCGACGTGGCACGGTCCACCCATCAATCAAGGCCGACTGCATCCGCCCCTCCGAGTCAGATCGGCAGATCCGCGTGTCCCCCCTGTGGGGCCTCTGGGCATTGGCTTCATTGTTGATGCGCTGGTGTGGGAGATTCTGCGTCGTGTTTCCGAACTGCCTCGATGCCGCCGTCGTAGTCGGCCTCGTCGTCCTGAGTCGGTTGAGCGTCGGCAGCGTCAGGGCCATCTTGCTGGTTTTCGTCGGCATCGCATTTTTGTGAACCGCCGATCCACGACAGATGTCTACGCACGAATTCGTCATCATCAAAATAATCATCCGAAGTATCAGTAAGGTCCAGCAGCTCGTCGTCAGGAGCCTCTGCAAGTCCCCCCCTCCGACCCCCAAAACAGTCCCACCGCCAGCTCGGGAGGGTGCCCATATGGCAAAACGCAGCGGATCCACGCCCCCGGGGCCACGACTGCTGGTCCATTACGCGGGGCATGCGCTCCCGTGGCCACGATCCCTGACAAATTACGCACGCCTGGCCCGCGCTCGCAGGGCGACGAGCCCTGGTAAGTGACTCTGACGCCACGCTCCCGAAGCCACGACCCCTTGTAAATCACGCCGGATCAGCGCTCCCAATACCCATTGGTACGGCCCCTTGCAAATCACGCATGGTTCGCGCTACAAGGGCTACTGGTAAAACATCCTGGCTCCCCGCTCCCAGGACGAGAACCCCTTGTACTATTAACGTTGCAAACAGTTCGAAAGAAGTGGGTAGGAACAGTAAGTAGGAAGGCGTTGAAAGTAGTTTGGGTTTCCGCCCGCCCCCTGCAGAGGAAGAGACAGAGAAATTCATTCGACGCTTGGAATAGGAAGGCGCCCAAAGTAGATTGGAAACTGGGATTTCACAAATGCATACTTTCAACTACCGCTGGGTACCCGAAATGAGAACAGGTGGCCTCTGCGTGACCTGAGGGTCCGCAAGAGCTCTCCAGATTGTTCCAAGTGCGGCCCGAGGGCTCACGCAGGCTCCAACAGAGCATGAGGAGGGCCCAGACTTTGATCGATCTGGGAGGGTCCCGAATACGTTCCCTGGATCCCCAAGGGATCAGAGAGGCCTCACGAAGAAAAAAGAGGCCCCTTGGGCGCCCTGGAAGAGGACGAGCACAAAACGTAGGAGGAGGAGGACGACGACGACGAGGATGGCGGCGAAGGATCCCCCGATGTCTGGTGCAAAGGGGCAGGCGGCAGTGACCTAAGGTCTTCAGACATTGGAGAAACGCTTGCAATTCCTACTAACCTATGGGCGCCCGGGGAGCTCAAAAAGGTACACCTGCCACGCCCTCCACCTCCCCCGGGCCCCGCCCCCCTCCATCCCCCGTCCTCCTACTCCTCCACCCCCCGTCCTCCTACTCCTCCTGCTCCTCCTACTCTTTCCCTCTTCCTCCTCCTACTCCTCCTGCTCTTCCTCCTCCTCCTCCTCCTGACCTCCCACCCTCCACCTACTCCATCCCCCTCCCCCTCCTCCCCTCCCTCCCCCCCCCTCCTCACCCGGCCTCTCTGTCCACGCTGCTCCTCCTCCTCGCCCGCCCCTCCCGCCGAGTGCGCGTTCGCGCGGGAGCGCGCGCTGGCCCCGCTGTGTCGATGTCTGTGCCGATGTCGGTGTCAATGTCGGTGCCAGTGTCGGCGTCAGGGCCGCTGTCGGTGTCGGTGTCAGTGTCGGTGTAGATGCTGGTGCCAGTCTGTGTCTATGTCTGTGTCTGTTTCTGTGTCTGTGTCTGTGCCTGTCCCTGTGTGTCTGTGTCTGTGCCTGTGTCTCTGTCTGCGCCTGTGTCTGTGTCTGTGTCTGTGTCGTTGTGTATGCCTGTGGCTGCGTCTGTGTCTGTGTGTGCCTGTCCCTGTGTGTCTGTGTCTGTGTTTGTGTCTGTATCAGTGCCTGTGTCTGTGTCCGTTTTCGTGTCTGTGTCTGTGTCTGTGTTTGTGTCTGTGTCTGTGTCTGCGTTGGTGCCTGTGTCTGTGCCTGTGCCTGTGCCTGTGTCTGTGTCTCTGTCTGCGCCTGTGTCTGTGTCTGTGTCTGTGTCTGTGTCTGTTTCTGTCTCCGTGTCTGTGTCTGTGCGGGTGTCTGTGTCGGTGTCTGTGTCTGTGCCTGTGTCTGTGTCTGTGTCTGTGTCTGTGTGAGTGTCGGTGTCGGTGTCGGTATCGGTGTCCGTGTCGGTGTCTGTGTCGGTGTTTGTGTCCGTGTAAGTGTCTGTGTCTGTGTCTGTGTCTGTGTCTGTGTCTGTGTCTGTGCCTGTGTCTGTGTCTATGTCTGTCTGTATCTGTGTCTGTGTCTGTGTCTGTGTCTGTGTCTGTGTCTGTGTCTGTGTGAGTGTTGATGTCGATGTCTGTGTCTGTGTCTGTGTCCGTGTCGGTGCTTGTGTCTCTGTCTGTGTCTGCGCCTGTGTCTGTGTGTGCGTGCGCGCGTGTGTGTGGGTCTGTGTGGAGGGGGAGTGGATGGGGGTGCGGGTGTGGGTGTGGTTGTGGGTGTGGGTGTGAATGTGGGTGTGGGTGTGGGTGTGGGTGGGGGTGTGGGTGTCGGTGTGGGTGTCGGTGTGGGTGTCTGTGTCTGTGTCTGTACATACGTCTATGTCTGTGTCTGCGTCTGTGTCTGTGGCTGTGTCCGTGACCGTGTATGTGTCCGTGTCTGTGTCTGTGACTGTGCCTGTGTCTGTGTCTGTGTCTGTGTTTGTATATTTGGCTGTGTCTGATTATGCGTCTGTGTCTGTGTTTGTGTTTGTGTTTGTGTCCGTGTATGTGTCTGCGCCTGTGTCTGTGTTTATCGGAGGTTCGGGGGTGAGATCGCAGTGGAACGGAACCCCAAGGCCCGGAAATCGTTTCGTTCGTGTCGTGCGTGCAGGCGAGGCGAAGCTGCGTGGGCGCGCGAGAGGAATGAACCCGCCGTTGCTAGGGCGAAGTCAAGACAAATGTTGCTCCTCCGTCCGTCCGTCCGTCCGTCCGTCCGACGGTGGCCCTAGCGGTGTCCCGCGGTGTCCCGCGGTGTCCCGTGGTGTCCCGTGGTGTCCCGTGGTGTCCCGTGGTGTCCGCCGTTGCCAGGGCGAAGTCAGGACAAATGATTATCCGCCGTCCGGCGGTGGCTTGCGGTATCCAGCGGTGCCCCGTGGTGTCCCGTAGTGTCCCATGGTGTCCCTTTGAGTGAGATCGATAGTATGATCGATAACGAAGTCACTAGTGACATTGATTGTAAGATCGATCGTGAGATCGATGGTGAGATCGATACTGAGATCGGTGTGGTGCCTTGAGGTATCCCGTAGTGTCCCGTCGAATGAAATCGATAGTGTGATCGATAGTGAGATGATCAATAATGATATTGATAGTAAGATCGGTAGCGAAATCGATAGTGATATCGATAGTGAGATCCATACTGAGATCGATACTGAGATCGATGCGGTGCCCTGAAGTGTCCCGTGGTGTCCCGTCGTGTCACGTTGAGTGAGATCGATAGGGAGATCGACACTCGCCATCGCTCGGACGTCCATTCCTCGTGTATGTTTCGATTTCGCGCGTGCTTTTTTCGCTAAGTCATCCAGGATGCTCCCCCATGGTCCTCGCCGAAGAAAAAATGCACACGTCCGAGCGATGCCAAAGACGGGTGTCCCGTGGTGTCCCGTGGTGTCCCGTTGAGTGAGATCGATAGTGAGATCGATAGCGAAATCGATAGTGAGATCGATGTGGTGTCCCGAGGTGTCCCGTGGTGTCCCAAAAAGTGAGACCGATAATGAGATCGAAAGTAAGACCGACAAGTGTCCCGTAGTGTCCCGTGGTGTCGCGTTGAGTGCGATCGATAGTGATACCGATAGTGGGATCGAGAAAAAACCCGCGGTGTCCCGTGGTGTCCCGTGGTGTCCCGTGAAGTGAGATCGATAATGAGGTCGATAGTGAGATCGACAAGTGTCCCGTGGTGTCCCGTTGAGTGGGATCGACAGCGAGATCGATTGAGTCAGATGTTGGTTCCCCCCCTCTCCCCTCCCCACAACCTCCTTATCATCCGAAGGGTTGCCTTATAGATATCTAGTGGATATGCCTGTGTTTGTGTCTGTGTCTGTGTCGGTGCCTGTGTCTGTCTCTCTGTCTATGTCTGTGCATGTGCCTGTGTCTGTGCCTGTGTCTGTGTCTGTTTCTGTGCCTGTGCCTGTGTTTGTGTCCGTGTCTGTATCCGTCGTCGTTTGTGTGTTTGTGTCTATGTTGGCGTCTGTGTCTGTGTCTGTGTCGGTATCGGTGTCGGTGTGCCCGTCGGTGTCTGCGTCTGCGTCTGCGTCTGTGCCTTTGCTGTGCCTGTGTCTGTGTCTGTGTCTGTGTCCTTGTCCGTGTCTGTGTTTGTGTGTGTGTGTCTGTGTCCGTGTCTGTGCCTGTGTCTGTGTCTATGTATCTGTCTGTTTCTGTGTCTGTGCCTGCGTGCGTGCGCGCATGTGTGTGCGGTGTGTGTGTGGGGGTGGGGGCGCGGAAGGGTTTGGTGTGGATGGGGATTGGGGTAGTGATGTGGGTGTGGGTGTGCGTGTGGGTGTTGGTGTGGGTGTGTGTGTGTGTGTGTGCGGGTGGGGTGGGGGGGGGTGCGGGTGCGGGTGTCGGTGTGGGCGTCCGTGTCGGCGTCTGTGACTGTGTCTGTGTCTGTACATACGTCTGTGCCTGTTTCTGTGTCAGTGTCACTGTCTATGTTTGTACCTGTGTCTTTGTCCATGTCTGTGTCTGTGTTTGTGTCTGTGTCCGCGTCTGTGTCGGTGTCGGTGCTGTGCTTGTGCCTGTGTCATGCCTGTGCCTGTGTCTGTGTGGGTGCGCGCGCGTGCGTGTGTGTGTGTGTGCGTGTGTGTTTGTGTGTGAATGTTTGCGTTATTTGCCTGCCACATCACAATAAATGCAACATCATGCCAACTCTGAATGGAATGATTCTTAAAACAACTACGTGTCAACACAAATGCACTATAATCGGCATTAGCTTGGTCTTGGGATCCTCCTTTGGTCTCGGACTGAGTATGCCGAACTATTCGGGCACCCCTGGTCCAGTTTGCCATCAGCGTTTCGGCGTGTGGTTGGCCATCCTCTTCAGGACCTGCCACAACCAACCACACGGGGCAGGCCGACGCTGTCACGAACGACATCCCTGTTTCCTCTGGGACTCTTTCGAACACACCAAAGTTGCCAGAAAATGTCAAGCAAATGGATTGGAACCTGCTGTTTTGGCCTTCAAGGAAGGGAGGGAACAACTGCCCCCTCTTTCGTGACACCGTCCGCACCTGGCGGACTGGCCGCAGGTGCCCCCCTTTTTCCTTGAATGTCTGACCCCCCGCCCCCGTGACCAGAGCACCGACTGGAGCACAGGACGGCGGAGCCGACTTCACAGCAGGCATGACGGAATGTCTCTGACTGATGGAAAAAAGGCTGCGCCGCCGAAGACGAGTTCCTGGAGAGCTTCGGTTGATAACCCGTTATTTGCCTGTCATATCACAACAAGTACAACATCATGTCAACTCTGAATGGAAGGATTCTTACAACAACTACGTGTCAACACAAGTGCACTATAATCGGCATTATCTTGGTTTTGGGATCCTCCTTTGGTCTCGGACTGAGTATGCCCAACTATTCGGGCACCCCTGGTCCAGTTTGCCCTCAGCGTTTCAGCGTGTGGTTGGCCATCCTCTTCAGGACCTGCCACAACCAACCACACGGGGCAGGCCGACGCTGTCACGAACGACATCCCTGTTTCCTCTGGGACTCCTTCGTGCACACCAAAGTTGCCAGAAGATGTCAAGCAAAGTTATTGGAACCTGCTGCTTTGGCCTTCAAAGAAGGGAGGGAACAACTGTTTGGGTGTGTGCGTGGGTGGGGGTTTGGTCCGGATGTGGGGTGTGGGTGTGGGGGGGGCTCTCCACAAGTGCCGCTCCTCATCATGTTGCGCGTAGTATTCCTCATCCTGCTACTCCTCATTATCCCCCGCTTTCCCCGAAAGCATCAGAACCATCAGAATCATCAGCAGCATCAGCAGCAACACCATCCTCATCGTCATACACATCCTCATTATCATACGCATACTCATGTTCAGTACCCACATCATCATCATCATCATCATCATCATCATCAGCATCATCAGCATCATCATCATCATCATCATCATCATCATCATCATCATCATCATCATCATCATCATCATCATCATCATCATCATCATCATCTCCTCATCACCGTTGTCGTCACCATCACCGTCATCGTCATCAACAACATCAACAGCATCGACACCATCCGCTTCCTCACGTCATCATCCTCACCATCACCATCATCGTCACCGCCATCGCCATCACCGTCACAATCACCGTCACCATCATCATCGTCCCCCTCATCAGCATAATCGTCATGGTTACCCCCATTCGTCATCATCATCACCATCATCACCATCACCATCAATGGTAATAGTGTTATCAAAAAGTGCCACCCTCACCATCATCAGAATCTTCTGCAGCCTCGTCATCATCATTATCACCATCATCCTCATCAACAGCATCATCATCAGCATCATCAGTACCATCATCATCATCAGCATCATCACCACCATCACCACAACCATCAATCAGCATCATCATCTTCATCATCGCAACCATCATCACCACCACCACCGCCACCACCACCACCATCACCATCATCATCATCATCAGCATCATCATCATCAGCATCATCACCATCATCACCAGCATCATCACCACCGTCATCCTCCTCATCCTCCCCACATCACTGTCATCATCATTATCATAATCTCATCAGCATTATCACCACTATCAGCATCATCATCTGCATCATCAGCCATCGTCATCATCATCAGCATCACCATAATCATCATCATCATCCTAATAATCATCATCATCAGCAGCATCAGCATCAGCATCAGCATCAGCATCAGCATCAGCATCAGCATCAGCATCAGTATCATCATCAGCATCATCATCATCAGCAGCATCATCATCTTCTTTCTCATCCTCCTTAGCATCATCAACATCATCATCCTCATCCTCATCCGCATCCGCATCCTAATCCTCGTCCTCATCATACTCCTGCTCCTCCTCCTCATCAGCGTCATGGACAGCATCATCAACATCATCATAACCATCATCATCAGCTTCGTCGTCATCATCATCAGCATCAGCAGCATCCTCATCCTCACCATCATCATCATCATCATCATCAGCATCATCATCATAATCATCAGCATCATCATCATTATCATCATCAGCATCACCATCAGCATCAGCATCAGCATCAGCATCAGCATCAGCATCATCAGCATCAGCATCATCATCAGCATCATCATCATCCTCATCCTTATCCTCATCCTTATCTGCAGCAGCAGCAGCAGCGTCATCAGCATCAGCATCAGCATCAGCATCATCATCAGCGGCATCATCATCGTTATCATCATTTTCGTAATCCCTCGCACGCTTTCGGATCTACTGCTTTAGCCCCCAGAGGCCTCTGGCATCCTCTGGGGGTATCTCTGGGGGGCGGGTGAGGGCTGCAGGCGGGGAGGGGGAAGCTCTTTGCCAGGATCAGTCAGCATCGAGTCGGGAAACCAACTCAAATCGAACTGTGCGTCGGATCGGGCTGCATCGGCACGGGATCGAAATCGAATCAGATCGGCTTCACCAAGATGCACAACCGCGCCGTGCAAGCATCGGGCCGCATCGGATCCAAGGAACATCTGAATCGGATCGGACCGAGCCTGGCGAACTCGAGACCGGATCGGATCGAGCCGGCGTCGTTGGTCCCTGGAGGCTGCCTGAAGGCTTGATCGAAAGGCCCCCGAAGGCCTTGGCGAGACCTCCCGAGTGCGCCGAAGAGGGGTGCCAGGAAAAAGTGAGGTCACCGCATCATGGCTAGGCAAGCGCGTTCCACGACTCGCAAAGCAACTGTTCGCAAATGGCCTGGATGTGCCGCGTAGCACTTACGATCCATTGCATCGAGGCAAAGATGTGATCTTTGGACGATTGCGAGCAGCGGAACGCGCTCGGTGAATGCCCCGAGGCATGTGCGCGGACGAGGGGAGCGATGGGGGCGTGCGGAAAGGAAACGAGTATTTGGGTGACCCAAAAGGGGGTCCAGCTGCAAGGGGGTGCAGCAAATCTATTGCACCAGATCTAGTGCACCACCCCATGGTCGCTGGACCCCCTTTTGGGTCAACCCGAGAGTGGGCGACGACAGGGGCCCCCGCCCTGGCCCCTCCCTCTCCTCCACGCCCCGCGCGCACGGCACGACGCCTCTCCCAAGCGTCCGAGGACCAGAGTGCTCCAGTGCGCGGCACCAGGAGGTCCCGAGCTGAGACGAAGCCCGGGCGAGGATCGAGTCGGGTGAGGAGGAATCGAGACTCGCTCAGGTCCGGCGGTTCTGGAGGATGCCTCCGGCGCCGCGGCCTGTTCAGAGAGTTCCAGAGCGCTCTGAGAGCGTTCCAAAACGCCCTGAGACCGCCGAATCAGTCCGGTCCGACAACCCCTTTCCAAGAGCATGCTTGATGGTCCCGGGGCCCGATAACGGACCTAGATCGAGGACAAGCCAGCGGTTGAAAACTCACCTCGTCGGAGGTCTGGGCGAGGCGCTTCTGGAGCACCGGGATGAGGCGAAGACCCATCTTGATGTGCTACGTTCAGGTCGTGCATGTCCTCCTACAGGCGGATTTTGGATGAAAAAACAATCCCCAAATATTAAAACATCGAAAAATCGTCCCCAGACTATTTTCTAACTATTTTTGAATTTTCCTCCTATAGAGGGACATGCCCGACTTAATGCAACGTTTCGATGTTTTCAACACGAAGCCCCTGAATACCCGATTCTTTCCCCATGGCCGGTTTTCATCCCGATTCGTTTCGTTGAGTCTCAGGGCCCGGCGAGGACCCCTGGAGGCCGAAAACGACCCAAGACCCCCCGTCGTGATATTCTCCCGACGCGAGTATGTCTGCAGGATCCTCTCCCCCTGGGACCACGCCGCGCAACTGTAGAGCGGGTGGGCCCGGTGGCAATGGGGGGGTGACCTATATATGGGGGGGAAGCAGACAAGGGGCGCCAAAGGGCCCCTTCAGGGCCCTTCCCTTTCCTGCACCCCCCGTCCAGGTCACCCCCCAGTACCCGTCGGTCGAAAAAAGTGGGTAGAGGCATGAAGCAGGAAGGCGCTGGAAGCAAATCGGGCTCCCGCCCGGAAAGACGGGGCCACACTCGATCCTTGAAGTAGGAAGACGCCTGAAGTAGATTTAAGTCGGGCGTGTCCCTCTACAGAGGGAGTTTCGACGAAATATGAAAGATACCCCAACAATAATCAAAAAATAGTCCAAAAATAGTCTGGGGACTATTTTTTGGATATGTTTTGGCCTTTTTGGGGTATTGTTAGGGTATTTTTCATTTTTCGTCGAAAATCCCCCTGTAGGGGGGCAGGCCCGACGTAAAAGTAGATTAGGATCTGGGCATCCAAACCCAGACATGCGACGTCCTGATTTTTCCAGGACGGCGCCCCCGGCCGAAGTCCAGACCCTTTCCCCGGGGCCGGTTTCTCATCCCGAGTCGTTTCTTGACGGTCCCTGGGGGCCCGGCGAGGGCCCCCAGGGGCCGAAAATAGGGGCCGAAAATAGAGGGGGAGGGGTAGGGTTCGCATGTGGCCCCCTAGAAAATAACGAAGAACTTGCCGTCCTGATTTTTTTGGCGACGCCAACACGTGTCTGGGAAGGATGCCTCCATCCGTCGGCTACGCGCAAGAGTGACCCTGGGTAAGAGTGACCTTGGGTGCGCAGCTTCTTGGGGGCCGCGGGGGGGGGGGGGGCCCGACACAGGAGCGCAAGACGCTACGATCGCATCGCGTTCGGCGATCCGGGGGACCCCATTGGGCCCGCACCCAAAAGGTCACTCCGGCGAAAGGTCACTCCTACGACTGGTCGAATCCGGCGACTAAGGGGCGCGCGCCCCCCCCCCCCCGGACTCGAGCGGGGGGCCCGGCGCGGACGCGCGCCAGTCTGGGCTCCCCGGGCCGCAGGCCACCGGAGACGCCCGCGGGGCTCGCGGCGCGCTCGCGCCTGAGGGCACGGGAGCAGCGCCCGGCGTCCGGCGCTCGGGGGCCCAGCGGTGCGGCCCCGGGGGGCGGGGGAGCCGCACTCTCCGAGGACCCTGCTCGAATCATCATGGGGCGTGTTAAGTAGATCACCAGGTTACCCATCGGTCGGAAGGAGTAGGTAGAAACATATGAAGTAGGAAGGCGTTGGAAATAGAGTGGGTTTCCGCACGCCTCCTGAAGAGGAGGGAAGAGGGAAAGCCACTCGACTCTTGAAGCTTGAAGTAGGAAGGCGCTGAAAGTAGATTGGAATCCCACCAACCCTTTGGGCGTGAGTGGTTTAGAGAGCTCTCTCTGTCCTCAACCCCCCAACCCCCCTTCTTCCCCTTCGGGGAGGGGTTTACCCCTCCCCCTACCCCCTCCCCCTGGGCCTGGAGAGGTCGTCCCGCGGGTGGTCAGAGGGGTCTTTTTCGACTCCTGGGAGGGCCAAAAAACGACGACCCTCACGAGGATTCTGGCCCCGTCGGGGGGACCACGAAAAAATGCTTTCCTCTTCTCTGAAGCCAAAACCCTTGATCTTACTACGGTTTTGGCCCCATTTTGGCCGTCTGAGGGGCCAGCGCTGCTGCTCCTTGTTCTCAAAATTATTGATTGTACTAAGGTTTTTGGCTCCTTTTGTCCTTCTGAGGGGGTAGCGCTCATTTGCGCTTCTCAGGAGGTCGCAAGAAGCCCCCAAGAGGCCCCAAGATGCCCCCAGGAGGCTCCCAAGAGGCCTCCAAGAGGCTCCCAAGCCGCCCCCAAGAGGCCTCCAGAGGCTCCAACGAGGCACCCCAGAGGCGTCCACGAGGCCCCCAGAGCCCCCAAGAGGCTCCCAAGAGGCTCCCAAGAGTCTCCGAAGAGGCGCCCAAGAGGCCCCAGGAGGCCCCCAAGAGGCTCCCAAGAGGCCCCACCAGGAGCCCGAACGACTCACACCAGGACGAGGCGCCCGAACGACTCACACCACGAGGAGCCCGAACGACTCACACCACGACGCGGGCCCCGAACGACTCACACCACGAGGAGCCCGAACGAGTCACACCAGGAGGAGGGGCCCGAACGACTCACACCAGGATGAGGGGCCCGAACAACTCACACCACGAGAAGCCCGAACGACTCACACCAGGACGAAGAGCCCGAACGACTCACACCACGAAGAGCCCGAACGACTCACACCAGGAAGAAGGGCTCGAACGACTCACACCAGGACGAGAAACCCCATACGACTCAAATCACGATGAGCGCTTTCTCTCCCTCCTCCTCCGCCTCGTCCTTCTCCCGCTCCCCCCACAAGGAGGATTCACAAGGAGGCGGGAGGAAGGAGGGACAGGGGAGATATACGGAGCCCAGCGGACACACGCCTGAAAAACACAACTGTCGACATGCTTCGCGAGAGCTGCTGCTGTGAGATGGGCTGGTGGGGATACGCGAAGCGTAAAGAATTTGGAAATCCAAAAATACCTACTTTCAACGACCGATGGGTATGTGTAGGATTCCCTCAACTTAGGCGGCCCCTTCCAGAAGCAGGCTACAAAGTGGGTCATGTGACCTCCTCATAAGTGTGTAGCCTACTTTTATAAGTATAAGTATGTTGGATGACCTACATGGGGCGCACAGAGACAGACTGCAGTCCAAAACCCTAAGAAGGACGCGCGGTGAGGACGCAAGACCCTTGGAAGCCGAAGTTGGGATTTCTGGGGCGGCGGACGACGAAAACCCCAAGGACGCAAGAGCAAGAAAGAGCAAGGGCGCAAGGGTACCCTGAGCAAAGTCGCGCGTCCTTGTAAGGGTTTTTGACTGTAGTACTAGATGTCCTCCTCGGAGGCGCGCGTCCGACCCGAACAGATGGTATACCCATCTTGTGGTGTCTCGTTTCCCGAGCGGTGTGGCCAGGAAGCGCCCGCCAAGACGCATATCCTAGAAGATTTCTCGGTGCGCGCGTCGCCCCTGGGGGGGCGACGAACACATAGTGTAAGTATGTGGGGGGGGACGCCGACTACAATCCGGTCACGCCAAAAACGAAAGTGCTCGCGCAAAGTCGAGGCCCTCGGGACCATCACAGATCGATCCGGCACGAGAAGCGCAGGTTTCCAAACGTGATTTTGTGTGCGAGGTTGCAAAGCTTCACGGCGTCGGAACTCCGGGAATCTACTTTCTGCAGGCAGGTGCTTTTCCACCATGCTCGACCCTCGGGTGCCGCTTTCGGGCCCAGGGGCCATCCACTATAGTGCACCGGGGGCGAAAAAATGCGCTCCGGGCAGCGGTCGGGATCTCCGGGGCCGCGACTTCACAGATCAGATCGACGCACGTCAGTGAAGGGGCCCTGGGACACACAAATAAATAGCCACAAGTAAACTGACTCCCCATAGTTTCCCATACTTTCTGGGTTTTTCTGTCTTCCCTCCCACTTCCCAGATGTTCCCATATCTTCCTGGCACTCGACGATTCATTGTGTCTTTCCCTCCTGAGTCAGGGGCCCTGATCCTGATGCCCCGGCGTCGCACTCTGTTCACGCCGGGCGGCATCGCCCCGCTTCCCGCCCCGCGGGGCCCTCACAGATCGCCCCGGCTCGACAGAGCTGCCACAAGGGGAATCGGGGCCGGCCCATGGGGCTCTCCGGGCCCCTGTGCCCTGGCCAAGGAGGTGCCCCTCTCGCCTTCCTGCGCCGCGGGGCCTCAGGGAGGGACGGGAGGCCTCAGCCAGTGCAGGTTCGGCCCGAGGAGGAGGAGGAGGAGGAGGAGGAGGAGGAGGAGGAGGAGGAGGAGGAGGAGGAGGAGGGGGCGGAAGAGGAGGAGGAGGAGGAGGAGGAAGAGGAGGAAGAGGAGGAGGAGGAGGAGGCGGAGGAGGCGGAGGAAGAAGAGGAGGAGGAGGAGGAGGAGGAGGAAGAGGCGGCGGCGGCGGCGGAGGCGGAGGACCCCTGCCCTGGCCTCCAGGGACCCCGCCCCCCCGAGCCCCACTCGTTGGACCCCCGACTGGGTGCTCATTGGCAGGACGACGGCTCGGCGCCACTCTGGCGCGGAGAGCGCGCACGGCATGCGGCGGGGCGCGGCGGCGGTCACACGCTGGCGGCGCGCGCCCACGGGGGGGGACCGCCAGAGGCCGGGGAGACGTCATACTCGTGGTCGGGGAAGTGTTTGGGCACGCGAAACGGGCACAGAGACTATGGGCACAATGCCCGACTGCAAAGGTTCTCCCGAACCACCAGCGGCCGCTGTTTGGCAGGCGGCCTTCTGTCTCAAATGGACACAATCCGCGGCGACGCCGACAGCGAGTCCTGCTCAAAATGAACAAGAACTGCTATTGGGCATCGCATTGTACACACTCTTTCCACACCCATTTCGCTCGTGCCGAAAGTGGAGCCCGTTTTGGTACTGTTCGCGAAAACGCCCGTGGCCCCCCCTCCCCTCCTTCTCTTCGCCCCCTCGCCCCCTCCGTCTCCCTGCCCGTGCCAGGCGCCGTCTGGGTGTGCGCAGCCGTGCGCCCTGGCACGCTGGGGCGAGCCAGAAGGCCAAGGGCTGTCTGGTGGGGTGCGGCACAGTCTTTCGAAGGGCCAGTCCTCCTTCTCCCCGCGCCCAACCGCATGTACCGCCCCCTCTGAAGGCACAGCCCCCAGCAACGTGCAGCAAAGCCGTCTCTCAAGGCCAAGATCCTCCCAAATTGCTTAATATGGCTCCAAGACGGCCCAATTTGGCCTCAAGACGGCCCAAGATGGCGTCAAGACGGCCCATGAGGCTGGCGAGCCGTTCCAACAGAACCCCAAGAGCATCCCAAAGAGGGTCTCTAGAGGCAAACTTCACTAATGTTCCCTAGGATTTCATTGGTTTGGGGTTGTCGCCGTTTCGAGCTTCCGACGTCCCAGGACGACCCAGCAGGCCCCCAAGACTGCCCCAAGATGGCCCTAGGGGCCCTAAGATGGCCCCCAAGCGGCCCAAGACGGCTCCGCAGGGCTCCAAGACGGCCCAGGGGGGCGCCCAAGGCGGCCCGAGAGGGCCCCCAAACGGCCCAAAGAAGGGCCGAAGAGGGGGAACAACAAAAGACAGTCCAAGCCTGCCGTCCACATGTCGCTGGACATGGACAAACGAGGAGGCGGGCGAGGGGCCAGAAGAGCGAGGATGGGGCTGACTCGGATGCGATCCCCTATCGCTCGCCTCGCATCTAGAGCAGCGTGTCGCCCCAAGTCAAAAATCGCTGTGTCGTATTTACGCAGGGGGACTACGGCAACCGTAGGCTGCCCACACTATCTGAGAGCCGTCAGGCAGAAGGGGGGGGAAGGGAAAAGAGGGACAGAGGGGCCACTTTACCTGGGCCTGACGCCAGATAGCCCTGCGACCGCTCCTTTCCCGCCTCCTGCCACGCCACGCACGCCGGAGAGGCTGAGAGAGGAGGAGAAGGAGGAGGAGGAGGAGGAGGAGGAGGAGGAGGAGGAGGAGGAGGAGCGACGAGGGGGAGCAACGAGGCGGACCGAGGAGGAGGAGGAGGAGGACCCCATCCTCGAACCACCGACACGAGGGCGCCCCCCCATGGAGCCCCAGGACCTGAAACATGGAGACCCCTGGGGGAGAGCCTGCTCACTGGAGACCGGATCATCCCTCCACGGCTCGACACGCGGCCCTCTTGACCAGCCAGCGTCATAGGGGCCTCTGCCGAGGAGGTCCGGCAAGGCAAGGCCCCACCTGCCGGGGCCCGCCTTGGCAAGAAGATGCGCGGCCATTCGGCCGCGCGGCATCCGCCGAAGTGGCGATCCGATGCTCGTCGCGGAGCCTCGCAGCACTGCGAGCTCGACCGCGCTGCGCCGATCGGCCCGCAACGCCCCGCAGAGCTGCGCGACAGCGCGTCGAAGATGGACTCGGCGCCAACCACGAAGGCGGCGGGCGCCTCCCGGGCCAGCGCGCAGTCCATACTCGGGCCTGGCGAAAGGGGGGGAAAGCAAAGGGGGGGTTCAGAATCAGCTCGCGCAGCTGATTCATGTATCGAGGAATGGGCCCGGCGGCGGGGCCGAAACCAGCTGCACGCAGCAGATTTCATAAGCCCCCCTTTCCCTATCCCCCCCCTTTCGTTCGGCCCGACATACAAAGGACGACCGGCAAGGGGGATGGTGACGATGCCCTATCGGGAGCCACCATGTCGCGGAACAGCAGGTCGCACCATGCGACCTGCAGCCACCGAGCCTCGGCTGCGGCCGAAGAGAAACACACAGTGCCTCCACGGCGGCCACGCGGGGGCCGCGGCTCGCTTGATCCCCTGCGACCGCCAGGACAGCCGAGAGACCAGCAGAGGCTGCCAGAGCATAAGCACGAGCACGGAATTCCAGAATTCTTTGGCGCATCCAGAGGCCGTGTTTCCAGACCGCTGGGACGGCGGCAAAGCAGAGCGCGACCCAGTGGGTGGCCCTCAAGGGGCCCGCGTCGCCGTCGGCGGCATGCCCCTGGACCCCTGCCCGAACGCGCGGGGGCCCAGAGCGCAGCCAGAAATAATTACCAAGGTGACCGAATCCCATAAAACGCGTTCTCGACGTCAGCCGCCCCCACGCAGATGGGCCCCCCGCCGCCAACAAGCTCCAGCGCAGAGACGGCCGAACCCGTGGCCAGGTCAACGTGAGGGGGTTGGCCGAGGTGCCCCCCCGCCTGCCGCTGATCGAGGATCAGACGAAGGTCGCCGTTCTTTTTAGGCACATAGAAGACGCCAACATGAGACGCGCAGTCACGCTTCCACGACACCAAATTCGAATCTCCAAGACGGCGAAGAAAACGCGCCTGCCACCGAGGAAGGGAACGGATGTTAGGATCATTGTGCATTCTCCCCGCTGGCGAGGGTACATCTGAACCAGCTGGATCAAGTCGCCGCGGCGCATGCAATTCATCAACCATGGTTTCGCCGACGGTGCCGGCCAGCTGCAAAATGCCCGCGGGCGACCGCCTGGTGGGAGGAGGGACCACTGGTTCTGTATTGGCCGTCGCTGATGGGAACCACTGGGCCACCAAGCTGAGCGCAGCCCGGGTTGATGCGGAGCTCTCGCAAGGTCCCTGCAGCAGTAGAATACTCTGTGGGCTTGCCGAAACCACGAACTGCTCGGTGGACATGCCCCAGACGCGATTCCTGGGCCGCCGATGCTCCACGACCGCCCCCCAACTCGCGCCACCCGCACAACTCATTCAAGACGGACCTCGAATCTCCCGCGAACTTTGCGCGAGACACGGGCCCCAAGGGGTCAGAGGCTTGCCATCGTTCGGACGTCCATTCCTCGTGCATTTGTCGATGTCGGCGCGCCTGTTTTCGCCAAGTCATCCAGGATGCTCCTCCATGGTCCTCGCCGAAGAAAACTTGTTTGGTCGGCGGGTCGAGAGCGGGCCTCTTCCAGTTAAGAAATAGGCGGGGCGCGCGAAGCACTAATTGGGGAGACAGGGCGCGGGCGGGCAGGGCCTCAGGCGGCCGGAGGGCTCAGAGTACAGGCGGTGCCGAAGATCTTGCACAGGACAAGGTACAAGGCCGAGGAAAACCTGAACTCGTCCGGGCGATGCCACGGAGGAGGCCGGCGCAGGGACGGGAACAAAAAAATCACGGGGGCCGGCTCTCGCCACGGGGCCGGGTGCCGCGCCGCGGCGGGAGGGCGAGGAGGGCAGCGGGTGGCGCGCAGGCCTGCCGCGGGCGCGGCAGGGGGGGCGCGCCGAGGAGAGAAGCCGACGACCTCCGGCGGCAGCACCTCGGGGCGCCCCTGCCGCAGCGAGCCCAGCCCTCCGAAGAGCCAGCGAGCTCCTGGGGGGGGGGGGGGCCGCGACCGCCGGGGGCGAGAGGCGAAAGTTGGCCAGGGACCCGCGCCCGCCCCCTCTCAGACTACCTACCAGACCACCCCAACCCAACCCGAGGACCCGAATTTCGGGTTGGGGGGAACGGGTTCCATGTGTGTGTTTCTCAATGTTCCCCGACCCGCCCACTGGAAATAGAGTTTAGGTGGGTGACTCTCTTCGCGGGCTGTCCGGACCTGCTCCGAAGGCCAGCGGCGCGGCCGCTCCCGCAGCCGCAGCGGCCACCACGTCTGACGGCCCTCCCGGGGGCGCGACGCCGGCGACAGGAAGAGGGGCGGCGTCGGGGGCAGCCGCGGGAGCAACCACGGCAGCGGCAGCGGCGGAGGCCGCACGGCCGCGACGACGCCGCCAATGGCTAGAAGCACCGCCGGCTGACCCGCAGCCCGCTCGCGCGCGAGGTAGGCGGCGTCGCAGAAGGCCACGGCATCCGCCTGCATCGTGGTCATCGGAGCAGCACCAAGCTCTCGATCAAATCGGTAATCTTGGCCGGAGGGATACCAGGAGGCGGAATGCGATATGCGTCGGACCAGCGCCAAGCCTCGATGTTCCGCGAAGCGCCCGACAAGGTCGATCTGCTCGGGGTCGCCGTCGGGCGAGACTCAGGTCGGGCACGTCCTCCTACAAGCGAATTTGTGAGACAAATAAAAAATATGCAAACAAAGATTCAAAAATAGTCAAAAATATTAGGATCGTCCCCCGACTATTTTGTACTATTTTTGTTCATCCCTCCTGTAGAGGGACACGCCCGAGTAAGGCGAGACCCTGATGACCTCGTCAACATCAGTCACTTACGTCGCCGTCGAGGCCAGCACCCTGACAACGCGTCGCTGATGGTACAGGGCCTCGCCCTGGTGCCGAAGCCGCACCCGGGGCCTCAGAACTGGAGGCTGCGCTGCCGCCACCTGCTCCACGACGAGGGCAGCAGCCAGCCGGACACCGAAGAGCCTGCAGGCCACCGAGCGCGCAGGCGGCGGCCGCGTCCCCGCCCGCGGCGCCCAGCAGCAGGAGCCCCGCGCCGCCCGGCCAGCCCCCCAGGCGAGGGGAGCGGCGCCCCGTGCCGCAGGGCAGGCCGCTCCTCGGACACCCCGCGGCAGCCCGGGCACGCTGGGCGCTGCCGTGGGGCACGGCGGCGCTGGACCAAAACGTTGCTTCTCGTTTTCTGTTCGTGTCGTTGCTCGTTTCGCTCTACCTGCTTGGCCAATACCTCCCTGCCAAAACCAACCACAAAACACAGCCAAAGCCTAGCAAAGCAGCGTTTAGGTCCAGCCCTGGGGCCCGGCGGCGCGGGCGGACAGCGCACCTCGGCGCACACCAGCGAGCCGCAGGCCGCGGCGGGGCAGCAAAGGCCGTCTGGCCTCCCCACCTCGCGGCGACCGCGAGGGGGTCGGGTACGCACAGCGCGCGGGCGAGCGAGGCTGCCCTGTCCTCTGAGGCGTAAGCCCCGTGGTTGCGGCAGGGCGGCGTATTCTACAGCTGATTTTCAAGCAAACCTGTACTGAAGTCCTCGAAGGCGGAGGAGGAGGAGGAAGAGGAGGAGGAGGAGGAGAAGGAGGAGGAGGAGAAGGAGGAGGGACGAGGAGGAGGAGGAGGAGGAGGAGGAGGAGGAGGAGGAGGAGGAGGAGGAGGAGGAGGGAGGGGAGGAGGAGGAGGAGGAGGAGGGAGGAGGGAGGAGGAGGAGGAGGAGGAGGAGGAGGAAGAGGAGGAGGAGGAGGAGGAGGAGGGGGAGGAGACGGAGGAGGAGGGAGGAGGAGCAGCAGCAGAGGAGGAGGAGAGACGGAGGGGAGAGGAGGAGGAGAGGAGCAGGAGGAGGAGGAGAGGAGAGGGGAGGAGGAGGAGGAGCGGGGGGGGGAGGAGGAGGGGGAGGAGGAGGAGGAGGAGGAGGAGGGAGGAGGAGGAGGAGGAGGGGAGCAGGAAGAGGAGGAGAGGAGGAAGGAGCGGAAGGAGGAGGAGGAGGAGGAGGAGGGACGAGGAGGAGGAGAGAGGAAGAGGAGGGAGGAGGGAGGAGGGAGGAGGGAGGAGGGAAGAACGCGGAGGGAGGAGGGAGAACGCGGAGGGGGGAGGAGGAGCAGGAGGAGGGGGAGGGGGAGGAGGAGAGAGAGGAGGAGGAGGAGGAGAGGAGGAGGAGGAGGAGCAGGAGGAGGAGGAGGAGGAGCAGGAGGAGGATCAGACGGCGAGGCGGGGAGGACCCGACCACTTTCGATGTCCCCCCCGGGCGCGCAGCCGAACACGGACCAAAGGCGCGACCCCTCTGCGGTCGGCGGGCGGTCCAGAAGACAGTCGTGCAGACATATGGCGGGATGCCTCCCATACCGAGCGTGAAAAAAACAGCGTGCGGGAGATCGTGGCGGGCACGAGCGGGCGCGGGAGGAGGAGAGGGAGGAGCGGAAGGATCAGGATATGCAAACCCAGGATGCACCAACGATGCTGCAGCACACAGCCATGTTTGCTACCACGAGAGGCGCCGAATGAGGAATGAACAGCTTGTCTGGCCTCCTCCCTCCCACAAGTCCCCGCCTTGCAAGTCCCGAAAGGTGTTCCCGCTCACTCCGAGGGAGTGTGATCGCCCCGTGGGCACGCCGTGCCGCGTAACTGTAACTGCTGCAGCTTCTCACGACGAGCGTCCGCAGCGCTGAGGCGAGAGACCGCGTCTTGCCTCCCTCTCCTCCTCCTCCTCCTCCTCCTCCTTCTCCTCCTCCTTCTCCTCCTCCTCCGCCCTGAGGCGAGAAACCGCGTCTTGGAAACGACCTTTGCCTCCTCCGTATGACTGTCAGGAAGTCCAGCGAGCTTCAGAGTCGTAGCAGTATGCGAGGGCGCTGCAAGCAGGACGCCAGGCCCGCCCTACCAGCACGTCTGGTGGTGCGACGAGGGTGACTTATGACGAACGATCAACACGCACCCATATCCATAGGGTGGGCGGAATGAGCTATGGGTGCGTGTTGTCGGATGGGGGTCCCCGCTCGAACGGGAGCCTTCCCAGGGACGCAACAACCCGCACCCATACCCATAGCCAGTCCTTCTCCCTCAGACCTCCCTATGGGTATGGGTGTGTGTTGTTCGTTCGTCAACTTAGTCTCTCAAGGCACAGACAAGAAGCAATTCCTGGGAGGTCTTCGCAGCATCCATTCAGGGCGATCAAGCTGTTTAGCCGCATGAGACTTGGGCAGGCCCAAGATTGAGCCGAATTCAGCGGGATTGATCTGGATCCAGCCAGATTATAGCGGATTCGACCGCGGCTGTACCATCGCCGATTCTGAATCGAACCTCCCAAGAGTTGCATACCAGAGGGACTGCGGATGAGGTACATGGTCGGACGCCGCGGGGATCGGGAAAATCTCGCGCACATCGCGTCTGCTGGTTTAGCCAGGGGCGCATGGAATCGAAGCGGCATGCTCCGAGGCGAAGTTCGGAGAGCCAGGGCGCCTCACAGCACGTCGAACACCTGAGATGGCGGACCCGGGATGTGGATCAGCTTGTCGTACAGCTCCTTGGCAGTATGGCCCCGGAATTGCTTCACGAGATCGAAGATGGACCTCTCGCCGCATCTCTCCTCGGTGGGGCCGTTGCTGTCCCCGCTCTCCCCGCTGCGGACGCAGCTCCTGCACTCGTCCCCCCCGAGGAGGAAGCACTGGTTGGCCGGGTTCTCGCAGAAATGGTCGTAGATGTAGTAGTCGAGGGAAATGCCATGCACGAGGCTCGTCGCTAGCCAAACCTGGAGAGCTGGGTAAACTCATCCACGAGCCACCCACGGCCACCAAAACTTTTCCCAAAGAGAGAACACGACACCGGCTCGGACCCTGTTCGAGACGCTCTTTCGGCTGAACACAGACCTGTGCAACGCTATACAATGTGATGCAACAAGGTGCACGGCAAGGAGCTCCCTGTTAACACAAAACGTAGAACAACGAAGCAACGCATCTAAAACCACTACCAAGCATGCACGTAGCATCGCATAGGAAAAGTATCACTGCATGGCAATACAAATCAGGTGGTGGGTCAAATTGCACGGCTTTGTCTGGCATGGCATATCATCGCATGGCACTGCACAGTGAAGCATGTGAACATGTACAACATCAGCACATAGCACTTCATAGCATGGCACAGCACGATATCACCATAGCATAGCACAACACACCGCAGCTGTGCAGATCATGCCACGATCGCAGCATAGCAACGCATAGCACAGCAAATCAATAACAGTGTCGAACAACACATAGCGAGTTATTGTATCTCACCCGCCACCGTATCTTTTGTTCGCTGGGGCGTGCCCGAAAGCGTATCTGTTGTATGGAACTGAAAAGTTCTTGAACGGTAAGAAGTCGCGCCGCGGGGAGCTTGCCCCTGCCCTCCAAAAGTAGAGCCAGGCAGCGAGGTGTTCAGCCAAGAGCCCAACGCGCCCGTCAACTTGCAAAGGGCTTCTCGGCAAAAGAGTGCCCAATGCGCCTCTCAACTTTGAAAGGGCCGCTCATCGCTGACGCACCAGCGGCGTCGCGTCACTTGCGACGAGTCGTGTAGTGCCGAAGACGCCCGGGCCTCACTCGCCTCTCCTTGCTGACTTGGTCGCCAGGGCCCTCCGCAAGGTTACCCAAAACAAAAGGGTAAAGACCCAGAGGTTTCAAACGACCCAGGTTAAACAAAACTGAGGAATGAAAAACCGAAGATGGCCTCACAGCGGCCCAGGCAGGCACCAAGAGGGCCCCGAGACAGCCCGAGAGGGGGCCAAGGTGGCCCAACAGCGGCCCAAGATGGCCCCAAGTCGGCCCAGGTTAGCGCTCAGACGGCCCAAAGTCCCCAGGGGAGCCCTTTTCAGGGGGGCAGAAGAGCTTTTCAGAGGGGGCCGAAAGAGTCTTCAAGAGGCCCTCCAGGGGGACCTAGAAGGCCTTCAGGGGGGCCGAAAGGCGCTTCAGGGGGGCCGAAAGGCTCTTCAGGGGGGCCGAAAGGCTCTGCAAGAAGCCCTTCAGGGGGGCCAAGACGCCCTGATCTTCAGGGGGGCTCAAAGGCTCTTCAGGGGGCCCAAAGGCTCTTCAGGGGGGTGCCAAGGAAATTGTCATTGATCAAGAACGAAAGTTAGGGGATCGAAGACGATCAGATACCGTCCTAATCTTAACCATAAACCATGCCGACTAAAGATTGGAGGTTGTTATTTATACAACTCCTTCAGCACCTTATGCGAAATCAAAGTCGAAAGGCTCTTCAAGAGGCCCTTCAAGGGGGCCAAGAAGCCCTTCAGTGGGGCCGAAAGGCTTTTCAGAGGGGGCCGACATGCTCTTCAGGGGGGCCAAGAAGCCCTTCTGGGGGGGCGAAAGGCTCTTCAGGGGGACCGACACGCCCTTTAAGCGGCCCTTCCAGGAGGCCCAGAAGCCCTTCAGGGGAGGCCAAGAAGCCCTTCACGGGAGCCAAGAAGCCATTCAAGGGGGCCTTCACCGTTCTCGAAGATTTGGAAGCCTGCTGGCCGTACTAAAGCCCACAGGGCCGCACAAGAGCCCATCTGGCCGCAGTAAAACAGTATCTCTCCAAGCGGGGGGGCGCAAATCATGGCCAGCGGCGCGCGCGCGGCCCAGGGGGGGTGCCGGGGACGCACTGAAACAACAAGAGGCGCCATGAAATCTGGGAAGATGGCATGGCCCTCGCCATGATATCCACCCCCCCCCCCTAGTCATCACCACCCTCTTTTCCGCCCCCGAAAGAGGCAACTCCTGGGAGGTCTTCGCAGCATCCACTCAGGGCGATTAGGCTGTTTAACCGCATGAGACTTGGGTGGGCCCCAGATTGAGCCGAATTAAACGGGAATGGTATCCCCCAGTAATCATCACCCCCCTCTTGGCCGCCCCCAGTGCTCCTGTGGGGGAGCGCATCGAGCTGGGATCGGCGGCGCACGTCGCCGCTGGAGCAGCGAGAGGGGCCCAGCAATAAAAAAAAAAAAAAAAAAAAAAAATCCCGGCAAAGCAACCTAACAGCGATGTGTAGAAGCATATCTGAAAGCATTCCCCTTAAGATTCAGATGAAAATCCAGTTGTAGAATTCTGCTGTTCTCGCAGTCGTAGTCGCATTCGCGATGACAGTCGCAGCGGCAACGGCAGTCGCAGTCACAGCCTCAGCCTCAGCCTGCCTCCTCCCTCCTCCTCCTCCTCCTCTTTTCTCCTGCTCCTCCTCCTCCTCCTCCTCCTCCTCTTTCTCCTGCTCCTCCTCCTCCTCCTCCTCCTCCTCCTCTTCCTCCTGCTCGTCCTCGTTCTCGTCCTCCTCGTCTTGCTCGTCCTCCTCCTCCTGGTGCTCTCTCCTCCTCCTCCTCCTCCTCCTCCTCCTTCTCCTCCTCCTCCTGGTGGTCCTCGTTCTCCTCCTCCTGGTGCTCTCCCCCCCCCTCCTCCTCCTCGTCCTCCTCCTCCTCCTCCTCGTCCTCCTCCTCCTCTTCCTCCTCCTCCTCCTCCTCCTCCTCCTCCTGGTAGTCCTCCCCCTCCCCTCCTCCTCCTCCTCCTCCTCTTCCTGGTCGTCCTCGTTCTCGTCCTCCTCGTCTTGCTCGTCCTCCTCCTC
>CAUYUJ010012058.1:204439-232166 GCA_963575745.1 Prorocentrum cordatum | reverse complement strand
CCCTCCATAAGAATCCTCGGGGCGAATCTGGGAAAAAAGCCATGCACCGTCGTTCCTCTTTGGTTGTGAGGCTTCCTGGCCGTCTCTCTGCGATATATTTCCTCTCGCTTGGCGGCGGGCCCCCCCTTCCACTCCTTACGTTGTCCCCATCCTCGCCCCCCTGTTTGGTCCGCGCCCCGCCACCTCCTCCCCTTCCTGTTGCACGAGCGCGCATGTCGATGTTCCTCGGCGCCGTCGCCGCCACGGCCAGCACAGGCGCGTTCTCTACTGGTCACGTCGCGCAGCCGTTGGGACAACCCCGCGGGCCAGGCTGTCGGGACAACCCCGCGAGCCGCTGGCGCGCAAGACCCAGCCGTTGGGACAACCCCGCGGGCTTCGAGCGAGGCGCAGCCGCGCTCAGGCGGAAGGCAGCACGAAGCCCAGCTCTGCCGCGAGCTGCTTCGCCTCCGCACTGGACAAAACCGCTCTCTTGTCGAACTCCAGGAGCGCCTTCCGCAGGGACGCCGGCGGCCCGCACTCCTGGAACTCTCGCGGCGGCGGCCGCAGGATCAGCATGTTCCGCATGCACGTGGCGCGGGAGAACATGACGTAGAGGCGCAGCCACCACTGCTCGTCCGACATGCCCGTGCGGCCAGCGTCCTCGTCTCTCGCGCAGTCGATGGTGACGCCCTTGCGCAGCGTCTGGCCCTGCGACAGCGTGGAGGTCAGGTAGGACGCGTGCGTCAGGGCGAACCCCGAGCGGCGCACGCTGTGCGCCCCCGAGCTCTGCCATGTGAACTCCCTTTCGCTGGGCCTGAACATCAGCAAGCTCCGCGCCCGCGCCTCGGCCTGGCCGTCGTCGTCGGCGCCTTCGGCGCCATGTCGCAGCACCTCGGCGACCTGAGGAGCCCAAAAACTTCCTTGTTGCATCCAAAGTGTGGCCTGGGAGCTGCGTTCTGGCAGCGCGAGAACCCAACATTGACGACAGTTACAGGTTTTGGATGACCTGCTCGGATTACCAACATGATCTGCGGGCCCCATAGGGAGGGGGCTCCCGCCTGAGACTTCCTCGCAGTTCACTCACAGACGAGGCTCCCGCCTGAGACTTCCTCCATATTCAGGCTTGAGGAGCCCAAAAGTGACGACAGTTACAGGGTTCCGATGACCCGCTCGGATACCAACATGATCTGCGGGCCCCATAGGGAGGGGGCTCCCGCCTGAGACTTCTTCACAATTCACTCAAAGACGAGGCTCCCGCCAGAGACTTCCTCCAAAATCAGGCTTGACGAGCCCAAAAGTGACGACAGTTACAGGGTTCCGATGACCCGCTCGGATTACCAACATGATCTGCGGGCCCCATAGGGAGAGGGTTCCCGCCTGAGCCTTCCTCAGAATTCACTCACAGACGAGGCTCCCGCCTGAGACTTCCTCCAAATTCAGGCTCGAGGAGCCCAAAAGTGACGACAGTTACAGGATTCCGATGACCCGCTCGGATTACCAACATGATCTGCGGGCCCCATAGGGAGGGAGCTCCCGCCTGAGACTTCCTCCAAATTCACTCACAGACGAGGCTCCCGCCTGAGACTTCCTCCAAATTCAAGCTTGACGAGCCCAAAAGTGACGACAGTTACAGGGTTCCGAGGACCCGCTCGGATTACCAACATGATCTGCGGGCCCCATAAGGAGGGGGCTCCCGCTTGAGGACTCTACCATAACAATTACCAACGATGATGAGGGGGATGAGGGATGATGAGTGGTGGTTGAAAGATGAGTGAGTGAAAGAGGATGATGATGTTGTGAGTGGTGGTGGCGATGAGATGTTTGAATTGAGGATGATGCCGATTCCGATTGATGATGATGATGCTGATGATGCTGATGTTAGTGAGCGTGGGAGGTAGTAGGAGTGGTGTGATGATGAGTATGTGAGTGACTAAGCATGTGAGAGAGCATCATCGATGATGCTGATGAGGTTGATGATGAGAGAGTGTGAGTGAGTGTGTGTGGGTGTGTGTGTTCCTGTTCCTGCGCGGGGTGTCCAGAGAAAACAAGAACCCCACTTTGGATGTGGGGAAAAAAAAAACTCGAAATTTGAAAAATCGTTAGAGCTCTAATATTTGTTCCCCCCATATTCGATCTTATTCCCGCTCACCACCTTGATCTCAGGTCGATCGGGTAGATACTACTATCAAAAAGCATGTGGGCGGGATCGGCTGTTCATTGTCATCTTGGCAGATGCTGTCGGTTCTCTTAACTTAACTCGAGCAGGGCCAGAGGGTCCCTGCTGCATCGGCGAGGGATGGGCGATGGGGGTAGGTCTAGGTCGGGCACGTCTCCCTACAGGCGGATGTTGGACGATGGTTTGAACATATGATTGGAGATAGCCAAAACATACCCAACCATATTCAAACAATACTACAAATCGTCCCCTGACTGTTTCTGCTATTGTTTGATACTCCTCCTGTGGAGGGACACGCCCGACCCAAGGCTAGCGGGTCCCTTATCGACGATGAACGAGCGATTGGGGTAGGTCCACCCCCCCCGAGCCTATCACCCCAGCGTTGCCCCTGATCGTCTGTCGTTGGCGGCGATGCGGAGGCGGTCCGCACCAGCGAGCAGCGATCCGGCGCAACCGAGCGGCGAACCAGCCAGCGTGCAAGAGGGGCGGGGAGACGCGCCAGACGAAGCGGCCGCAGAGGACGGGAGGAGGCGGAGGGGCACCCCGACGTGGAAGGATCCCAACCCGAGCGCGCTACACACTTTTTTTGGTCGGTGGCTCCAAAGCAACGGTCAAGGAGCGAAAGCGGCGTCCGGGTGGCGGTACGGGGCGAATCTGCGAACAAAGCCGCCAGTGTCGGCGGACAAAGCTCGCACCCGCAAGACAAACTCGCAGTTGCACATGCACAGAACAAAATGAACTAAATTCACAAGCAGCGCGCTGCACACGCGCCGCCCCGGAACATCCTGCCGCGGCCCCGGTCGACGTGAGTGGGCCATCGGGGCAGGCCCCCCCCCCGAGCCTATCGCCCCGGCGCTGCCCCCGAGCATCCTGCCCAGGTCTCCCCCCCCCCCCCAGAAGAAAAAAACTTGTCTTCCGCGCGCGGGCCCGGAGGCCCCGACCACCTATCGGGGAGACGTAAGACTCGGGCACGGGGAACTCGGATTGGCCTGACGGGGCCACCATAAAAATGACGAGACCCAACCTGAAAATTGACGCGAACTCCCGCTGCAAACATCCCACGAAAACTGGACCGTCCAATTCCAGGACGCCCTCGTCAAACAACGCTGGCAAACCCGACTTCCGGCTTACTCGAGTCTTACGTTCCCCCGAACCTATGCCGCCCTCCCGGGGCCCATGGCCCTCCCTCTCCCTCCCATTCTCCCTCCCATGCCCGTCGAGGGCCGGGGCCTCCGGGCCTCCGGGGTCGGGGGGCACCGGCCGCAAGGCTTTAGCCGTCCGACGCCATGTGTCCCCCTGCAGGCGGATCTTGGGCGAAGCACGAAAAAGTACCCCTAAGAATATCCAAATATGCGGAGAAAGATCCGAGAAATCGTCCCCAGACTATGTCTTCACTGTTTCTGAAGATTCCCCTGCGGACGTGCCCGACTTCACCCCCAGAATCCCGACCGCCTCGCCAAAGAGCGGCCCCTGGGGCGGGTAGAGGGGGGGGGGGGGGGCGGAGGCGGAGGGGAGGAGGGCGGCGGGATGGCGGGGCCAAGGGGAGGAGGGAGGGGGGGGAGGAGGGTCGGGCTGGTGTTCAGCGGGATCGCCAGCCCGTGTCTGCGCGCCCCCCGCAACCCTGACCTTCCAGGAGGACTACAAAATAACACCAGGACGTCGACGTCCCAATTCCCGTCGAGGCTTGGAGCAGTCCAGACAGATCTACAGGTCTGGAGGAGTGCTACTCTTCAGCGCTCTGGCAGGTCAGGGAACGGCCCCGCCGAGCAGCCCAGGGCGGCCCCGGCGCCTCGACCCGAGGGCGCCGGGGCGCCGCCGGAGGCGGCGCTGGGGCGTCGAGGCCGCACGGGCGGAGGAGGAGGAGAGGAGGGGGGAGGAGGAAGACGAGGGAGGAGGGAGGGAGGAGGAGGAGAGGAGGAGGAGGAGGAGGAGGAGGCGAGGAGGAAGGAGGAGGAGGACGTCGAGGCCCGGGGCCGCCACCGACCCCCGGAGACGTGCGTCGGATCGCCCCTGCCGGGGCCGGATCGCGGGCCCCGGCAGGGGCGGCAGGTCGAGGGGAGGGACGGCCCTGCTGGAGCAAGAGCGTGCACGCCCGTGGGGAGCAGCGGGTGGCGGCGCGCCCAAGGGGGGGGTAGGGGGGAGGGGGGGCAGGCTTCTTAGGAGGAGGCTGCTTCTCAGAAGGCGCCTGCCTTACATCTACAGACCGGGGAGGGACGGCCCTGCTGGAACAAGAACGTGCACGCCCGCGGGAAGCAGCGGGTGGCGGCGCGCCCAAGGGGGTGGGGTTAAGTCGGGCCTGTGCCTCGATAGGGGGGACATTCAGAAATAGTCAAAAAAAATGCTCTGGGGACGATTTTTTGGGCACTGCTCGGCCACTTTGGAGCATTTCTGGGGTATGTTTTATTTTTCGTCCAAAATCCCCCTGTAGGGGGACAGGCCCGACCTAAGGGTATGGGGAGGGGGGGCAGGCTTCTGAGGAGGAGGCTTCTTCTAAGAAGGCGCCGGCCTTACATCTATAGACAAGGCCCACGCCTTCCAAGAAGCAGGGGTGTCTCTAAGAAGCCTTCCCTCCTCCCCCTAACCCCCCCTCTGCCCGTGGGAAGAAACAGGTAGAAGCATGAGGCAGGGAGGCGGATCAAGTAGATTGGTTCCAGGCCCGCCCACAGAATAAGAAACAAGACAGCACAAACACATCGACCCTTGAAGTACGAGGGCGATTGACAAGAGATTGGAATCTGGGAGTCCAGAGATACCTACACTCAACGTCCAGCGTGTATCGGAGATCTGTGTCGCCGAATGATTAATCAAAGAGGTCCCCAGATTCAACGGCGGCGTCCGAATGCATCTACATGATGTTTGGAACCGTCGTTTCTTTGTTAACGGTCCGTTTTCTTGCTCATAGGATACGTTCGTCAACCCTCCGCCGCGTGGCCCTGGAAGAGGAATGCGTGCAGCGGCGGCGGCCATGAACTCCGACTCGCCCAACTTGGTCGAACCGGAGCGATGCCCACTCGCAACGCCAACGGGGATTCGCGAAAGAGAATCACGAGAGGCAAATATATAAAAACGCGAGGTGCACAGCCTCCGAATCAAGAGACGGCCTGAACATCACTGAGGCAAGACACTACAATTAGGTCGGGCATGTCCTCCAACATAAACAGTAATCAAAACATGCTCAGACATAGTCATGAACAGTCGAATAATCGTCTCCAGACTATTTTCTGACCATTCTTGGATACTCTTCCTGTAGAGGGGCATGCCCGACTTAACACCACAATTGGGTCGGGCATGTCCCCCTGCAGGCAGATTTTTGATGAAAAATAACAAATAACCAACAAATATTCAAACATGTTTTTCTCCAGGGACGTCCACTGACTTTTTGTGGCGTGGGAACGCCACGCGTTCCATCGCAGAGCCATCGGAACCCAGGAAACCCAGGGCACCCTGGAGGCAAGCAGGGTGGTTCTTGGCATGGGCCTCAACTGTGTGTAAGCACAAACCTTCGGAGCTCCGCGCGGACTTCTTGGATCTGCGCCGCCCCCCATTACCTGGCGCGCGGAGCGCGCTAGGGGCGGCGCTGCAGGCGCCGCCAGGGGGGACCGGCGCCGATCCCAGAACTCCGCGCGGAGCTCCTCGGTGGCCTCCCCTTTACGCATCTGCTTTTGGCCCACGAGGCTTGGCTCCCCCGGGGGCGCCGTCAGGAACGAGATCTGGCTGTCGCCCCACCACGCCCCGGCGCCCCACGGCCCGGTGCCCACGCGGTACACGACGCCCGCGAGGGCGTCCCGCACCGCGGGGTGGTACTGGCTCGGCTCGAAGGCCTGGCGGAGGGGGCGCCGCCCCCACCCCCCCTTGGCCAGGCCCGCTCCTTCCTCGTCCTCCTCCTCCTCCTCCTCCTCCTCCTCCTCCTCCTCCTCCTCCTCCTCCTCCTCCTCCTCCTCCTCCTCCCCTCCCTCCTCCTCCTCCTCCTTCCTCCTCCTCCTCCTCCTCGTCCTCCTCCTCCTCCCTCTTCCTCCTCCTTTCTCTCCTCCTCCTCCTCCTCCTCCTCCTCCTCCTCCTCCGCCTCCTCCACCTCCGCATTCGCCTCCGCCACCTCCTCCTCCTCCTCCCCCTCCTCCTCCTCCTCCTCCTCCTCTTCCTCCTCATCCTCCTCCTCCTTCTCCTCTTCCTCCTTTTCCTTCTCCTTCTCCTCCTCCCATGTACACGTCATTCTCCTCCTCTTCAGCCGTTTCATCCTCCTTTTCCTCCTCCTTCGTTCTCCTCCTCCTCCCTCCCTAGACAGCCAACGTCCGGGAAAGATCAAGGTGGAGGTTCTCCGTCGCGATCGGCTTTCGGGGGGCCCTCCCCAGGCCACAATGGCCCGTCAAAGAGGGGGCGGCCCCGCGAAAGGCCAGGACCTCTGGGGACCGCGCCGTGAGAACACCAAGATGTCGCGGGCCAGTTTTTCGCCCCGGATCCATTGTTGGTGGCCCCAGGCCCGATAACGGGCCCCGGAGGCCCCAGTCGAAGAATCCGATATCTAGGGTTAGGTCGGGCATGTCCTCCTACAGCCAGATGTTGGAAGAAAGATGACAAATATTATTCAAAAAAGTGCTTAAATAGTCCCCCGCTTATTTTTTGTTGTATTGTTTGAGTTCTCCTCCAGTGCAGGGACATGCCCGACTCAAATCTAGGGGCGAGGAGCTGGTCCTGCGGCACGGGGGGGGGGACGACGGCCCGCAGGCGGAGGAGCCCACACGGGTTCAGGCCGTCGACGTCATGATGCCATGATTCTCGAGGGAGCGCGATCCACCGTCGCCGAGCTGAGCAGACGACACATCGGCATGGGGGGGGTCGGACCCCCCCCCCCTCCCGGAAAAAAAAATAAAGGGCAGCCTCAAAAACTGGGGGACCCCCCCCTTCCGCCCCCCCCCCCACTCACACCCCCCAATCCCCCAAAAAATACGAAAAGCGGGGAGGTCAGCGTCCCCCCCTCCCCCTCGCGCACCATCATCATCGTGATCAGCATCACAATTACAACGATCATCCCCCTCCACCACCCACCACCACCTCCGATCATCACCACCACCACCACCACTACCACCACCACCACCACCACCACCACCACCGTCATCACCATCCGTCATGTGTTCCCCATCCTCCCCCCACTCCCCCCCCTGTTTCATCCTCCCTTCCCCCTCCCCTCCCCCTCCTCCGCCTCCTCCTCCTCCTCCTCCCCTCCTCCTCCTCCTCCTCCTCCTCCTCCTCCTCCTCCCTCCTCCTGATTTCGATCATCCTTTTCCTCCTCCATTCCTCTCCTCCCTCCCTCCCTCCCTCCCTCTCGTCGGGTCTACCAGGGAGGGATACCGGTATCCCCCTTGTGAGTGCCTCCTGGGGTATTCTGTAACCGCTTCGGGCTTCCTGTGGCCCCCTGAAACCTCCTGAGACCTCCTGGGGCCTCCTGGGGTCTCCTGAAGCCTTCGGGAATCTCCTGGGACCGCCTGGCGCCTCCTGATGCCTCAGGGGCCTCCTGTGCCTCCTGATGCCTCCTGGAGCCCTTGGGGCCTCCTGGGGCCTCCTGGATCCTCCTGGGACCTCCTGGGACCTCCTGGTAAATCCTGGTATTTCCTTGGACCTCCTGGGACCGCCTGGGGACTCCTGATGCCTCCTGATATCTCTCGGGGTTTCGTGGGGTTTCTGCCTTGACCAGGGACCACGCGCGCGCTGCGCGCTTCAGTTTCAGCGCACGATGGGCAAGCGCCACAATAATGGACGGACATGTACACATACCATACACATCATCACCTCGCGAAAATAACTGAGCAAAGTCGCAGGCATGAGCATCATTGCGCAAAATTGCAAATGACGCTGGAGAGGCGCAGGGGGAGACGAAAACGAGCAATAGCAAGTGCGGCAACACCATCGATATGACCAGCAAGGGGCGAGCAAGAGGAAAGGGGGGAGAGCACCGAGCCCAACCGCAACGGCTCGCCCGAGTCCCCCATCTACCTGCCCATGCCCACGAGCGTTGCTCCACCCCGGCGGGTGCGGGCGGATGTGCCCTCCTCTGCTTCTCGAACAGAGGCCGAAGAGCGCGTGCGTGCGAGCAGCCCCGCCGCCTTCCGAGAGAGAGAGAGAGAGAAAGCCCACGGTGGCGGCCCTCTCGCCGCCCCCCTCGGCGCGCCGCCGAGCTCGCCGCGCCCTCCCCTGCTTCTCTCACAAAAGGCCGCAAGGCGCGTGCGTGCGAGGAGCCCCGCCGCCTTGCGAGAGAGAGAGAGAGAGAGCCTGCGTGCCCTCCCTCTCCTCCCCGCTGCCCCCCCCCCCCGCGGCGCGCCGCCGCGCTCGCCGCACGCCGCCCCCCGGCCAGGCCCCCGACCTCGGCGTGAGTTGTGGCTTCGCGGCGTCCAGCCCCAAAGGTCCGGGCCCTCTCTCCCCGGGACCAGTTCTCCATCCTGAATACTGGTGTGACCGATCTTGTTCCCAGCGTCGACCCCCAGAGGTCTGGGCCCTCTCCCCGGGACCAGTCTTTCATCCTGAAGACCTGTTTGACCGATTTTGCTCCCGACGTCGACCCCCAGAGGTCTGGGCCCTTTCCCCGGGACCGGCTCTTCATCCTCCATATTGGGCTTGACGGCCCCGAGGCCCGGGAAGGGCCCCTGGAGGCCGAGAGTAGCGAGAAGCCGCCCGTCGTGAACCTCGCCACAGCGCGGGGAGGTCTGGGGCCGCTGCCGGCCCCCGGGCCTGGTACCACAGGGACACGTCCTCGTCGAGGTGGCGCCGCTGCGTGTCGCAGCTGGGGGGGAGCGCGGCGCGGGGGCGGCGGGGCGGCGTGGGGCCCAGCGCGGGGGGCTGCCGGGATCGCGGCAGGTAGGGTCAGGTCGGGCATGTCCTCCTACAGGCGGGTTCTGAACGAAGAATTAAAAAACAGTAAAAGAGTACTCCAAAATTAACAGATTGAAATACTCAAAAAATCGTCCCCAGACTGCTTGTTCGACTGTTTTTGAATGCTCCTCCTGTAGAGGGACAGGCCCGACGTGAAGGTAGGGGCCACGTGGGAGGAGGGGAGGGCTCGGGGGTGCAGGTGCATTCCCCCTGGGGGAGGAGGTGGTGGAGATGAGAGGAGAAGCGATCAGGGGAAGAAGGCGGTTCAAAGGAGGGAAGAGGGAGGGAGAAAACGAGAAAGACGGAGGAAGGGAGAGATGCAAGAAGGGGGGAGGAAGGAGGGGAGCTTAGGAGCGAGGAGGAAGAGGCGAAATAGTGGTCCGGACCATTCCTCGTGCCCCTCCTCCTTTTCCTGCTCCTCCTCCCCATCGCTCCTCCCCTCCTCCGCCACATCCTCCCTCACCTTCCCTGACTCCCTTCCTCCCTCCTTCCCTCTTTCCCTCCTCCTTCCTACTCTACCTCCTTCTCCTCATCCTATATACCCTCCTCCTCCTCCAACTCCTCCTCCTCCTCCTCCTCCTCCTCCTCCTCCTCCTCCTCCTCCTCCTCCTCCATCCCTTTCCCTGATAAATAACTCCACCCCGTCGCCACCCTAGAGGTCTCGGCAAGACGGGCCGGGCGTTTCGGCAGAGACTTCCTCGCCGCTTACAACCCCAAAACTCGAGAATTAACAATTTCAAGGATGAAAGGTGGGGGTCGAAATGTGTCTCTAGCCGTAGCGCCGCGCACATTCGTCTTAAGAGTCGGCAGCAGTGGCACAGATGGATGAGGTCGGTTTCCAAATGTAGATCTCGTCTTAGCGTCGCGCACTTCGCCGTAAAGCTTGAAACAACTCCAAGAATAGAGGCGCCTCCTCTTCAACAAAGGCTCGCTCTCACCTCAGCGCCGCGCACGCTCGTACTAGAAGTCGGCAGCCGTCTCAAGGACGGAGAGGGGGGTCGTTTGCAACATGTAGTCTCGCCTTAGCACCGCGGACATTCGTGTTAAATGTTGGCAACAGTTGATGGAAGGGTGGAGGGCGGCTCCTCTGCAAAATGCGGCTCTCGCCCCAGCACTGCGCACACTCGCCCTGAAATGATGCAACAGCGTCAAGGATGGAACGCAAGCCATTTTCAAAGATGGCGCTCGCCTCAATGCCGCGCAACATGCGTCTTAAAAGTCTGCACCAGCTTCCAGGATGAGGGGCGGATTCGTTTCAAGGTAAATTAGGGACCCTTCCACAAGAAACCCTCCACAAGAAACCCAACCCTGAGACCCCAGGACGGCCATTCATTTTTGGTGTGGGAACGTCGGGCTTTCCAGAGCAAAACCATCGAAACCCAAGAAACCCAGGGCACCCTGGAGGCAAGCAGGGTGTTTCTTGGCATGGGCCCCCACTGAATGGCTCTCGGCTCATCGCCGCGCACCCTCGTCTGAACATGCTGTAACAGCTTCACAGATAGCCTTTCCAGAATGTTGCTCTCGCCTTAGCGCCGCATGCGTTCGTCCCACTGTTTCCCCAGCATCTCACGAGATTTGAACATTGAGCACACTTCGCTGCAAAATGGTGGCTCTCGCCGCAGCGCCACGTCCATTCGTTCGGTGTATGCAGCCATGAGAAGTACAGGGGACTGCTGTTTGGGGAGGTTCTCACGCGAGACTTCGCCAATACTAGGACACCAAGAGCTGAACTATATGTATCGCTGCACTGGCAGAGGGCAGCCCTTTTTCAAAGTTGAGCTCTCGCTTGACCTTCTCGATGTGAATGATCACAGGCGAAAGCTTGTGCAAGAGTTAGACGGGTGAAGGGGCGGTCCTCTTCGAACAGAAGATCTCGCTGGACACCCCGTTAAGCTGCCTGATTATCGGTTCCCGCATTCCTCCTCCTCCTCCTCCTCCTCCTCCTCCTCCTACTCCTCCTCCTCCTCCTCCTACTCCTCCTCCTCCTCCTCCTCCTCCTCCTCCTCCTCCTCCTCCTGCTCCTCCTCCTCCTCCTCCTCCTCCTCCTCCTCCTCCTCCTCCTCCTCCTCCTCCTCCGCTGGTTTCGCAACAACAAAATTGAGGCAGTTGCGGTTCAAAGCGGAGCCCTCGCCAAACTGGCAGGCCCAAGTGTGCCGGTCGTTCAAGGGCGGGCGATTATTGCAATGAAAGGGAAGCCTGTAGGTACGTATGGGCAGGAAAGGTGTATTGCAACAGCTCTGGTGCGCCTTGGGATTTCTCTGAGCCTCCTCCTCCTCCTCCTCCGCCGCCTACTCTTCCTCCCTCCCTCCTTCCCTGGCTCCAATGTCTCCCTCCTTTTCTTTCACTCCCGTGTCTCCTTCCCGTCTCGCTCCCCCCCTCCCATCCCACACCCTCGCCGTTCCTCCTCCCCCTCTTCCTCTTCCTCTTCTTCCTCCTCCTCCTCCCCCTACTCCGCCAGACTTTCCCAGAGGTTGAGTGCCATAACTCAGGTAAACCAGCCAGTTGGAAGAATGTGTGTTGATGGGTTCAGCTCAATGGCCAAACTCGATGAAGCCCGCTGTGATGGAGGGTTCGAAGTAGTCAAGGTCCAAGCTCATCGGAATCTTGAGGCCCTGGACAGATACTCAGACCAGTGGCGACACGCCTCTGGCAACGATGCAGCAGATCGAATCGGCAAGCTGACAGCCTCCAAGTGACCCAGGTCCTCACAAGCGGAGCGGGAAGCCCAGCAGCAGCCCGACCAGAGGAAACGTGTCCTGCGTCATGTGCCAAAGCCCCTCGCCCTGTGGCCTGCCATCGCCCCCAGGGTTAGAGGTGAGGGGCTCGAGGCCCTGGTGCCAAAGCTATCAACGCAGCGGTCGGAGCCCGCGCGATCGCGGTAGTGCGGCAAGGGAGCGCCAACTCTGGGCGGTCGAGCCCGGGCCCTGGGACTGCTGCGGTCCCTCCCACGCCCAGTCTCCCTGTCGTCGCGCACTCGCGTGTCGGGCATGCGTGGTCCTGGCAGAGGGCACGTTGGCGCTGCTGCCTCGGACACTCGCGATGCCGTAATGACAAGACCACGAAGGACCGTGCCAAGGAGTGGTGTATCAGGAATGCTGCCGCCCTAGCCAAGCTAGCGCAGCAGCCCGGAGGCCACCAGCCTACAATTGCTTGGCAGAATTGCAGAAGAGAGCGTCATTGTTGCATGCTCTGAACGTGGCAAGTACTCAGAATGTACTGTCAAGGGCCTCCAGACGAATTGCCCGAAAACGTTCTGGTCTACGTGTTCGAGGGGTGCCTACGAGCGCCTCCAGGAGGTGAGACACCCCAGGGCTCCAAAGACCAGCCCTGTAGTCTGCAAGCCTCCGATTATGTTAGCTCAGGTAGCCAGAGAAGCGGCTGAGCTCCAAACGCTCGAGTCGCTTTAGCGAAGTCGAACCCTCTCCGAAGCCGTGCGCCCCCCCCCCCCGTCCTCCGTCATCCCCCACCATCCCAACATCCTCCATGTCATCCCTCCCTCCCTCCATTGCCGCCCTCCTCAACCTCCTCCTCCTCCTCCTCCTCCTCCATCCTCTCCCTCCTCCTCCTCCTTCATCATCATCATCATCTCATCATCATCATCATCATCATCATCATCATTCATCATCATCATCATCATCATCATCATCATCATCATCATCATCATCATCATCATCATCATCTCATCATCATCATCATCATCATCATCATCATCATCATCATCATCATCATCATCATCATCATCATCATCATCATCATCATCAGCATCATCATCATCATCATCATCATCATCATTCAGCATCATCATCATCATCATCATCATCATCATCATCATCATCATCATCATCATCAACAACATCATCATCATCAGCAGCAGCAGCATCATCATCATCATCATCATCACCATCATCATCATCATCAGCAACATCGTCAGCGTCATCATCATCATCATCATCATCAGCATCATCATCATCATCATCATCATCACAACCATCATCATCAGCAGCAGCAGCATCAGCATCATCATCATCATCATCATCATCCTCATCGTCATCATGATCATGATCAGTATCAGCATCCGCATCATCAGCATCATCATCAGCATCAGCATCAGCATCAGCATCAGCATCATGATCATGCTGATCATCATCACCAGCATCATCATCATCATCATCAGCAGCAGCAGCAGCAGCATCAGCATCAGCATCATCAGCATCCCACATCGTCGCCCTACCACGCCCATTGCAAAAAAACACGAAGAGGGAACAGTGGCGGGATGGCAGGAGGGGAGGGGATGAGGTTGGGCGGGGGTGGGGGCGGAGAAGGGGGGCGTAGTTGTGACACTGCGGGGATGCAGTGCACTCGCGCGGGGGGGGGGGGACTGGGGCAGTGAGGTGGGAAGGGCGGGAGGGGGGAGGATAACTAGGTGACCAAGGGGGAAGGGGAAAAAGGGGATAGAACCGCCGAACGAGGAGGGGGCGGATGAAACGGACGACAAGAATGACCAGGCGTGGAGGGGATAATACGCAGGGGAGGACGTCGGGCGGGCATGGGAGGAAAACGCGGGGGAGTGCGTGTGGCACTACGGGGGTACAACCCACTCGCGTGAGGAGACGACTGGGGTAGTCATAAGGAAGGGGAGAAGGAGGGGAATGGGTGGAGGGAGTGAGGAGGGAGGAGCAGAGAAACAGAAGTGCGGATGAGAAAAACAGATAAGGAGGACCAAAATGGAGAGGGGCTGTGAGGAGGGGGACGACGAAGAGCATGAGAACGAGGGGAAGGAAGAACATGAGAACGATGGACAAAAACGAGTAAGTGGACGACGACGACGACGGCGATGGAAATGATGATGCACATGACGATGATGATGGCGGTGATGATTGTGGTGATGCTGATGGTTCAAGTAGTGATGATGATGCTGATGATGATGGTGATGATGGTGACTGTGATGATGAGGATGAGGAGGAGGAGGAAGAGGATGGTGATGGTGAATGTGTAGGTGGCGTTGCTTCCCCAACAATCATAATCATGGAATTGGACCCTCGTTTGAGACCCGCAGCTGCCCGCGTCACCCACTCGTCCTCCACACCCTCCCCTTCTTCCGTCCTCCCATTCCTGTGGTTGCCCGCCGCATGACCCCATCGAACTAATCATCATCCACAGTACCATCATCATCATCATCATCATCATCATCAGCAGCAGCAGCAGCAGCAGCAACCTCACCATCAGCATTATAAGCAACATACTCATCGTCGTCAGATTCACGGTCGTCGTCCGCGTTACCCCAATATACACCACAACCACCGTCATCAGCATCAGCAACATCACCACCCTCATTTTCAGACTCGTGACCATCAACATCAATCGTCACCACCAATATCGTAATCATCTCAATGATTATTAGCCGCATGCCGCCACACCCATCACGCGCCTCGTCGTCCCTCAGAGACTCCCACAGAAGCCTAAGTAGGATGGCCAGCATGCCATTCCACATAAGCACAAACACACAAACAAGCATTTTCGCCCAAACCTCAGACGCTTCGTTGCCCCATGAGGGGACCCCACCGAAGGCCCCAGCAAAAGGGGCCGCCTGCCGCATGCACCCCCCCGTCCCACTTTAGCACACCAATAACACGTAACGCGGCCCCATCGGGAGCTCCACCAAAAGTTCCACAAAAAGGCCCGCAAACCTCTTCCGACACACACACACATACACACACACACACTCTCTCACACACACACACACACACACTGTGGCACACCTCCACGCGCTTCGTAGACCCAAAGGGAGCTCAACCAAAATCCCCAACCGCGCTGTATTGTATGCGGTTCCCCACACATGTCCACACACCTCTCACCTGTTTTGTGGCCCCACAGAGGGCCCCACCTGAGGCCCCAACGGCGTGTTATTGCAAACTGTCCCCCACAGGTGACAGCACACTCCTCGCATAAATCGTGGCTGTGGCCCACAAGGAACTCCACCGACGGCCCCAGCAGCGTGGTATTGTATGCGGTCCCCGACCCATTTCGGCACACCCTCGCACGGACTGTGGCCCCGCACGGGGAATTCACCGAAAACCGCAATGGCGTGTTGTTTGTTTTGGATACGGGTTCCCCCAAATGCCGGCCAGCACTCTCCTCACAGGCGTCGTGGCCCCACAGGGGGGGGGGGAGGGGCAACCACTGGCCCCAACTTCGTGATCGTGCATTCGGTTTCCCGACTGCGTGATATTGCATGCGTTGCCCTACTAATCCCACCAACCCTGTGGGCGTAGGTGGTTTAACGGACCTCGTCTTTTCCCTGTTAAACCCCCCCCGTCCCCTGCTCGGGGGAGGGATCTGTCACTGCTCCTTGTTAATATTCGCCCCCTCCCCCATCCGACCGTGGGCCAACCCAGCACATGCCCCCACCACCACCATCCCTGTCTCAAAACGATACAGGCTACATTTTGCCGTCGGATTTGGAGCATGCGCGAGCGCCTCGCGACCAAACTCTGCGTTGGCTTGTGACAAGGACGGTTGGGGTAACGTCAGATTGCTCGCTGCGCGCAGGCCCACCATCCCTGACAAAAATGATACAGAAAGCACGTTGCCTCTACAGATGAAGCGTGCGCGGGCGCCCCGCGACCATTTTGAATTGGTCGACAACGGCAGGGGTGCCGTCATATCGCTCGATGCGAGCAGGCCAACCCTCCCTGTGAAAAACACTACAGAATACACTTTGCCTCCACATGTGGAACATGCGCCGGCGCCCCGCGACCACCTTGGAGTGTTTTTTTTCGACAGGGACGGCAGGGGCGCCGGCACATTGATCAAATATGGAGCACGTGCCGCACCTGGCGCGCCTGGCTCGCTTGGGCCTCCGCGGTACCCGTAGCGCACATGTCACGCGTGGCGCGCCTAGGCATTGTGCTGACACTCCCCTGGGCTTGTGTTGGGAGGGCGGGTGGGGACAGCGAAGCGGCTCGCGGGCAAAGAGGGGGCCTCGGCCCCTCTCCCCATCCCCCCCCCCCCTTGGGGCCTGGGGAAGGGGGGGGCGAAGGGTTCGGGCGCCCAAGGTGGCCCAAGATGGCGTTGAGAGGGTTTGAAAAAAGCCCACGATGGGGCTCCAAGATGGCTCAAGATACCTCGAGGTGGCGCAAAACGGCCGCCGACAAACGTCCAGGAGGCCTCAGGACGGTCCCAAGGCGGTTCCAAGTGCCCTCCGCGCCCTGCACGGATCCCCCCAGAAGGCCATTGCTCGACAACCGAAGGAAAATCGATGTGCTTTGTCTTCTCGCCCTTGGCGCTTCCGATTGGCTTTGGAAGTCTTACGACGGCCCCAAGACGGCCCAGGAGATCCCCAATAGAGGCCCAAGAGGACCCCAAGAGCGCCCCGACGGCGCCCCGAAACGGCCCCAGGGCGCCATATCTTGAACCTCCGGAGGGGTTCATTGCTCCCCCCCCTCTTTTTGAACAGCGTGCCCGAAATTACCTCCAAAGCCCCTCAAACAAAAAATCCTTGGAATGCCCCTGGACCCCTCCAAAACCCCAGAAGGGGGCCCCAACAGCGTCCCAAGTGGCTGCGGGGGGACCTCAAGAGAGACACATGATGGTTCCAAGAGACCCCCGGGGAAAAAAACATGTCCAAGGCGGCTGTTGCGCTGCATGCTTCCACGCTTCCCTGCCCCAGGCAACTCGCCTGGCGATCTGTACCTGGATGGGTCGGCTGGGGATACTTTTTCCTCGCGGGCGCAAGCGGAAGCGCAGGCGCCGAGTGGAAATGTCCGGGCCACGGGCCGATCTATTCAGCGACGCGCGAGCTTAAAATCACAGCGACCGACCCCTGGATCAGGACCTACCGCCGGTGGGGCACCCCGGCGGGGATACCCGAAGCGTCCCGAGCTTCGGCGCGCACCCCAGGCACGTCTCGCGGCCTCGCACAGGGGGGCCCACCGAGGGTGCAAGAAGCGCGGGCGCCGCACGCGGCCCCCCACCAAGTGCAGCGCGCGCACCCCTCACACGTGTCTGCAGGGGCCCTGGGACACACAAGTACATACACACAGAACGGGACTCACCATCTTTTCGGGGTTGGCGTCTTCCCCCCCACTGCCCACATTTTCCCACATTCTGTGCGGAATCGACGATGAATTGTGTCGGTGAATCCTTCCCCCTCCTGAGTTCCACGGCCTCACAAGGAGCCCCGCCGAACGCCCCAGAACCGCAGCGTTGCAAACAGGACCCCCCGCGCAATCCTGCGCGACCTCCGCGCGTGCCCTGGCCCCGCAGGAGGCCCCGAAAAGGCAGGGCCCCCGCGCGCCCCCGCGCCCGCGCGCGCGCCGCATGGCAGCGCGGCGCGGACGGACCGAACACAGAAGAACACCCCTTCAGGAGCGCAAGGCCCTCCGCCGGCTCAACTGGGGGATGCTCGAGGCCCCCCCCCAGGATGCGCAAGCAGTCCGATCGAGTCAAAGCTCGGCCTGGGATCGGGCGCGACTGTGTGAGACTTCGAGCATCACTGCTGGCGCTCGATTGAAAATTGCACGAAGGCGTCTTCGCGCGTTGAGGATGCGCTAGAAACTAAAAACCCAGCAGGCACGAAGAACACTCGAGCCCCCCCGCCACCCCGAGCCGACCTTGACCTTGCACCTCGCTCTGACCGCGCTCGCGGCCGCATATGGCGGGGTAGGCCGTCAGGGTGGTTGTCGCAGAGGCATCCTAGATGGGGCCCGAGGGTCCGAGGATCGCGCCGCATCGCCGAGGCATCGGCGACGCATCGGCGATGCATCGGCGATGCATCTGCGACGTCGGCGGTACATCGGCGACGCCGGCGCGAAAAAGATCGGGCCCCGCATCGGGCCGCTTCGGCGATTCGTCGGCGATGCGGCGCGATCCACCGACCCCATCTACTCAGATCCCATCTGGGAGGCCTAGACCTGCACATGCGCCACTCTAGTCTGACAGGCTTGGGGAACTTGTAGTCCTGTTCGACCGTGACCTGTAGGGCTCGAGGATCCCTTAGGAAAGTATCAGGATTCCTTCGGGAATCCATCGGATTCATGTGGAAATCCATCGGATTCTTTCGGAAATCCTGAGGAATCCTTAGGAAATCCTTCGGACCCCATCCAGGCGACCTGGATGTCGCCCTCTGCCTCCAAGCTCTGGGTAAGGTCTGGCGTCGCCGGGACGCGCGTAGAGAGGGCTGGTTTGCTTGCAGTGCCGCAGGCCTCGCCCGATGCGCAGGCACCCATGCAGCTCCGCCTGCCCGCCCGCAGGACAGGATCGCGAGGAGGGGGAGGAGGAGGAGGAGGAGGAGGAGGAGGAGGAGGAGGAGGAGGAGGAGGAGGAGGAGGAGGAGGAGGAGGAGGGGGGAGGTGGAGGAGGAGGAGGAGGAGGAGGAGGAGGGAGGGAGGGGGGGGGGGGGAGGAGGAGGAGGAGGAGGAGGAGGAGGAGGAGGAAGAGGAGGAGGAGGAGGAGGAGAAGCAGGAGGAGAAGCAGGAGGAGGAGTACGAATACCAGGAATTGAGGAGGAGGAAGATGAAGACCAGGAGAAGAGCAGGAGGGCCGGGATGGGGGAGGGATGAGGAAGGGACGAAGCAGGAGAAGATGAGAAGCGAGCGAGTGAGCGAGGAGGGCGCGAAGATGCGGGAGGAGGATGGGCAGAAGGGATGAGGAGGACAAGGAAGGAGAAAGGAGGGAGGGCGAAGGCGCGGAAGGAGGGGCAGGAGGACGACGACTGGGAAAAGGAGGGCGACGACCATGGCTATCCTCCGCATACATATCCTAATCCTCGTCACCTTCAGCACACTCATCGGCATCGTCGTCTTTCTCATCATCTTCAACACCATCATCCGCCACCGTGCCGCTGAGCACGGAGTGGGCGTGTCCTCAGGTCCTGGGCCCAATCCTCTAAGCCCGCATCCTCACTCCTGGGGAGTCTTGAAAAGGCCCGACCCCTCGCTCTCAAATCTTCCGGGGCTTCCCGCGTGCCACCTGGGCTTTGCCAAGTGGTGGCGCGTAAACTTGTCGGGCCCTAGAGGGCCCCAAGACGGGCCAAGAGGGCCCAAAGCGGCATGCAAGACGGCCCAAGAGGGCCCCGCGACGCCCAAAGATCGGCCCAGGACGCCCAAGATGGCCTCAAGATGGCCCAAGAGGCCTCCAAGCCCAAAGAGGCCTCCAAAAGACCTCCCAAGAGGGCCTTCAGGGGCAAAACAATTGAGTTGCCTTAGGTTGTTGAAGAATTTTGACGTTCTCGCCTTTTCGGCTTTCCAACGCTCCAGAACGGCCCAAGAGGTCCTCAAGACCACCCAGAAACAGCCCAAGAGGCCTTCAAGAGGGCCCCAAGACAGACTAAGAGCGCCCCAAGACAACTCAAGAGGCGCCCAAGACGGCCCAAGAGGGCCCCCAGACAGCCCCTAGAGGAGCCCACACAAACCGAAAATCCAAGGCTTCCTCCCCAAGAGTCCCCCAGGAGGTCCCAAGAGGCGCCCAGGAGGCCCCAAGAGGCCCCCAAGAGGCCCAAAAGATACCCCAAGAAGCCCCGAAACGGCCCTCAAGAGGCCTCCGAACTGCCTCCAAGAGGCCCCCGAGAGGCCCCTCTTTCATTCTCAATCCTCCCTCCTCTTCCCTTCTCCACACTCGTCCTCGCCCTCATCATTGTCCTCCCCCCTCCTCCCTCCCTTTCCTACATCCTGCACCCCCCTCGGAGGGCGGGAGGGGGCGAAGCAGGGAGGGGGACGGCGGGGGATGGAGGAGGACGGGGGGGTGGAGGAGACGGAAGGGAGACGGGGAGGAGGGGGAGCAGGAACGGAGCAGGCGGGACGAGGGGCAGGAGGGAGGGAGGGAGAGGGGGAGGGGAGGAGGGACAGGCGCTGCAGGGGGGGCTCGTAAGGGGGGCGCGCTTGTTGTTCTTCGCCCCCCCGTCGTCGCAGCCCTCGGTCACCTCGCGCGCAGGGGCGAGCGGCCCGGCGGGCGCGCGCGCGCACCGGCTGCCTCCTCGCTCGAGGAATCGTGGTGGCAGGCACGCGACCGCATCAGCATACAGCAGTTAGGAGCTCGACCACAAAGGAACCTTCCACGAGAAGCCCCATCCCTGAGACCCCAGGATGCGCACTGATTCTTGGTGTGGGAGCGCCACCCTCTCCACAGAAAAACCATCGAACCCCAAGAAGCCCCGGCAAGCAGGGTGCTTCTTGGCATGGGTCTCCACTGCATCCCAAGGGAACACAGTACAGGGTCCTGGACCCCCGTCTTCTTGTGAAGAAAGATTCGCGGCGGGAGATGCTTGGTCGCGAGGACCTCCCCGGGCCTGGGACGATCATGCAACGGCCCAAAATGAAAAGGTCCCCGTGAAGGGGCCCGTGCCTCTGGGGGTCGACGTCGTGCACAAAGCATGACGTCGGAGTTCTGGGACGGGGAGGGAGGTCAAGAGCGACGAGGGAAGAGGGGAGGGGACAGGAGGGGGGGAAGGGAAGGAAGAGGCAGAGTGGTCAAGACAAGCGAGGTGCGCTCGCGCCTCATCTGACATCCGCTCCCTCCCTCCCATTCCTTCCCCATGGCGCTGAGTCGTCTCCATCCGCGGACGCGTGTCATGGACGAACTGCGACTCACACAGAAAGACCACTTCGTGTTATGCGCAGTTGGAATGAAAGGTTTGCGGGTGAGCAGGAGGAAAATAATGAATGAGGACGAACAGCAGCAGCAGGAACTGAAGCAGAGAGATCGGGAGGGAAGAGAAACGAGGCGAAGCGAACGCCGGAGTCGCGCGCGCCCCTCCGGGGAGCCCGCCCGAGGAGGAGGAGGAGGAGGAGGAGGAGGAGGAAGAGGAGGAGGAGGAGGATGGCGCGGGGGCCGTGGCCTCCAAAAGGTGATGCGCAAGCGGACTCGCATGAGGATCACCACTCGGAGTCCCTGGCCGCCAATAACCACCGAAAGTCGTTCTCGTCGATGTTTTGATCTCGTCGTGCTGGCCATCGCTCGGACGTCCATTTCCTGTGTTTTTTTCGGTTTCGTGCGTGGTTTTTTCGCCAAATGATCAAGGACGCTCCTCGATGGCCCTCGCCGAGGAAAAAACGCACACGTCCGAGCGATGCCAGGCGTGGGTGGGTCCCTGAGGGGTGTTGCGTATGCCCAGCGTCGGCGTCGCGAATGTGCCCGTCCGGTGTGGAGAGACTTCCGGATGTCGTCGTCCCACCTTTTCTGCTGCCCTCCATGTTGTCGCCGCCCCCGTTGTCGAATGCGGAGACTCGGGCTCCAATAGTACACTCTGTGCGTCCATCGTGTCAAAGGATGGATCGCCACAGTACTCGCCCAGCGCCGAGCAATTCCTCGGTGTATGTGGGGTACAGCAGGTATGCCATGCTGGAACATCAATGTCTGTGCTCGCCGTGTTCTCCCGTGGATGAAACTGGACCACAAGTCGTCGCCCTCGTCGTGCATGATGCCAGGTTGCGTGCCTTCGTCGTCGCTGGCGTCGCCATGCATGTTGGTTTAATCGGCGGGTGGGTTGCTGCAAACGTCGGCCTCGATGCAATCGACTGGGCCAATGCTGCTGGTGTCGTCATTGTTGTTTTGGCCCGTCTCCGGATGGCGTTGTGGCGCCAGTGTTGCTGTCGTGCGTCTCCTGGGTGTCCCGAGTATCATTCTGACGACCTGTCGCTGTGTGCTGCGTAACTGCTGTTTGATGGGCTCAGTCAGAGTCCGCGTTTCTGCGCCGTACATGCGAATTAATAGGTATGACGGTGCCCCAGTACAGTCACAAACTGTGTCGCAGTGAGTAATCATCGATTGCTGGTGCGTTCTTGTTTGTGGCTATTGACGCAAGCCCATGCTGCGTGGACCTTGCGTTGTGTTTCGGAACCGGGTGCGTTTTGGAAGGTCTCGGTCTGACCCGGAGATGATGGCGTTAGTTCGTGGCAAGATGTCGATGCCAATTCCTGCTGCGTTGGCTATTGGGTCGCGGTGCGAGGCTGGTTGGACATGATCTTGGTGTTCGTCGGGTGCAACTCCAACCCGTGCTGCTTGGCTAAAGTGATGAGGTTGGAGAGCATTGCGTTTAGATTGGGTAGCATTTGGCTTGTCAGCAGGATGTCGTCTGCGAACCAGAAGATCGCGAGTGTCGTCGCGTCGGCGTGACCCAGCTGGACGCCTTGACGCCTCTGCCAATATGAGATCATTGGCACTAGTACGCGCTGGAACAATACGTAAGAAAGAAATGATATCAGCGGATCCCCCTGCTTTGTCCCGCGTGGCAGGTCGAAAGGTTTACACATGGTGTCGATGTAAACCACGGCTGTCTGGCCATGCTACATGAGTCGCAAAAGGTCTACATGCCCAGGCGGGACGCATTGGCATAATAATGCGGCCAACTAGCTGCCGTGCTCGATCGTGTCGAAGGCCTTTCTGAAACCGACGGCTGCAACCCAGAGATTGTGCTTCCATGCGGCTGCCCGTTCACTTAGGATGTCGAAAGTGAAAGTGAAGAGGTGGTCGCGCGTGCCTCTTCCAGGGCGGATGCCCGTCTGATCGTCAGGTTGGTGTCGCTCTAAGGCAGGTTAGAGCCTGTTGTAGAGTAGTCGGCTGAGTGCTCGTACAATGTAAGTACTGTGCAGGTCGGGCGATAGTTCTGCGGAAGCGCTCAATCGCCTGACTTGGAGAGTACGGTGGCGGCGATGTTTCTCCGGCCAGCCAGCGCAGGGGCTTCTGCAAGCATGATCTTAGAATTGCCATACGGTGTGCTGAAGCTCCAGACCTGGCTTTTCAAGAATGCAAGCGCGAATCCCATTCGTGTCTGGTGCTCTGCCGCCCTTGAGCCGGAAGAGGAAAATTGTTGCGGTGAGCTCCGCCCGCGTGCGCGGCGGAATATGAGGTGGCTTGGGCGTTGCGGTTGGCGGCAGATCACGGCTGTGGCAGGAAGTATACAACTGAGTACAAGAATCTGCAAATTTGTCTATGGCCTGTCTCGTTGACTGCTCTCTGCCCTCTGCTCCGACCATTTCAGGAATTAGCGTTTTCCTCCGTCGTGTTTTGATTAATCGGACGTTTTCAGGCCCTTGCACTGCTGCAATCGGGGGATGGCAGGACTGGGCTTAATGGGACCTGGTTTTGTGATCTGTACCGGGGACGCCACCCCCGTCTCATTCCACTAACCGGCATTGCCGTCACCCGAGAAGCACCAGCTACGGCAGACCTGGTTTAGTGATTCCAATCCATATTTTGGGCTTCGGGGCGCAATCACCAACTGGCTCCCCTTAACCGGGGTCCTGGCTATACCCGGTCCAAACTGGCGCTGATTCGCTCCCTCCGGTAAGCGCGCTTCTGTAGTCGAATGCTGTGCCAGATCTTTTTGCTGCTTGTTCGTCGGGCGGTGGTGTTTGCAATAGGCGCGCCGTGGCGCTGCTCGATCGGGTCCTCAGTGATATCGTCGCGCTGCTGGTGCATCAAGGAAACAGGCTTCTATCTACCAGTCTGTACTCCGGATTCCATAATAAAGTAGGGGGGGTCACATTTGGCGGGGGGGTCTGATTTGAGCTGTCTTGAAGGGTTCGGGGGGGTCTGGGCAAAGTGCCGCCCTTTCCTGGATGGTCTGGGGGGTTCTAAAACTTCTGGTCTGGGAGGGTTGTGACCCCCTCCCATTCATTACGAAATGTGGGGTAGTCGTGTTGTCGCGGGTTGCCCGCGGTCGTGGTGTCAGTGGTCTGTCTGTCTGGAGGTTTGCGGAAGAAAGTGTTCACCATGGCGAGCTTCTCGGGCGTGGCCCAGGGTCGCAACCACTGCCCTTTGGAGCTCTCGTCGCCGTCCCCGTGGGGGCACACAAAGCCAGAAGAAGCATTATTGATGGTCGTCGCGACGGCTGTCGGTGCTCGATCTGGGTGCGGCGGCGCATCAACCCGGGGATTGAAATCTGAGGCGAGAAAGGTTCGTACGTTGCGGGCACGGGCCTCCTTTAGCATAGCACCAATCCGGTCGCGCATGCTTTGTATGTGTGCGTCCGTATACCATGCGTGTGGGAAGTATGGTGAAACTAACTGTAATCGAATGCGCCCCGTTTTGTTATTCATGGTGGCAACTCTTGCGCTGATTGCCTGGGATTCGGAGATCTGACAGCCCCAGTGCTTGTGCAAGAGAATTGCTACTCCATAGAGTGACCCAAGGCTGTTTTGGCTATATCCTCCAGGTCTCGTTGATCGAATGGCATCTCAGCGATGATGTTATACGTCTTGTAGAAGCTCCTCGATACGGTCGTCAGTGTCCAATGACCGTTCATTCTTATGAATTATGTCGGTGATGCCACTGCTGTCCATGGCTGGCACCAGTGGTGCTGCGGAAGGTTGGCTAGAGATGGCAGGAAGGGGCCACTGTGTAAAAGAAGCAGAAAAAATGGAGCGCGCCAGGGGCGGCGCTGGAGACGCCGCCCGGGGGGGGCCTCCCAGGGGCGCAACCGATTCTCGGTCGGCGTACTTGCCATGGCAGGCGGCGGGGAGCAGCAACGTTCTAGGGGAGGTCTTCGTGACGATGTTCATTATGAGGGTCCACGGGAACGTCGTAGCAGAAGCCGTAGCCACCATAGGGCACGGACGCGGGACACGGGCACGAGCCACCATAGGGCTCGGGACATGGAGCGGACCCCTGCCCATCATAGGGCCAGCGGCCGCTCCAGGAGCCACCATAGGGTTTCTGAAGGCCCGTTGTGTCCGCAATGCGGTATCCGTGGTCATCTTGCTTGTGATTGTCCGTCGGCGGCGAGTCCAGCAACCACACCAAAATCGTCCTCCGCAGCGCACGTGCCGCTCCTCCTCACGCCGAGGCAGCATCAGCGCCGTGATCTCCCGCAACCACCACCTCGCCCACACCCAGGTGTCACGCAGTTAAGATGCTGAAATAAGGACAACTTTGGGCTCGGGAGTGGCTCTGGATTTTGGGCCGTTCCTTTTTTGGGGGGCTTCGTCGGGTTTGTGCACCCCGCGGGAAGGGAGAGGGGGGGAACGGGAAACTTCATCGCCTTCAATTCAAATCCCCACGAACCTCGGGCAGCACGTGCGGCCCGGGGGGAGGCGGACCGCTCACCCATCCCACCACCATACGGGGGATGTGAAGACCCTGTGAGCGGGACGGGGTGGGCGCAGGGGGGCCACCAAATGGCATCCCGCACCCAAGTCGTGGCCGTCATGGGCCTCTTCTTGGGATGAGGCACCAATCGGCCTCTCGGATGGGCACCATACGCCCGTCCACAACCAAAGGAAGCGCACCATTTGCCTTCCGCATTTCTTTGGCAGTTGATTGCAACACTCATGGACCTTTTTCATTTGATACTTCAACCTCTCTCCAGTGTGGGCCGTGAACGGGACTTGATTCCCCTGCCGGCCGTCCAGTGCCCCCACATTGACCTCATTGAATTCATGGAACTTGGGGGGGGGAGGGCTGGAGGGGTTGTTTTGGTGCCTTCTTTGCGTTCTGCTGCCCTTTCAGGCTCCCTCCAGGTAGTTTGTGACCACTCTGTAGGTCCCGGTGGGCGCAACCGATTCTCGGTCGGCGTACTTGCCATGGCAGGCGGCGGGGAGCAGCAACGTTCTAGGGGAGGTCTTCGTGACGATGTTCGTTATGAGGGTCCACGGGAACGTCGTAGCAGAAGCCGTAGCCACCATAGGGCACGGACGCGGGACACGGGCACGAGCCACCATAGGGCTCGGGACATGGAGCGGACCCCTGCCCATCATAGGGCCAGCGGCCGCTCCAGGAGCCACCATAGGGTTTCTGAAGGCCCGTTGTGTCCGCAATGCGGTATCCGTGGTCATCTTGCTTGTGATTGTCCGTCGGCGGCGAGTCCAGCAACCACACCAAAATCGTCCTCCGCAGCGCACGTGCCGCTCCTCCTCACGCCGAGGCAGCATCAGCGCCGTGATCTCCCGCAACCACCACCTCGCCCACACCCAGGTGTCACGCAGTTAAGATGCTGAAATAAGGACAACTTTGGGCTCGGGAGTGGCTCTGGATTTTGGGCCGTTCCTTTTTTGGGGGGCTTCGTCGGGATTGTGCACCCCGCGGGAAGGGAGAGGGGGGGAACGGGAAACTTCATCGCCTTCAATTCAAATCCCCACGAACCTCGGGCAGTACGTGCGGCCCGGGGGGAGGCGGACCGCTCACCCATCCCACCACCATACGGGGGATGTGAAGACCCTGTGAGCGGGACGGGGTGGGCGCAGGGGGGCCACCAAATGGCATCCCGCACCCAAGTCGTGGCCGTCATGGGCCTCTTCTTGGGATGAGGCACCAATCGGCCTCTCGGATGGGCACCATACGCCCGTCCACAACCAAAGGAAGCGCACCATTTGCCTTCCGCATTTCTTTGGCAGTTGATTGCAACACTCATGGACCTTTTTCATTTGATACTTCAACCTCTCTCCAAGAAATCCGCGCGGAGCACCCAAAGTTTCTGGTTATGCCGTGCTTCCTCCTTGGATGTAAGGCAGCTGGGAACATCGCAGTCAACATTGAAGTATTCCGATCGTCTGCAGCTGGAGCTCTGCCACGGTGGTCGACATCGCATGGACACAACGGGAGAGTCGCTCCCTGCAACACTGTGCTTTCCCTGTCCTTCTCCTCCCGCTGATGGTCGTGGCGGTGCTCTTGGTCGGTGGGCGCCGGGTCCAGACCTCTGGGGGTCGACGGTGGTCGGTGGTGGTACTAGTATAGGTCGCTGGTCGATGCTGCTAGACTGTGGTGGCCTGTCTTGCTCCGTATTTGGATCGTTTTGGGTTAGAGGTCGGAAGGGCTCGGTGGTGTCGGTCTCGTTCTTGTGTGCCGATGGCAGTGCTGGTGTCGGGCTCGTTCGTGGTTTGTGCAGCTGGTCGGATGTGGTGTGTGGAGGTTGGTGTCTGGTCTGGTTGGCGCTGCTGGCTGGTCTTGGTCGGTGCTTGTTGCGTTGCTGGCCGGTGGTGGTACTTGGGTAGGTGGTTAAAAATGGAGGGCGGCAGGTGGAGGTGGATGTGGAAAGTCGGATGGTGGCAGTCGTGGGTCGGACGGAGAACTGAGCTGGTGGAAGCTGGAGGTCGACAGGTGAAGGTGAAGTGGAAGGTCGGTTGCTTGAGGTTGGAGGTCAGGATGTTGAGCTGGTTGAGGCTGAAGGTCGGTTGGTGGGCGTGGAGGTGGAAGTGAAAGGTCGGATGGCGGCGGTCGCAGGTCGAAGTACCGAGCTGGTGAAAGCTGGAAGTCGACAGGCGGAGGTGGAGGTGGACAGTCGGTTGCTTGAGAATGGAGCTCGGGGTGCTGAGTTGGTGAAGGTCAAGGATCGATTGGGGGAGGTTGAGGTGCACAAGCGTCGGCGCAGGAGTCGATGAGGTGGGAGGTGGATGAAAATGGAGGTGCCGGTGTAAGACAAACATGTGGCTGCCCTAGGTCTCCGCGCAAGGTCCAAGTCGCAGGAATGCGGGGTGCAGAGACGGAAAACATAGATGATTAGCAAATTCGGCGCGTCGGTCACCGAACTGTTGTCCAAGTTCTGACCCTGCTGGCTGCCCTCATTCCTCCGCGGGATCCGTGGCAGTACTAAGTCCTGAGGGTGGTTCCTGAACAGGGCCAGCGAAAGAAATTTCCCCGAAAGCGTCTCCAACGCTCTCACTGCAACCTTCCCAACCCCCTCTCGCATGAAGCCTTCCCGCAGTTGCTCTGGAGAGATCTTGCAGCGCGCCTTGGATAGTCAGGGGCGTAGTTGCTTGAGTGACCCATTGTCGTTTCGAA
>CAUYUJ010012058.1:184439-199439 GCA_963575745.1 Prorocentrum cordatum | reverse complement strand
CCCGGTATGCAACAAAGCACGCTGATGTCCCTCATGCTGTTAGGTACACTTGTGCGTATCTAACACGGCCCAAGAGGCCCCCGATGTCGCTCCAGGACGGCACAGTACGCCCCTGGGAAGACCTCGAGACCTCGAGACGGCCCAAGAGGGCCCAGGTGTTCCGACGCTGGCCTCACCGAGAAAAGCACACACGTCCGAGCGATGCCACTACTGAAAAGGCTCCCAAGAGGCTGCCCCCACTAGGCATCGCTCGGAAGTCCATTCCCTGTGTTTTTGTTCGGTTTCGTGCGTGGATTTTTCGCCAAATGGTCAAGGATGCTCCTCGATGGTCCTCGCCGAAGGAAAAATGCACACGTCCGAGCGATGCCAGGCCCAAGGCATCCAAAAGACCTCCGGCAAGTCCCGCAAAAGACGCGGAAGGAAATGGGAACAGACCAGAAACAAATTCACACTAGCAACATGACGGGGCGCGGCGAACACACACGAGATCGGCAGCCGCGCATCCGTCATGGGGGTCGGCAGGATTGCATAACCCTCCTGCATAATGACCAGGCGCCGCATTCATGCGAACATGAGCTTTGGCGTGGATGCTCACATGCGTCCATTTCAGCTTCCGCTCCACCTCCGTGCCACCCTTTCGCCTGAAAGGGCGATCTCCGATATAATCCTTGCCGCTATAACCAACTTTGTGCGCGTATGTCAGCAGCTCGTCAAGACCATGGTTCCACAACCATGCGCACCTGTCGCTGTGACGGTTATCTTCCGTCGATGGGAAGCCTTCCTCGGGAAATAGAATCATGAGAACCATGTGCGGAGGGTGCGCCCGTGTGCCGTCCGGGCGCCTTGCCGGACTTGCCAGGCTCATCATTCGCGATGCGACCCCGAAGTGCTTGAGAATCGAGGCGAAAACGATCGAAAACGCCTGGCAGTTCCCCTGGCCGCTCCGCCAGATCGCTCCCGCCCCGGCGGCGCCGCCGTTCAGCTCTGGCGGGAGCTCGCCGCTCCTCGTGTAGCGGAGCCGCTGTCTGATGATGCTGGAGATCACAAATAGGTGTCGGATTGGATCCTCGAAGAAGTTGGCGTTGCGGTCCTTCACGTTTTCACCAGATGGTAAGCTCAATCCTTCCAGCCCGACTGGGAGAAACGCCTGTACGAGCGTGTTCATATCCTCCCCACGAACCAGCCTTTCACCTCCATAATCGAATCCACGCCCGAAACCAACCTGATCTTTGCTGGTCACCTCAAACTTCTTCCGTTTGTCTACCATTGCTCGTGGAGGGAACTTGCCGTGGACAACTCAGACTAGGCGATTGGTCCCAAATGGCTCGAGTCATCAAGATGATGAGGACGATGATCCTGCCGACCATCATGATAGAGGTATAACAGTAAGTTTGATGCTGCGAGTGATGAATGATGTTGCGTAGTGGCGATGACTACAAGGACGATCGTGCTCATCGAGATTATGCCAAAATACGTCGCGGCGTCGTGATATCAGAACGTCGTGGTACCGTGGTGACATGGTCTGTGTTGTTGCGGTGTCGCGGGTGTCGAGGTGTGCCGAGGGTGACGGCAATGACAACGGCGATGACAAGAAGGGTGACCAGAGACTAGCTTGCGAAGTGTCACGCGCTGGTCGAGAGATCTGCAACGCCGGCCTGACCTCTAAACAACTGCAGAGATGCTGCAGGATGAATACGTTCACCCGACGCTGCTGCTCGCCTTTCATTCGCTTCCACATTCTGCCCCTCCCACTCCTTCTGTGACTACCTACCAGACCACCCCAACCCAACACGAAGACCTGAATTTCGGGTTGGGGGGGTACGGGTTGCATATGTGTTGTTGTAATGTTCCCCGACCCCCCCCACACCGGAAATGGAGGGCACATTGGGGCCCTCGGGTAGGGTCGGGGTGGCTTGGTGGGTGGTGAATCTGAGCATTGGCACAGGGTGGGGTGGGGGAACAGACGGGGGGGGGGAGGGAGAAGCGTGCACCTTGCCAGCACCCTCTGGGCACGCGGTGGCAATTCGGGGAGGCCGCTCGGGGCCCCATTCAGGCCCGCCCTCCTGTAGTCCCAGGTCCACCCCCGTTTATTGCCCCATGCTACCAAGCGCCCAGTCCTGCAGCTAACCCCCCTCGCCCTACACGATCCGATCGCCGAGAGACGCGGTTCGAGCGCACGCTGACATGGATTGGGGATCCACCTGGCGCATGGGCGGCAGATCCACGGATTGAGGCCAGTGCCGCCTCATCACGCGACGGAGCGTGTGGATTCGTTGTGTGGAAGTGGGACCAGTCGCTAATCCGCGCGCCCCAATCCATGTCTTGGGACGCCCAGAGTGGGTACTGGAAAAAGTGGTACAGGGAAAAGTGAGCACGATGCCCACCAGCAAACGTCGTCCACCACCGACCGCGCTCGCTGTTGGGCGGGCGGCTTGTCTGCCCAAGGGTGCCAAGGCCCGCGGCGACACGGGCGGCGAGCTCGGCTCAAAACGGACAAGAGACATGCTGCTAGCCTTCGCCCCCAGCATCTCCGTACCCGTGTCGGCCCTCCAGAGCTGTGTGCGCTTCCTCGGCGGACGCCCAGCGGGCTGGGGCGCAGGGCGCAGACCGAGCGCGCGGGGGAGGGCGCGCCCACTCCGCAGCGCGCCCTCCCCAGCGGACGGAGGAAGAGAGGCCAGGGCGGAGGAGGCAGCTCCGCGGGCACCTGCCGAGGAGGTGCGGGGCCGAGGCCTGGAGGACCCCTGCCAGCGAAGGAAGGCCGCGCGCAGCAGCAGCGAGCGAGGCGCGCGCGAGCCAACCACCTTCAACGCTCCTCCTGCCACTCCTCCTCCTCCTCCTCCTTCTCCTCCTCCTGTTGTTGTTGTTAGTAGCATTAATAATATCAGTCTTCTTGTATTCGTGTTGTAGTATTCATCGTATTCTTCGGATTCGTAGTAATGTTTTCGTATGATTCGTATTATTCGTAGTGTTGATATGGTTCGTAGTATTCGTATTGTGTTCTTATTGTTCGTAGGCTTACTATTGTAGTAGCCTTATTATTATGGTTCGAAGTGTTATCTGTGTAGTAGTAGTCAGCGTGTTATTCGTATGTGTCTTTCGCTTCACCTTCCTCTTCCTCCTCCGCCTCCTCCTCCGCCTCCTATCATTATTACGCCCCTCATGTCTTCTTAGTCGGATTCTTCATTGCATGAATAATAGTAATATCATTCGTCTTATTATTAAAAGTAGTATAATGCTTAGTCTTACTCGTAGTCGTCTCACCATTATTCTTAGTACGATTCTGATTCTTATAAGTCGTAATATGATTGATCTTATTACATTAGTAATGTTACTCTTATTATTACGATCATGTTTAGCAGTATTGATTTTCTCATGATAATTACTAATAATATTCATCTCAGTATTAGTGCGATTCACTATATTTAGTATTAGTATCACTCGTAAGAGTAGCATTACTCTTAATGATAGTAGTCGTAGTAATATTCTTATGCGTCTGAGTAGTAGTATCAGTATTATTCTTCTACTAGCAATTAGTATTATTTGTCCTCCTCCTCCACCTCCTCCTCCCTCCCTCACTCTTTCCCTCCCTCCCTCCCTACCTCCCCTCCCTCCCTCCCTCCTTCCCTACCTCTCCCCCTCCTCCTCCCCTTTCCCCTCCCCCTCCCCTCCCCCTCCCCCCCGCCCCCCCCTCCCCCTCTCCCCCCCACCCTCCCCCTCCCCTCCCCCTCCCTCTCCCTCCCCCTCCCCCTCCGCCTCCTCCTCCTCCTCCTCTCCTCCTCCTCCTCCTCCTCCTCCTCCTCTCCAACTCTCCTCCTCCTCCTCCTCCTCCTCCTCCTCCTCCTCCTCCTCCTCCTCCTCCTCCTCCTCCTCCTCTCCTCCTCCTCCGCCTCCGCCTCCGCCTCCGCCTCCGCCTCCGCCTCCGCCACCTCCTCCTCCTTCTCCTCCTCCGCCTCCGCCCTCCGCCTCCTCCTCCTCCACCTCCTCCTCCCTCCTCCTCCTCCTCCTCCTCCTCCTCCTCCCGCCTCCCCTCCTCCTCCCCTCCTCCTCCTCCTCCTCCTCCTCCTCCGCCTCCGCCTCCGCTCCTCCTCCTGCTCCTCCTCCTCCTCCTCCTCCTCCTCCTCCTCCTCCTCCTCCAATCCTTTTCCTCATAGATAACCTCTCCCGGTCGAACCCCGAGGCCAGTTTGTAGGGCGGGCCGGGCGTTTCGCCCGAGACTTCCTCACCATTTATGGCCCTGAAATTGAAAAAAGGCAACAGTTTCACAGATGCAGGCCGGGCCGTTTTCAAAATGTGGCTACCGCACTAGCGCCGCGCACAATCGCTTGAAAAAAATGCAAGGTTCCACGGATTGAGGGCGGGTGGTATTCAAAATGTGGCTCTCGCCTTAGCGCCTCGCACATTCGTTTTAATATCTACAGGAGTTTCACGGAGGGCAGGTGGTGTTCAAAATGTGGCTATCGCCTTAGCGCCTCGCACAGTATTTTGAAAAGTTGCAAGAAATTCACGGGTTGAGGGCGGCTCCTTTTGAAAATGTGGCTCTCGCCTTAGCGCCGCGCACAATCGTTTTGAACAATTGCAAGAACTTCACGGATTGAGGGCGGCTCCTTTTCAAAAGATTGCTCTCGCTTTAGCGCCGCGCACATTCGTTTTCAAATTTGCACGAGTTTCACGGATTCCCATGATCAGCGTACCAGAAATGGTGTGTTCGAAGGATTCGGGATTACGAGGGTGCAACAGTTACGGTGGTTCGCGGTGTTGAAGTCCAAAAAATAGCGTTCTGGCACGATTCAGCGTCGTCAATACGCAGCAGTCAGGTTGATCCGTGGCGGAATCCCGAGAACGATGTTTGGCATGCATCAGGGTCTTCAAACGGTTGTCGTCCAACGAGGCAGTTCCCTCAGTGGGAATGAACCCGTATAGGGGCCTATGAAGAAGGAGCTTGGAGGGAGGGTTTAGTCCAACATCATTGATGATTAACTATTGGGCTTGCACTGGTCCTTCTCCTTCTCCTCCTCCTCCTCCTCCTCCTCCTCCTCCTCCTCCTCCTCCTCCTCCTCCCCCTCCCCCTCCTCATGCTCCTAATCATGCTCTTAATCGTACTCCTACTGCCGCGTCATGCCTGCCTACCTGCCGCCTGCCTACCCGCCTGCCTCCTCCGCCTTCCTCCCCCTGCTTCTGCTCCTGCTCACCGTCGCCCTCCTCCTCCTCCACCCGCCGATTCATGCTTGCCTGCCTCCTCCACCTCATCCCCATCCTGCCTCCTCCGCCTATCTCCTCCAATGTGTTTCTCCTCCTCCTCCTCCTCCTCCTCCTCCTCCTCATTCGCCTCCGGCTCGTGCTTCATCGGCTCCTTCGCCTCCTGCTCATGCTCCAGTGGCGGGCCTCCGAGGCGACGGCGACGAAGGCGGTGGAGTAGACGGTCATCTCGCCCCCCGCCACCACAACGTTCTCCGTCTTGCTCAGCATGCCTGCGCGGGGGGAGGAGGAGGGGGGGGCAGCACGTAGAGTGCACAGGCTCGTACGAGAAAGCATCTTGCCATGAGGAACCTGAGGGTAAAGCCTCAGTGCACTCTGAGCTTCGTAAGGTGCTCCAGGGTTGTGTGGGCCCATCGGGGGACAAGACAGCATCGCGGGGAACCTGCAGCCCAAGTTCTTGATTGCTGAAACTACTGTCGGGAGGAGGGGAGCTGGCCTCCTCCTCTTCTTCCAACTCCTCCTCCTCCAACTCCTTCTCCTCCTGTTCATCCTCCTCCCCCCCACCTCGAAACAGAAGAAAAGCTGGAAGCGATGAACTTCCACATTCCACGAAAGTGAAGTGGCCAAGGCTGGGCCACAGCCAGGTTTCCCGGCTTTCCTCTCCATCGGTTGGAAGAAGAGGTTGGACTTCCGCCCGCCCCCTGAATGCGCCACCGTGCCTCCTGGGACGTCGAGGCGTGTTCGAACCCCGGGTGCTGCCCTGTAGGGCTGTCGTGCTCTATGAAGCCCCCCCTCTGGTCCCAGGGAGGCGCATGCATCCCCCCCATGCTCCCTCCCCCGATCCATGGACTTGGCGACCGCGCGCCAAGTCCACGGACCGCTAATCCATGTCTGCGCGCCCCCGACTCTCTGGGCACGCTCGACCTCCTCCTGTCCTCCTCTCCCCCCCTCGTTCCCCGCCGCCGCACGCCCCCTCTTCGGAGCCATCTTGGCTCGTCCGAGGCCACCATCCACCGCAGCAAAAAAACGATGGGCGGCCGCACGTGGCCTCAAGACGGCGCCCACGGTGCTTCCACTGAGGGCCCCACGGGGGCCCCGAGGGAACCTCCCGTGGGCTCCGAAGGATGTCCGCAGGCTCGCCCTATTTGGGCTTCTGTCGGCTCGAGACGGCCCAAGAAGCCTCCACCAGGGGGCCACATGCGAACCCTACCCCTACCCCCCACGATTTCTGAGGGAGAGGGTGGGGTTCACTTCGTTCGGGAGCTCCCAAGCGAAGTGAACCCGGCCCTGCGCGCGACTGGCCTGACTGCACCAGGCGCAGAACAAATGCAACACGCCGACATGCTTAACCCTGTTGATGGTCCTGCTTTGTGCCACCCGGCGTTGACTTCACCCGTTTCGATTCGCCCGTTTCGACTCACGCGTTTCGACCCACTCGTTAAAACGAATCAGGTTGTATCTTGCCAGCGGGTTTGCGTTCATCTGGTTTTACGTCGCCCACGAAAAAATGTTAGCCCAATTAGGGCTCGCCCGGATCACTATTCGCCCGTTCCAATTCGCCCGTTTTGATTTTCCCGGTACCGACTGGCCCGAATTAATTGTTTCTCCCTGAGTTTCACCCACAGTATAACTCACTCAGTTTTAATTCGCCCGAGCTTGCATTCAATATGATTGAAATTCGCCCGATGTGAACTCGCCAGGATCAAAGTCGCCCAGGTTTGAATTCGCCCAGGCTTGAACTCGCCCGTTTTGAATCGCCTGGCAGCGATTCGCCCGAAGGAGTTCATCTGCCTGAATCCGCTCCGCTTTGATGCGCTTGGACATGAATACATCTGCTTTCATTCGCCCGAGAATTTGAATTCATCCGATTTCAATTCGACCGCGTTTCAGTTCATCCGTTTCGATTCGCACGTGTTGATTTCCAGCGGGCGAACCAGAAGCGGATGAGACCAAAGCTGGCGAAGCAAAAGCAGGTAAAACAACAGCGGGCAAATCAAAAATTGATGAAACAGAAGCGGGCGAAATCAACGCAGTCGAATCAGAACAAAAAAGACCGACGCGAAAGGGAACAAAAGCTGGCGAATCAGAAGCAGATAAAACAACAGCGGGCGAATCAAAAATTGATGAAACAGAAGCGGGCGAAATCAACGCAGTCGAATCAGGACAAAAAAGACCGACGCGGAATACCGCGAAACGAAAACAACCGAAACGAAAAGGACCTCAAGTCCTTCTCTACAGTGGCCCAGAAGCCCACGGACCTGATTCCCAAGACTCGCGGGCGCTCTTGGGCGATCCTTGAGCCCGTCGCAAACTTTCCGCAAGGTGAGACTCTCACCAAGCAGCCATGAGTGCCGCGCCTAAAAACGCCCCAGCCCGCACGAATGAAAAGAGGATGAGCAAAAAGCAAGTGAAACCGAAACGGGTGAAAGAGAAGCGGATAAAACAACGGCCAGCAGACACCAACAGGCCCAAGAACGCCAGTGAAACCGAATGACACTGTCGTTCTTAATACAGAAAGCCCCCCGTCTCCTCGAAGACTCGCTGACGAAACCAGAAAAGACGAAACGAAGGCGGCGCGAACGAAAAACGACGAAACGAAAAAGAACGAAACGAACGAGCACGAAACGATGACAGCCGAAACTATACAGGGCCAAACGAGCGTGCACGAACTCAAAGAACACGAAACGAACGAGAGCAAAACCAAACAGAACCAAACGAACGGGGGCGCACCGAAGAAGAACGCAACGACACAGGAGGCAGCGGAATGCCGCGAAACAAAGACAACCGAAACGAGAGGATCCTCGAATCCCAACGAACTCTCTACAGTCATCACTGAAGATGGTCCTTGAAAGGCCAAGAAGCCCACGGCCCAGATTCCCCAAACTCGCGGGCGCTCTTGGGCGATCCTTGAATCCGTCGCAACCTCTCCCGAAAGAGAGACACCCCCAAAACGAGCATGAGCGCCTCAAGACGCCCCAGCCTGCGCGAACGAAAAGCGGGTGAGACAAAAGCGGACGAAATACATGAAGACGAATCGAAAGCTGATGAAACAAAACCAGATGAAACCAGATAAAACAAAAGCAGGCGAAGCTCAGAAAGATGGAACAGAGGCGGACGAAACAACCGCCAACCAACGCCAGCAGGCCCAACAACAAACATGAAACCGAATGACAACGTTTCCTTGGACGCAGAAAGCCATGCCGTCTCCTCGCGGACTCGGCGACGAAACAGCAGAGGATGAAACAAAAGATAACGAACCGAAAGACGACGAAACGAAAGCAGCGGCATTAATGACAACAAAACCGGTGACAAACAAAACCATGCATGGCCAAACGAACGTGCACGAAACGAAAGGCAACGAAACGAAACATCGAAATAGGACGACGCGACAAGGAACAAAACGAAAGAGAACCAAACGAAGTAGGAGGTCACGAAAGATCACGAAACGAGAGCAAACAAAACGAAAGGAACCCCAAAGCCCTTCGAAACCTATAGGCAGCACTGTAGCGTCCTCCGAACAGTCCGAGCAGCCCTGGAATGGGGCCAAACCGAGCGTCCTCCGAACATTTCTCCGAAGTCACGAAAGCTCGGAATCAAAACCGAGCGATGCAAAGACTATCGAATATGAAACACGCGCCAGCGTGATATCACCAAACATGTCCGTCAACCAGGCCAAGCGTTTCGCTTGGGCTTGGCACTTCTTGTCCATCGCGTGGAACAAACATACCGCCACACAGACGCGCGCGCTCAGATAAACAACAAGGTAAGGAAGAATTCTTCGAAACCATATCTGCAGGATGAGTAGGCTAGCTCCCTCAGAAGAAACAGGAGGAGCAAGGGAGAGAAAGACAAGGAGAATGGAGACTGGGCAGCGCAGTTGCCAAAAACGCCTGTCACACGCGCTGGCTGATGGAACCCTGTGGCAGACCCACCCATCGCTCCTAGCTTCGAGTCACCACCTCCGAATCGACCGAGCACAGCGTCGCCCGATGTAACTATTGCTATGTGCCCTAGTTCGCCCGAATATGATTTCGCCGAATTGAAATTCGTCAAACTTTCATTCGCCCGGTAACCGCAACCCGCGGATGATACATCATCCCCCTTTTCCTCTGTATCCGTTTATCCACGGGATTGAACGTGGTTAACTTGCCACTGCAGGCGTGGAGGCCGAACTTTTCTATCCCCTCAAAAGTTCCAATCGTAGCTCTCATCTTAATCTCACGCATGGCACCATGAATAATCCTGATTCTCACTGTTTGATGATATCTAAGGCAAAACGTATGCCTCAAAGATTTGCCGAACTCGCTACTATCAAAAATTCGAACATGTCTCGTCCCTTGCTCTCCTCCTCCTCCTCTTCCTCCTGTTGTTCCTGCTCCCGCTCCTCCTCCTGATCGTTTGTTGGTTTATCCTCCTCTGCTTCTCCCTCTCTTCTCTCCTCTGCCGTCCGCTCCTCCTTCCGTCATCTGCCCCTGGTCTGAACTTTGTTATCCCCAGACTTCTTTCATCAGAGAAAAACAACGACCATGAGTACTCACTCAACTACACGGCGAGTTGGAGATCACCACGACTAGTTGAGTTCTATACATAGAAATCGATAGGTCCGAGACTTTCAGTTTTCCTTCCGAGATCCTCCCCCTATTTCAAAGGGACTGTGATCACCCCACATCTCCGAAGAGGCTCCCGAGAGGGATCATCGCACCATTTCAACACAGTAATTCACAGGAGTGAGCTCTTCCCAGCTCTCCAAAGAGGCCGTCTAGAAGGATCATGAAGGCTCTTGGAGACCGATCTTGAAGACCGCTCCAAATATCTCAACATCGATATCTCCAGGAAAAAGATTATCACGTCTGGACCCCGAACTTGATTATCCCCAGGGGATTATTCTCATCAGGTGATGGTTATACATTCATCCAGTTCTAATTCGCCCTGGTTGCATTCATTTGGTTCTACCTCACCCAATGTACAATCATCTGGCTTGAATTCCCCCGGTTTCAGTCTTAACCCGCCCAGTTTCAGTTGTCTGGATGAAATCGCACACTTTAAACTCATCCGGTTCTAACTAGCCTGGCTTTGAATTCACCTGGCTTTAGTCTGCCCAATGTACTAAAGTCATTCGTTCTTTACTTGCCCAGTTTTACTTCGCCCGATTGTAATCCGCCCGGCTCGAATTCGCCTCATCTCGACCACAATGCAGTGACCGCGAAACACGCGAAGCGAAAGCGGGCGAAACCAAGGCGGCCGAAACACCAGTGAACAAAACAAAAGGCGGGCGAATCAAAAGCGAACGAAACGACAGCGGACGAAACAAAATGCGGATGAAACAAAATGCGGGCGAAACAAAAGCGGGCGAAACACGAGCGGGCGAAACAGAAGCAGACGAAACAAAAACAGCGAAATAGAAGCGGATGAAGAAAAAGCGGGCCAAAACTGCTCCGCTCTTCTGGCCCCCCTCTTGGGGCTCTGTTGGGCCATCTTGGCGACTGTTGGCGCCCTTTTGGGGCCCTTTTGAGCGTCTTGGGGCTCTCTAAGGCTCTTGCCGTCTTAGGGCGATGTGTCGGGGCATCTTGGGTCGTCACTGCCGGTGTTCATGAAAAACGAATGTGGCGAAAATGCACGATTTCCTCATGGAATGTAGCAATTGCTGGCTCTCGGGACCTTCTTGGAGTTCCCCTTGGAGCGCCATTGGCACGTCTTGAAGGCCATTTGAGCCGTTCGAAACGTCTCGTGAGCCGTCTGAAACCACTGAACCCGTCTTTGGGGCGACTCGAGGAATTCGTGGGTCGTCCTGACGACCGTCGAGGCGATTCTAGGCCTCTCGAACACGGGCCATACATTTGTGGTAGGGGTCGTGGCCCCCGAGCCGGGTCCACCGTTATGCCGGAGGTCTGTGCGGCTTCCTGGATCGACGCTGGAACCGCCTCCACGGCGCGCCAGAGGCGCTGCAAGGGAGGCCCGGCGCCGATCCAAGAATTCCACGCGGACCTCCGAAAGTTAGTGGGTCTGCTACGGTTCCCCTTCTCCTCCTCCTCCTCCTCCTCCTCATCCTCCTCCTCCTCCTCCTCCTCCTCCTCCACTTCCTCCTCCTCCTCCTCCTCCTCCTCCTCCTCCTCCTCCTCCTCTTCCTCCTCATGTCTCACCCCTCACCCCTCACTCCTCGCTCCTCGCTCCTCACTCCTCACTCCTCACACATCACTCCCCTCACTCCTCACTCCTCACTCCTCGCTCCTCACTCCTCACTCCTTACACATCACTCCCCTCACTCCTCACTCCTCACTCCTCGCTCCTCATTTCTCACTCTCATCACTTCTCACTCTTCACTCCTTACTCCTCACACCTCACTCCTCACTCCCCTCACTCCTCACTCCTCACTCCTTACTCCTCACTCCTCCCTCCTCACTACTCACTCCTGCTCCTCCTCCTCCTCCACCTCCTCGTTCTCCTCCTCCTCATGCTCCTGCTCCTGCTACTCCTCCTCCTCCTCCACCTCCTCCTCCTCCTTCTCCTCCTCCTCTCTCCTCCTCACTCCTCCTCACTCCTCCTCACTCCTCCTCACTCCCACTCCCGCGAGACCCCAACCAAAAGACCACCAACTACAAGACGGAACTCGGAGCTCGAATCGCCCAACCAGAAGACGGCCGGCGCGGAGCCCCCGCGGGCGGCGCCCCGCGCGCGCGAGCGCGGGCGCGCCCTGGTTCAGCCAGTCCGTCTCCTTCAGCAGGCCGCAGTGGCCGCTCATGGGCGCGGAGACGCTGGTCTGCCCCGACAGGTCGTCGAGGTACCTGCTGGCGGCGACTTCCCTCCCTGCCGACGGCGTTCGCTCGGGGGCAACTTCAAGCTTGGAGGTGTGAGGTTCAAGGCTCTCGCGCAGTTCGTCGGCTCCTGGCGGTTCTCCAGCCCCTGGGGAGCCTTCCAGCAGCCGCGCCTCGCCGAGGGGCGTCTGGAAGGGCGCCAGAATCGTACCGAACGGGCCGAAGCCAGGAGGTCTTTTGATTGGGTCCTCGCTGGGGTGGGTGTGAGGAGGAGTGAGGAGGAGTGAGGAGGAGGAGGAGGAGCAGCAGCAGCAGCAGCAGCAGCAGCAGGAGGAGGCAATTCCAAGGGGGGGGCGCATCCGCCACCAGGCGCCCGGTCATCGCCGAGAGGGGCCCCATAGGCCACCCCGCCCGGGAGCGCATGCGCTGTCGGGGGCCGAATCGCCGATCCAACCGCGATGTGTCCCAGATTCCAGCTTGCTGGTTCGTCCCCCTGAGCCTGTCCCCCCCGAGGAGGGGGAGGAGGAAGAGGAGGAGAAGGAGGAGGAGAAGGAGAAAGAAGAGGAGGAGGAGGAGGAGGAGGAGGAGGAGAGGAAGCAGGAGGAGGAGAAAAAAAGAGGAGGAGGAGGAAGAAGAAGAGGAGAAGGAGGAAGAGGAGGAAGAAGAGGAGGAGGAAGAGGAGTGAGAAGGAGGAGCAGGAGGAGGAGCGAGGAGGAAGAGGACTAGGCGAGCGGGGCGGCCATCCGCACTGTTTGGAGCACCTTTCTGCAGCTGCTTGCTTACCGCCGGCGTTCGAGGGCGCACCGCGAACGGCGCCGACGCGCTGCGCAGGGACGCGCCAGATCACCCCAGGCTCACAGAGGGGAAGCTTCCTACGGCAGGTCCGTGTCGTGCCGACTTCGGCGTTGGTCTCTGACACCGCGGGGATCGTCCAAACTTGAGGGATCGGCCGTTTCCTAAGCGTCAGATCGTTCAACATCAAGCGATTCTGGGCCGCGAGAAGCGTTCAACACTGAACGCCGCGGCCGGCGGCGGGGTCGCCGCTGGTCGACACGACGCGAACCTACCGTACGACGTCTGCCATACTAGACGGCACGAGTTATGACACGAAAACCAGGAGGCAACGGCGAGGCGAGGAGGGGTAGGCTCCGGGGGGCGAGTGCCTCCCCAGGACTGCGCGGACTTGTGATCAGGGGCCCATCGCCGATCTGTCGGCCACACATCGCCGATGCAAGAGCTTGAGGTTTCCCTTCGTGAGCTGGTCCCCCCACACCCTTGTCCCTCATTTCGCTCCCCAAGACTTTGCCTGGGATTGCCAGCAGCTTCTGCCCTGCCGCGGCCATCGAAGCGGTGGCCAGCGCACCGCGTGCCGTACCATGGCAGGCGTCGTTGGCAGATTCCCCTCCGTGATCCTGCGGTGATCTAGCGCGTCCCTGCGCAACGCGTCGGCACCGTTCTCGATGCGCCCTCGACTGCCGCTGGTCAGGACGAAGACGCAAAAAACGGCCCCCCTGTCCTGAGGGGCAACGAGAAGGGCGGGGAGAAGCCAGCTCAGGGGGAGGAACCATCAAGCTGGAATCTGGGACGCATCGCCGTTGGCTCGGCGATTCGGCCCCCGACAGCGCATGCGCACCCCGGCGGGGAGGCCTATGGGGCCCTCTCGGCGATGACCGGGCGCTTGGCGGCCGACGCCTGCCCCCCTCAGCCTCCCCCCCCCTCGAACTTGCCTCCCTGCTGTCGAGACTCGGCGCTCTGGCGGCCGCCCGACACGACTCTGGCGCCCCGGACGCCCCATCGGAGAGGCGCAGCTGCTGAAGGGCCTCCTCTGGGGCTGGAGAGAGTGCACGAGAGCCTTGAACTCCACATCTCCAAGCCTGACGTTGCCCCCCCAGATTGGGGAAACCAGAAGGTACCGATACCGCTACTCCACGGGCCTCTCCTGGGGTGCGTTCTGACCAGAATTTCGAGGCGAATCCAACGGTGGCGGCGAGGGCCTCCCAGGACGCCCAAAAAGGGGAAAACCAGCTGAGGGTAGCGGTATAAGTACCTTTTCCCCCTCAGACACATAACCCCCCTGACGTTGCCCCTCACGCCCCCCCCCCGGCCGCGGTAGCGCCTGCGCGCGCCAAGCACCGTCCACGGCACATTGATCATCGCGCCGCCGCCAGCGAAGAAGGCGAAAGCCAGAGTCTGCGCGGGCGCTCGCCGTCCTGATCTCTCCTCATCGTCCTTCCTTCCTCCTCCTCGTCCTCCCACCTCGTCCTCCCTCCTCCTCCTCCTCCTCCTCCTCCTCCTCCTCCTCCTCCTCCTCCTCCTCCTCCTCCTCCTGCTCCTCCTCCTCATCCTCCACGTTCTCCTGCTCCTCCTCCTCCTGCTCCTCCTCCTCTTCCTCCTCATTATCATCCTCATCCTCATCCCCATCCTCACCTTCTTCCTCCTCCTCCTCCTCCCCTCCTCCTCCTCCTCCTCTCCTCCTCCTCCTCCCTCCTCCACGTCCTTCTGCTCCTCATCCTCCTCCTCCCCTCTCCTCCTCCTCCTCTCCTCCTCCCCTCCTCCTCCTCCTCCTCCTCCTCCTCCTCCTCCTCCCTCCTCCTCCCTGGTCCTCCTCCTCCTCCTCCTCCTCCTCTCCTCCTCCTCCTCCTCCTCCTCCTCCTCCTGCTCCTCTGCTCCTCCTCCTCCTCCTCCTCCTCCTCCTCCTCCTCCTGCTCCTCCTCCTGCTCCTGCTCCTGCCCCTCCTCCTCCTGCTCCTCCTCCTCCTCCTCCTCCTACCCGTCATCCTCCTGCTCGACATCCCTCCTCCATTCTCGTCTTCTTCTCCTCCTCTCCGCCTGCTCCTCCTCCTTCGCCTCCTCCTCCTCCTCCTCCTCCTCCTCCTCCTCCTCTTCCTCCGCCTGCGCGTCATCGGCGTCATCATCATCATCATCATCATCATCATCATCATCATCATCATCATCATCATCATCATCATCATCATCATCATCAGTTGCAGCAGCATCATCATCATCATCATCATCATCATCATCATCATCATCATCATCATCATCACAATCAC
>CAUYUJ010012058.1:144439-181939 GCA_963575745.1 Prorocentrum cordatum | reverse complement strand
TGGCAGGGGTGCCAGGCGCCGCACACGCCAGGCCCTCCGAAGCTTTCAGCCTGGCGGCTGCTCTACAAGAGGCCATGACAATAACGCGTTCCAAGCTTTCCCAGGTTTCCAGGATGTCCCATATTCCCTCATGTTCCGCACTGGCTGCGCCGCAAGGTACTCTGGGAATCTTGGAGCGCATCCTGAGCCAGCCTCATGCTGATACTGTTGTCGCTCTTATTGGTGCCTGACCAACTGCGGAGCGTCCACTTCAAGATGTTGCCGAGAGTCTAACAAACTTGCCAGAGGGGGAACGCTAGAAGGGAGTGCCTCACGGAGGGAAACATCGAGCCTGCATCGGCGATGCATCGCAGACAGGTCGGCGGTACGCCCCCGATAGCGCATCCGCAATCCCCTGGGCGGGTGGGCTATCGGTTATCAGGCCCCTATCGGCGATACATGGGCGACTGGGGGTCGAGGCGTCCCCACTCTGAGCCTCTCGCCCCAACGGTGCCCCTGGCAGGAGGATGCCCCCCAAACACTGGAGCCATCGGCGCTTCGTCGAGCGCGCCTGGCACGCTCTCGATCACCCTCTGGCTGCCCCGCGCCGTGCCCCAACGCCTGCATGACGGAGGCGTTGGCGGAAGGCCCAGGCCACCGCAAGCGCTGCACCCAGTCCGGCGGCGGCGCCTGCAGGCCGTTGGCGGCCCCCCCGGCGCCGGTGCCGCGGAGTATCGGGCTGTTCTCGAAGACGGGCCCTACCCCGAGAGGAGGCGGGGGGAGCAGGAGGAGGAGGCAGGGGGGAGGGAGCGAGAGAGGGCCAGGACTGGGAGGAGGCCCCGCTCGGGACGCTTGGCGGAGGAGGAGGAGGAGGAAGAAGAGGAGGAGCAGGAGGAGGAGGAGGCCCTGCTCGGGACGCTTGGCGGAGGAGGAGGAGGAGGAGGAGGAGGAGGAGGAGGAGGAGGAGGAGGAGGAGGAGGAGGGAGGGAGGGAGGAGGGAGGGAGGAGGGAGGAGGGAGGAGGAAGAGCGAGGGAGGGAGGGAGGGAGGGAGGGGAGCGAGGGGAGGGAGGGGAGGGCGGGCAGGCGAGGGGTGGGAGGAGGCCCTCCGCCTGGCGGAGCAGGAGGAAGGGTGGAGGGAGGAGGAGGCAGGGAGGTGAGGGGGGAAGGGAGGAGGGGAGGGGCTTTTAGCGTGGGCGGGGGGGAAGGGGGAGGGGAGGAGGGGAGGGGAAGGGGGGAGGGGAGGGGAGGGGGGAAGGGAGGGGGGGAAGGGAGGGGGCAAGGGAGGAGGCAGGGAGGGAGGGAGGAGGGGAGGGGGGAAGGGAAGAAGGATGGAGGGAGGAGGAGGCAGGGAGGGAGGGGGGAAGGTCGGCGGTGGACAAACCTCCCCTTAGTAAACCTCCCCTTAGTGAAAACGGCCTGGGACCGAAACCGACGGAGCTGGACTCGCAAAAATGACGGCCGCGACGCCCTCTCGCGAACCGAAAACGGCCAGTTCCTTAATCGACGTGTCAGGGTAGAAGGTCTGTCCACCCCCGAGAAGGGAGGAGGGGAGGGGCTTTTAGCATGGCCTCTACTGGCGGACGGTCCTGCTCTGCTAGCCGAGAACACTGCCCAACCCGAGCGATGGCAAACGCGAGAAAGCCGCCACCCGAGGGCCAGGGACGACTCGGAGTACGAGGACTCCGTGCGACTTGCGCGAGCAGCTTGTCACCACAGGAGGCTCGTCGTCCTCTTGGCGGAGTGTGCGTCTCGCACTGCGCGGAGCTGCTCGCTGGGCTTCGTCACCTCCTCACTGGGACAAGGCGGATCCTCTGCCGCACGCTCTGGCGCTGCCTCTGGCGCCTCGAAGCATTCCGGGGACACCCCGATGGCAACATTGTGCAACTTTGGGCGTCCCCTTTTCGGCAAGCGATATTCCCCCGCTCTACACTGTTGCAAGTCGGGAGGGGGGAACTCCTTGGCCAGCAAGGCCAGTGGGCCAAGCGCCGCGATCGCTTTGCATCCGACGCGGACGAACGGAACCGACATGTGGCTGCAGTCAAAAGCCAGAAGACGGTGGCCTCTCGCCCACTTGCTGCAACGATGCTGGCACGGCTCTCGAAGACCGAGGTCTTCCAAGGACGGCGCACCCTTAGGCAAGTAGCGCACCTCCAGCATGTGCCACAGCACTCCCACTGGTGGTGGTCAGATGGGGCCAAGGTCTTGGGTTCGGGTCCAACGCGGGCCACAAGGGCAACAGGCGGGCCGCCAGACAGCACACGGCCCCGGCCATCTTGATCCTCCTGCGCACCTGCGGCAAATCGTGCTGCGAACCAATCGGGTGGGCTTCCAGCCCTGCACGGGCTACTCTGTCGTCTGCGTCGTTACAGAACCGTTCCCAACGTCGCTGCTGGATTACATCAGTGCCGTCCGCCACGTGCGGGTTGACTTCCCTCAAGACCCACAGGCCGCACGAATGCGCAAATAGCACCATGCCAGCGCCCATCTTCTTGTACGAAAAACGGGCAACCGGACCCAACACGAACGTGTTGATCACATTCGCGCAATCCGAAAAACCTACAAACAGCCTCGAAGACTCTCGGCCACCACTCCTGAGCCTCCTGGAAGCCTGTACAGCACCCCACGTAGCCCTACAAAGTTCTTGTGGAGGACCCGGCCATGAAAACGCTACCCCCAATCACCTGGCCAGGCTCAAACTCATCCACTTCGCGACATTCGAGACTGAAAATTTTGATGCCTCCCTCCTGTCGATGCCGAGGAAGCTGCTTTCCAGAATTTCGAAACAATCCCTCGGTGAAAGGCCGAAGCTCCTTAGCGTCTGATCGATCGATGTTCCGAACGGCCTGCGACACTCCATCCTCGATCCATTTATCTCGCTCTGACTCGACCGCCGTGAACCCGAACAGTCCGTGGAAGACCGTATCCCTCTGGCCCACGTGGGACACGGAGCACATGACGGCTCGTAACCCAGGTCGAGCGCACTCTGACTGGTCCAAGAAGCCCCGCACACAAGGGACTTGATGCAGCCCTTTCTGCCAATATGCGCATTTGAACGAAAGGACATGAGATGATGTGATGCCCTAGCAAACTTTACAATCGACCCCGTGGACTCTCCCTGCGTCTCTCTCCAGCTGCCTCAAGACCCAGTCGCGCAACACTTGTTAGACGAGCGCTGGCGAACATGTAGCTCGGTGGCTGGGGGGTGAGATCGCAGCGGGACGGTGATCCCCCCACCGGGAAGTGTGTTTCGGTTCCGTGTTCGTGCCGTGTGGGCGACCGAGGCGAAGCTGCGTGGGCGCGCGAGAGCAGTGACCCCGCCGTCGCCAGGGCGACTCGGATGCAGTAGACCGCCCCTACGCCCCCGTTGGGCGCGCGGTGGCCTGGGGTGTCCCGCCGTGGTGTCCCGTGATGCCCCGTTGGTGTCCCGTTGGTGTCCCGTGAGTGTCCCGTGAATGTCCCGTGGGTGTCCCGTCGGTGTTCCGTCGGCAGTGGGCGGGCGGTGGCCGTGGGTGTCCCGCCCTGGTACCGATAATGAGGTCGATAGTGAGATGGATAGTGAGATCGCTAGGATGGGATGGGTAGTGAGATCGAAGGTGAGATCGAGAGTGAGGGTGACTGTGACATTGGTCGTGAGATCGATAGTCAGATCGATAGTGAGATCGACAGAGGAATCGATAGTGAGATCGATAGTGGGATCGAAAGCGAGATCTACACTGAAATATTTAGTGAGATCGATATTGAAATCAATCGAGTGTGATGGATCCTGTGAGGTCAGTAGTAAGATCGACCAAGTAAGATCGAACGCGGGGACGATACTGACACTACATCGCAGCGCAACATCGTCATCACGCGTCGTCGCTAACTCGAGGGCGTGTCACCAGTATCACCATGATCACATCCACATCCATCGCATTTGCCAGCAGGTGGTTCTTCCCCCACGCCTCCCAACCTCTTTTTCCCCCCAGGGTGGTCGCATAGATAGATGAAGATCCTCTCCGAAGTCGTGGACTGTAATACAAAAGCTGTTCATACCCCAATGGATCCTATTGAGGTTCATACGGAGGGACAAGAGGGGACCAGTCACGCTTTTCCAAGACAACTCTTCCTGCCTCCCGCAACGTCTGGAAAGGTAGGAAATGCTCGGAGGGCCTCATCTGACTGGAAAAATCCTCGTTCGCGTATCTAACCACCGGTGCAACTGACCCATACCATGATGGATCTTCGCGTAGAATGACGAGAGATGCGAGAGACCTCGTGCCTGCAGACGGACGCGATAGCGAACCAAGAAGCCGACGTGCAGTAGCGAGCTCAAAGTCCGAAAGCCCGTGCACATCGGTCGTGTAGCATAAGCCTGCTGGAGGTCAACTCACAAATATGTTGCGGCGAGGCGCGCGCCTCGGGGTAGAACTGGACAAGGGACTCATCCTGTGGGAGCGATGGGGCGGGAGAGGGGGGGCTCAGCGAAAGAAGTCCCCTCCTCCTCCTCCTCCTCCACCCTCCCCTCCTCCTCCTCCTCCTCCTCCTCCTCCTCCTCCTCCCCCTCCTCCTCCTCCTCCTCCTCCTGCTCCTCCTCCTCGCTCCTCCTTCCTCCTCCACCAGGTCCCCTCCTCCTCCTCCTCCTCCTCCTCCTCCTCCTCCTCCTCCTCCTCCTCCAACCATTCCTCCTCCTCCTCCTTCTCTCCTCCCTCCTCCTCCTCCACCCGTCCCCCCTCCTACACCCTCCCCTCCTCCATCCTCCTACTCCCTCCTACTCCCCCGCCTCCCATCCTGCTCCTTCTGCCCCACCCATCAGCATCATCATCCATCATCATCATCATCATCATCATCATCATCATCATCATCATCATCATCATCATCATCATCATCATCATCATCATCATCATCATCATCATCATCATCATCATCATCATCATCATCATCATCATCATCATCATCATCATCATCATCATCATCGTCGTCATCATCATCATCATCGTCATCATCATCATCATCATCAGCATCATCATCATCACCAGCATCATCATCATCAGCAGCAGCATCATTATCAGCATCTTCATCATCAGCATCATCAGCATCAGCATCATCATCATCATGTTCAACATGTGCAGCATCATCAGCAGCATCATCAACATCAACGACGTCATCATCATCAGCATCGGCATCATCATGAGCATCATCATCATGATCATGATCAGCATCACCCATAGAATCAGCTTCATAGTCATCATCATCAGCAACAATATCATCAGCAGCAGCATAACCCTCATCAGCACTATCATCGACAGCAGCATCGTCCTCATCATCATCAACAACAAGATCATCATCATCATCATCATCATCAGCAGCAGCAGCAACATCACCATCAATATCACCATCACCATCACCATGTAGGAATAGCATCATCATCACCATCATCATCAGCATCATCCGCATCATCATCACAATCACCATCATCATCAGCATAAACAGCGTAAGCAGCAGCATCAGCATCATCATCGTCATCGGCATCGTCATCACCATCATCATCATCATTATCAGCATCATCATCCTCATCCCCATCCCCATCCCCATCCTCGTCCTGCTCCTCATAATCCTCCTCATTCTCCTCATCCTCATCCTCCTCCTCATACTCATCATCATCAGCATCATCATCGTCATCATCATCATCGCCTTCATCACCAGCACCAACGCCCTCATGATCATCACAATGACAAGTAGCATCAGCAGCGTCATCAACATGACCATCAACCTCATCATCATCAACATCATGACAGCCGTCCCTCCTTCCCCCGTGCTCTCTCGTCCTTCCCCCTCTCGTTCTCATCATGCCTACACATTCTCTTTCTCCTTCCTCTCGCCCTCCATCCTCCTTCATCCCTTCTCCCTTCTCCCTCCTCCTCCTCCTCCTCCTCCTCAGGCATCCTCCTCCTCAGGCATCCTCCTCCTCAGGCTTCATCCTCCTCCTCAGGCATCCTCCTCCTCCTCCTCCTCCTCCTCATACTCATCATCATCCACCTTCTCATCCTCCAACCTGCCCTCCTCGCCCCGCTCCCACTGGGGGCAGCCTGACGCTCCCCCTGGCTGACAGCCTCAAACTTGGCCCTGGAGCGTGGAAATGAAGCCCTGATGACCGGGATTGCACCAGGCCGCAGACACTCACTCGACTCAGGGGCAACGACACAGGGGGGGCCGGCTCAGGGAGGAGGGGAGGAAACGTCTGCCTGAAATCGGCGACGCATCGCGCTATGCCCCCGAGGGCGAAACCGCCAGTAGCTGGGCGGGCGCTGGCTATCGGCTCCCGTTTGCGAGGAGCAGGCGCTCGAGGGTCGATGCACTCCCCCTGAGCCTATCCCCCCCTAACGTTGACTCTCAAGAAGCCCTGACTTTGGAGGCCCGAAGCGGTGCGGTGACGCACCGTGCGGTGACCTCGAAATCCCCCCAGACCTCACCGCGCGGTCCGTCACCGCACGGTCTTGGGACCTCGGAGGCCCCTGTCGCCCGAGACGTCCTCGGAGAACGACCCGAGTCTCAAGACCGTGCGGTGACCCCGAATCCCCGCTGGCTCACCGCACGATGTGGTCACCGCACCGTTTGGGGGCCCAAAGAATGACATCCCGGGCGAGTCCATGGTCCCGGCCATGATGTCCCCCCCCCATCCCCCAAGCCTGGTGGCTTTCGGGTCAGAACTCGGGCCTCTGGCGGCCGTTCGGGACGGCCTGGGCACCCCGGGAACGCTCTCGGCGAGGCGCAGCTGCTGGAAAGCGTCCTCCCGAGGCGAGAGAACCGCCAGGAACCGACGAAAACACTCGTAAACCTCAACCTCGAGCCCAGCCCCCCCCCCAACAACAAAACCTGCCTCGAAGGACCACTCGCCACCCTCTAGGGAAACGTAAGACGCGGATTCGTGGGAATCGGGCTGCCGTCAGGAAAACTACGAGACCCAGCCTTAAATGTGACGCGAGCTCCCGCCGCAAACATCCCACGAAAACGAGAGCATCAGAAATCATAACAGACCCGAAAAAAATCAGTGGGCGTCGCTTCCGGCCGCCCAGGCGACCCCACGGCACGGGGCGCTTCTTCCGCGGATGCCCCGCGCGGAACGCGTCCGTGCGACCGCGGAAACGCGCCCCGGAACACCGCGAGGTCGCGGATTCCAGACAAGCGCATTCCACGACTCGCACAGTGACTGCTCGCAAACTACGAGACCGATGTTGCATCACAGCAGGAATTCGGCCCCTGACTTTCGTCCTGGGCTTGGTTTAGTGAAGTGATGAATTTCGGGGTCCTTACGTGGGAAAAAACATCACTTCACTAATCTGGGGCCCCTGGGGCCTCAGTGGGCCCTGGGGCCCAAAATTAGTGACGTGATGGTTTTCGGGCCTCAGAGCAAACGGGCCTGGATCCGCCGCGGGGGGTCTACGATCCGCTACGCCGTGGCGAGCGTGTGCTCTTCGGGCGCCTGCGAGCAGGCACTCCGCGAGCAGCGGACCGCGCCCGGTGAGGTAGGTATACGGAGGTGGTCGCCGCCCGCGAGCACCCCCGTGCCTAGAGGCCTCCTGGATGGGGTCGGAGTAGGCTGGGGTCGGAGGATCGCGCCGCATCGGCGACGTCGGCGACGCATCAGCGACGCCGACGCGAAACAGATCGGGCTCCGCATCGAGCCGCATCGCCGACGCATCGGCGACGCGGCGCGATCCTCCGGCCCCATCCACTCCGACCCCATCTGGGAAGCCCAGAACTTTGCGAGCACTGGAGCGCGCCCGGTGAGATGCGGAGATGCTCGCCGCTCGCGAGCATCCCCCTGCCTCAACCGGCCGCCGATAGGAGACAAAACGGCACAACACACAAACTGCTGGCGCTCCGCGCAGACTTCTTGGGTCTGCGCTGGACCCCCCCCCCCTGCCGCGCGGAGCGCGCCAGGGGCGGCGCGCCGCAGATAGTCCCGCTGGGGGGGGGCCCCGCGCGGATCCAAGCAGGCCCCCCGCGGGGCGCCAGACGTTTACGTCTGTGGCGTTGCGTGTCTGCTTCTTCGAGTGGTGGGCTGAGGCCCAGGCATTACCGGGGCCGCCGTCCACTCTGCTTGGCATGCCCGACAATTACCGGGAGGAAGCGGGCACGAAGCCCGACGGCAGAGGCTGCCGCTCAAAGCCGAAAGCGTCCGCTGCTGGGCGGGCAACCTTGTGCCTCAAACGGACGGAGGAGGAGGGGGAGGAGGAGGAGGAGGAGGAGGGGGAGGAGGAGGAGGAGTAGGGGGAGGAGGAGGAGGAGGAGGAGGAGGAGGAGGAGGAGGAGGAGGAGGAGGAGGAGCAGGAGGAGGAGGAGGAGGAGGAGACAAGTCCCGCGATCCCAGGCGATACCCAGGCGGATCCCGCTGCCCGTGCGATCCCGCTGCCCCGGGGGGTCCTGGCTGTAGGCCAGGTCGCACAGCTCGCCCCCGCCTCGCGCGCTGGGCCGCCGCCAGGGCGGGGGGGGTCGCCAGCGGCGGTGCGGGGGGGTGTCGCCGCGGCGGAGCGGGGCAGCCGCAGGGCCAGGTCGGAAGAAGAAATGTTGGAAGATTCTTTCAAGAAAAACTGGAAGAACAACTGTTTTGTTATTCAAATCCGCCGACAGGCGGATGTTGTAAGCAAAAAAATGGAAAAATGGTCCTACCAAAATCCAGGCAGGCTAATTTTTGCAACTCTGGGAAATACCTCCTGTAGAGGGGCAGGGGGGACCGAGGAGATCTTGGCGCGCTGTACCCTCTCACGCGAGGGGGAGCGTCAAAGGGGGTGGACGAAATGTTGAGATTCGAGATTCGAGGCTTCTGGGCGTCTTCACTGGTTCCCGGCGGCTTTCCATTCCAGCTTCTCGAGCAGGGGATCGACTGCCATATTGATTCACCCCGGGGTTTTTCCCATCAAAAATGCGTAGAAATATCGAATGTTCGTAGATCTATGGAACAGTCTTCGGATGTGTTTGTGAATTCGACTGAAGAATCAAGTTTGCAGTAAATCGATTATACTGGAGCCTCTGGGTGCCTTTCGGCGGCTGCGCCTCGCCGAGGACGTTCCCAGGGTGCCAGGATCGCCCCGAACGGCCGCCAGAGGCCCGTGTTGTGACCCAGAGAGACCAACATTGGCGGCGCGCACGAAGAGGTAGGGGGAGGGGGGAAGAGGAGGCCGCTTCTTAAAGGCGCCAGCCTTACATCTATAGAGAAGGCCCGCGCCTTCTAAGAAGCAGGGGCGCTTCTAAGAAGCCTTCCCCCCTCCCCCTACCCTCGTCTGCGCGTGGCCGACAAGACGAGACTGGCTCAGGGGGGGGGAACACCGAGCTGGACTCGGCGATACATCGCCGAGAGGTCGGCGACAGGTGGCAGATCCGCACGCTGCCGGGCGGAGTGGGCCATCGGGCGCCTGTCGTCGATGAACGGGCGATCGGAGATCGATGCAACGCCCCCTGTTCCTGTATCCCCCTCACGTTGACCCTGTTCTTGGCAAGACGAGGCAGGACGAAAATGAACTCCTCCTCCTACTCCTCATCCTCATCCTCCTCGGAGCTCGAAGCTGACCGCTGGTCCGTCGCACTATGACTAAGGCGGTTGGCCGCCCAGAATAATCGTCCAAGGGCAAGCGTGAAGTAGCCTGGAAAGAAAGACGGGTATCCTCTTCCTCTGTTTGAACCTGCTTGGCGGACAATTTTCCGCCTCTGTTCACCGTTTTTCGCGCGATCCACTACTCGTCATTGCACCAGCCTTGCAGACGTGCTGCAGCGGATTTCTGGGTTGACTTCTCTCGGTGCAACACCCCGAAATGGCCAGCGAAGACCAACGTGAATTTCGCGTGGATTTGTTTATCTGCATTCCTGGCCAAACAAAATCCGCACGAAAATAACTTCGAAATCCGAAACGAAATTATCCAGGACACTCCGGGCCCAACCTTATGTTTTCCGAATGAAATCCGCTCTGCGATGTTGGCGCCATGACAATCGCATGCCAGATCTCGCGCGTATCGCCTGCTTCGAGGAAGGTTAGGACTCGAGAACGGGGGATTCGGGTTGGCCTGAAGGGGGCCATCGTAAAAATGACGAGACCCAATCTGAAATTTGACGCGGCCTCCCGTTGCAGACATCCCACGAAAACGGACCGTCAAAATCCAGAACGCGCTCGTCAAAAACAAGTCGGCAAACCCGAGTTCCGGCTTACTCAAGTCTCACGTTTCCCCGACTGTCAAATCGCGAAAACGACATTGTTCGACACGACCCTTGGACTCTCTGGAAGCCGGCGGGTCTGGAGTCTGCAGGCCCAACGCGCCCCAGGAGAGATCCAGGGGACGACTCTGAATGGGAGGAGGAAGAGGAGGAGGTGGAGGAGGCGGACACCAACTCTGGCCAGGTACACGCTAACATGGATGACAGATCCGTTGGTCTGGCACTCCGGCGCGGGGGGGGGTTCGGGATACTCTCCCGGCGGCACAAGAAAACGGAACTGATAACGACGCCCGTAAGGATATATTTAGTTATAACAGCGACAACGACGAACAACGAAGCGGATCGGAGAAAAGCTCAATAACTCATACAAAAAACCAGACAAACGAAGAAGGCAGGAAAAAACGAAATGGGCTATCTCGTGCCGCCGAGAAATTTAGCAAAAAACTTAGTTCGTCAATTGCCCGCCCTTCCCCGTTACCGTGTTTTTGTTTTTCTTTCCCGGGTAGCGGTCGTTACACGGGGGGGCGGTCGGGAGGGAGGGTAACAGTAACGGCGGCCGCGGCATGCGCCCGTCCGGGTGCGTCCGCGCCACTGGCGCATCACTCGCCTGCGTGCACCGAAGAATGTATGCAGGAGGAGGAGGAGGAGGAGGAGGAGGAGGAGGAAGGGGACGGAGAGGAGGAGGGGGACGGAGAGGAGGAGGAGGAGGAGGAGGAGGAGGAGGAGGAGGAGGAGGAGGAGGAGGAGGAGGAGTGGGAGGAGGAGGAGGAGTAGGAGGAGGAGAATAGGAGGGCACCCCGCCCCCCAACACTATCGTCATCGTCAGCGCTGCCCGGGGGGGGGGGGGCAGGTAGCGAGCGTCATTCCGGGGAAGAAAATAACAAACGCCCACCCTCCCAGAGATCAGCCGTCGTGACTTTTACAACACGCGGCCCCCTCAAGTTTCGACCCATCCCCCCAGACCGCTTTTTCATCCTGCGTCGTTCTCCGACAGTCCCGAGGCCCGGCGAAGGCCCCCAAGGGCCGACATCTGCGAGAAACCTCCGTCTTGATTTCAGCCAACGCATTGGATCTCTGGGCCGCGAATCCCATGATGGCGTGATCCTCCGGCGGGGACCGTGCCCCGTGAGAGACCCGGGCGTCGCCTTTTCTAGTTGTAAACCGGGCGCCCTCGCTGGCTGGGGTTTTCGTGTGAAGCCCCCGGAAGGCCTGCGCGCCGCGATCCGGCCCGAGGAAGACCACAGCAACGAGGGGCAACGCTAGCGGGGGACCGGCATGGGGGACTGGTATGGGGGGGGACTGGCATGGGGGACCCAAAGGCCCAACGTATTGAAAAAATCAAGACGGAATTTTTGTTACACAATTCCGCCCCTGGGGGGCCCTCGCCGGACCTCGGGACGCAGAAAACGACCCAGGATGAAAAAGCGGTCCGGGGGAATAGGTCGAGACTCCCAGGGACCCAGTGTTGAAAAAATCACGACGTCGGATCTCTGGGGACTGGCATGGGGACTGGCAATGGGGGGATGCAATATTCTGGGTAAATCGATTTTGCAGTCGATCCCCTACTCGAGCCTCTGGATTCCTTCCAGCGGCTGCGCCTCGCCGAGGGCGTTCCCAGGGTGCCAGGAACGTCCCGAACGGCCGCCAGAGGCCCGTGTTATGACCCAGAAGCCATTAAGGGACTGGCTCAGGAAAGGGGGGGAACATCGACCTGGAATCGGCGATAGCCAACACGAACGTTCCTGCGCGGGGTGGGGCTATCGGGCCCCTACCGCCGATCCATGGGCGATTCGGGGTCGAAGCATCCCCCCTACAGCAGGAGCTCGACCACAAGAAGCCTTCCACAAGAAACCCATTCCAGAGACCCCAGGACGTCCATTGATTTTCGGTGTGGGAGCGTCACGCCTTCCATAGCAAAACCATCGAAATCCAAGAAGCCCAGGGCACCCTGGAGGCAGGCGGGGTGTTTCTTGGCATGGATCTCCGCTGTATGCCTATCCCCCCCCCTTAGCGCCGCCCCTGAAGCAGAGCGCGGCCTGGGTCTCCGGCCATGCCTCTCGTCGGCCGCGTTGTACGGGGGGGGCAGACGGACCAAGGAGGGACATCAGCAATCCAGCGCGGGTCTGGGAGGTGGAGCAGTTGCAGCTCCTGTGCATGCTTCCCAGATCATGTGGAGGATGTGTCCCATGCAATCTGGCAGCCTGCAAGGCCTGTGCTCTGCAAAGGGCGCTGATCTGGCAGGTAGCCTCCCGGGCATAGGCTCAGGCTGGCAACAGAGCAAGCAAGACTATGGTGCAGAGCGGGGGGCGGTCCTAACGGTTAGAATGCCGCCCCCACCCCCTCTGGGGTCCCGACGGGCCCCGGGGAAGCCGCCCACGGGGGCCCCGGGGGAGGTCCCGCCAGCAGGGTCGGCGGCGCGGGCCGTGAGGGGACTTCTCGACATCGGCAACGAGGTGAACAGGCCGAGACGGAGAAGGATGAGGACCCGATGTGGTCGGGACTGTGAAAAATCAGAACGTCGGGGATCTGGGTCTGGCCCCACCGCCTGGTAAGAGGTCCTCCTCCTCCTCCTCCTCCTCCTCCTCCTCCTCCTCCTCCTCCTCCTCCTCCTCCTCCTCCTCCTCCTCCTCCTCCTCGGTGAACAGGCGCGGAGAAGCCCGACGCCTCCGACAACTCGCCCCGCGATGTCCGTGAGTGCCTCCGCGGCGGGCGGCCCTCTCTTGCGCAGAAGTCGTCGTCCTCGGACCGTGTGCCCGCCCCCTGCTGCAGTCCCCTTCTCGGCCGTCGAGGCAGACGAGGAGTCAGAGGAAGAGGTACACTGGAGACAGCGACGGAGGAGGGAACACGGGGAAATGGGGGTCAGGATGGACGGGGAAGGGGAAGTGGAAGAGGAGGGATGGCGGAGGACGGAGAGGAGGAGCAGGAATGAGGGGAGGGAGGGCGTGGACATAAAAAATAACCTGGCGACCGACCCAACCATACGCAGTCGTGAGTACCGCAGTTGTGGGTATCGTCTTCGGTGGAGCTCCCTTACGGGCCACGAGACGCTGTACTGGGTCCGGGAGACGAATGCGAACTTTGCCACTGGGGCCTTCGATGGGGCTACGTATGGGCCACGAGACGCTGTACTAGGTGGGGGAGACGCATGCGAACTTTGCGACTGGGGCCTTCGGTGGAGTTCCCGATGGGCCACGAAACGCTATACAGGGCGGGGGAGACGCACGCGAACTTTGTCATTGAGGCCTTCGGAGGAGTTCCCGATGGGCCACGAAACGCTGTGCCTGGCATTGGAGAGGCATGCGAACATTGCCACTGGTAGGGGTCCTCGTGCGAACCCTACACCTACCCCCCACGATTTCTGAGGGGGAGGGGGAGATTCACTTCGCTCGGGAGCTCCCGAACGAAGTGAACCCCCCCTCCCCCTCAGAAATCGCGGGGGGTAGGGATAGGGTTCGCATATGGCCCCCTAACTGTGGCCTTCGGTGGAGTTCTCTATGCCCCACGAAACGCCGCTGTACTGGGTCCGGGAGACGCATGCGAACTTTGCCACTGGAGCCTTCGTTGGAGCCGCCTATGGGCCACGAGACGCTGTACTGGCTTTGCGACTGGGGCCTTCGGTGGGGCCCCATATGGGCCACGAAACGTTGTACTGGGTAGGGGAGACGGATACAAACTTTTACTGTGTGGGTGGGGGGCGCATGCGAACTTTGCCAGAGGGGCCTTCGGTACAGCTCCCTACAGGCCACGAAACGCTGTACTGGGCGGTGGAGACGCACGCGAAGTTTGCCGCTAGGGCCCTTGGTGGAGCTGTCTATGGGCCACGAAACGTTGCTGGGCGTGGGAGACGCACGCGAATTTTGCCACCGGAGCCTTCGGCGGAGAACCAAGCGCTGTACTGGGCGGGGTGAACGCATCCGAACTTTGCCACTGGGGCTTCGGTGGAGCTCCCTGTGGCTCACGATACGTGTGAGAGGTGTGCCGAAGTGGTTGACTGATGCGGAGAGCTGAGGCGGGGCAGAGGCAAGGATGCGAGGAGGGGAGGAGGAGGAGGAGTGAGGAACGCGGGGCGCCGCCTCGTCGAAACGAGGACCCAGCACCACAGGGCCGTGGGGAAACACATGAGCGACTATCAAAAAGGTCTTACGCGAGGTGGCGTAGCGACCGTACGCCGCAGCCTACGCGGGCCGCGAGCTCTTACGCGGGCAGCTTACGCGCCAGTGTCGGCGAAGACGACCCCATATGTTTGAGTCGCTCATATGAGGGAGGAGGACGCGCAGCAACAGGAGCAAGACAGAAGAAGCAAGAACTGCAGAAGCACAAACTTGTGGTGCTCCGCGCGGATGTCTTCGATCTGACACGGACCCCCGTCCCTGGCGCGCGGAGCGCCGCCAGGGGGGCCCCAGCGTGGGTCCAAGAGGTCCGCGCGGAGCGCCAAAAGCTTATCTTTATGTAGCTTTCTTCTTCCACGGGAGGAGACTGAGACAGCACAAGAATGGGGGGGGCGGCGTGTAAGTACGGCGGGGGCGGAGGGGGAAGGAGTCGGCGAGGGGGCGAGGGGAACGTCGATGGCGGGGCAGAGAGGGCGGCGGCGGAGAAAAGAGACACCTTTTTTTGTCCGCGGGCGCAAGAGAGTCGAGGCTGGTGCAGGCGCCGGTGGGGCTACGGGCGAGACACGTCGGGAACTAATTGAGGCAGGGGAGATGTCGGCGGCGACGATAGGGGCGAAGAGCCCAGGGGCGGGCATTACACGCATTCGCCCGGGAGCCTTTTCGAAGACATAGATCATCGGCGCACCTGAATACACGGATTCCTCTCCCCTGGGCTATTCGCCCCTATCGTTGCCTCTGAGAGATGAGACACGAGGGGAAGGAACCCGCAAGGCAGGGGCGGGGCTAAGGACCGAGGGGGGCTGGGAAGAGAGGGGGCGAGCGCGAAGGGCGCCCTGGAGTGGGGGACAAGCGGGAGCTTGGGCGCCCGATCCTGACCTCGAGGGCCAGCACAGCGTGAGCTCAACACAGCAGCAATCGAGACCACAGCCGTGCCGTAGCCGCCCGTCGGCCGTCCGTCCCGCTGCAGCCATCAGCCGACCAAACTGCCCGTGAGGACCCGCTTGGCATCGCGAGGCCCCCCGCAGACGAAGCCGCGACCGGCGCGATCGCGAGGTCCCGGCGGCGCGTGCACGCCTGGGCGCCCGAGCTCTCCGGGCAGCTCCTGCTCGGGCCCCCGACGCCCGAACCAGGAGCTGCCGACCCCTGGCTCGGGAGCGGCCAAGAGGGGGGTGTCCAAGAGGGGGGGGGGGGGGGCAAATCATGACCGGCGGCACGTGCGCGGCCCAGCGGGGGGGTCAGGGACGTCATGAAACAAGAAGAGGCGCCATGAAATCTGGGGAACTATCATGGCCCCCGCCATGAGATCCACCCCCCCCCTAGTCATCCCCCCCCTCTTTTCCGCCCCCGACTGGCCGCCCCCGCCACCCCCCCCCCCGGCCGGCTCGGGAGCGGCTCTGGACGCCCGAGTCGCTCGGAAGAGCTCTGGGCCAGGGCAGCGCCGGTCTGGGCCCCCAGGGCACGGAGCGGGCGCCCCCTCCGCCTCGGGGCGCCGGCGAGCTCCCCCGCGCGGCGCGCGCGCAGGCTCGGCGGCGAGCAAGGGGGGGAAAGTGGGGAGGGGAGGCTGGCCATCGCTGGGACGTCTATTCCCTGTGTTTTTTGTTCAGTTTCGTGCGTGGTTCTTTCGCCAAGTGATCAAGGATGCTCCTCAATGGTCTCTCGCCGAAGGAAAATGCACACGTCCGAGCGATGCCAGGGAGGCGGCGGGACTCCTCAGAAGCCCTCCCTCGGCCTCCTGAGGAATTGTCTGAGCCTCCAGGCTGGGAGGCTCAGAACACCTCTCAGAAGGCCAGGAGGCTTCCGAGCCTTCTGAGAAGGCCCGCCCCCTCTTCTAGAGGTCTCCTAGGTGGGGTCCGAGTAAATGGGGTCGGAGGATTGCATTGGATCGCCGATGTATCGCCGATGCATCGGCGATGCATCGACGATGCGTCGGCGACGTCGGCGATGCATCGGCGACGTCGGCGTGGGGAAACTCGGGTTCCACATCGAGCCACATCGCCGATGCGTCGGCGATGCGGAGCGATCCTTCGACCCCATCTGCTCGGCCCACACCTGGGAGGCCCAAATTCCCACTTTCCCCCCCGGGCGCGCCGCCGACAACAGCTGAGCGCGAGGCGTGCCTCCCGCTGGCACAAGAAAGCGCGCACCTTCCCGCGCGCGCGCGCCGCGGCCCAGGCATGCAGGCATGGGCGCCGCCCGCGCGCCAGGCTGCGGCGAGCAGCGCGGGGCGCTCGATCGCGCACCTCGCAGTCGGCGGCGCGCCCAGGGGCCGCCTCGGAGCCTCTTTTGGGCCTCCTTGGGAGCCTCTTGGGGCTCGAAGTTTCTCGTCACGCAGGCTCGAAGTTTATCGTTACGCAGGCTTCTCGGGGGCCTCTTGGGGGCCTCTCGGGGGCGGCCTCTTGGGCCTCTGTTGGGCCTCCTTGGGGGCCTCCTGGGGCTCGAAGCTTCTCGTCACGCAGGCTCCTCTCCCCCGCGCGCTGTCTCCCGAGAGGCGTTGCCTTCCCGAGGGTCTGAGGGCCAGTCGGCGGCGAGCCCCCCGGGGGGGTGGGAGTGAGAAGGGGCGGGCCTCCTCCGAAGGCCCGGGAGGCCCCCCCGGCCTGCTGAGAAGTGTCCCGAGCCTTCCCCGGAAGCTCAGAAAGCTTCTCCGAAGGTCGAGGGAGGACTTCCGAGAAGTCCCGCCACCTTCTGAGAAGACCTCCCCTTCCCGCTTCCCCCCCTGGCTCGACGCCGACATGCAATGGAGGCCCGTCCACAAGAACCCTTCCGCAAGAAACCCAACCCGGAGACCCCAGGACGTGCAATGAGTGTTGGCGTGGGAGCGTCACGCCTTGCATCGCAAAACCATCGAAACCCCAGCAACCCAGGGCACCCTGGAGGCAAGCGGGGCGTTTCTTGGCGTAGGTCTCCACTGCAGGGCGGCCACATAACAATTCCGAGATCTCTCGAGAAGGCGCGCAGCGCCGCGGGAAAGCAACTCGGGAAGAACGCGGAAGGCGTCCAAACGGGCGTTGAAAAAGAGGGGGCAAAAAATCCACCTCCATTACGATCACCCCGACACCGGAAGCCGCTTAGCAAACGCACCCACACAAGGAATCGAGCAAGGCAGGGCTGTTTAGTAAACGCCCAGGGCCGTCTAATTCGCCGGCCCAACGGGCCAGGGCGTGCTAAGATCTCCGGTAACTGGTTAACAGTATTAACAGTATTTCTAGTTCGCGCGCGCGGGGCGGCCCCTGGGGGTCCCCCGGCGAAAAGTACCCCGACCAACGCCCGCGCCGCCCGACCGCCGCCCGACCAAGTCTACTCAGAGATGGTTTTCCTTCTGGGTGCGGCCTCTCAGGCTCCCCAGAGCGCGCTCAGAGTGCCCCAAGAGGCCCCCAAGACTGCCCAAGAGGCCCCCGAGACGCCCAAAGAGCGCTCGAAGACGCCGAAGATGACCCCAAGACGGCCCAAAAGGCCCCCAAGACAGCCCAAGAGGCCTCCAAGACGCCCCAAGAGCCTTCCAAGAGGCCTCCGAAGAGAGCCCCAAGAGGCCAAAATCGTTGATTTTCATTTGTTTTTTCTATGTTTTTTGTGTTCTGGCTTTTTCGGCTTCCGGACGCTCCAAGACGGCCCAAGAGGCCCCCAAGACCGCTCCAAGACGGCCCACGAAGCTCCCAAGACGGCGCCGAAACGACCCAAGAGAGCCCTCAAGACGGCCCAAGTGCCGCCCAAGACGGACCAAGAGGCCCCAAGACGGGCCCAAGAGGGACTCAGGAGGGATACCGAGAACTCAAAAATGGAGCCCTCCGTCCCAGAAGGCGCCCAGGAGGTCCCAAAGAGGCCCCAAGAGGCCTCCAAGAGGCCCCAAGATGTCGCCAAGAGGCCCCAGGAGACTCCCAGGAGGCCCAAAAGAAGCCCCAGAAGGCTTCAAACATGTCTCCCAGGCGCCCCCGAACGGCCTCTCAACAGACCCCAAGAGGCCCCCCAAAGAAGCATCTTGACGACGACTCTATTTCGCCCCATCGAGAGACGACCCCCAGGGAACTGCTTCACCATCAAAACTCCCCACGCAACGCGTCCGAACGACACCCGCCCCCAAGAGCGCAACATGGGCAACGAACACACAGACAAAAACCAGCGATGCCATATCACGGGCCGGCGGAATGAGCGAAGCGATTCAATAAGCGCCAAATGTCGGGTCCGGGTGGTTTTCCTCCCTTGTTCGGCTACGCGGCGTCACCTCTGTTTGGGTTGTTTGTTCGACTGCTGGAGAACACGCACTAACGGCTCCCGCCTTTTTTTACGGCACAAGTGCTAGGGTCAGTCTTGGACGACCCTCCGTTTTGAATACAAAAACTGAAAGAAAAAACATCTCCGAAACAGAGAACTGTCAAAACAACGTCATGTATTTCCCAACCCTCCTGCGGTGAGCTTTCGTTTTGGATAGAGAACTGAAGACTCCACTGCTTCCTTACTTCCCTTCCGCCTCCCTTCTTCTCTCCCCTTCTCCCCTTCTTCTCTTTTACATGCCTGTGAGATTGCACGCTGGTCTGCTGCTTACTTCACCACACCATCCCTGGGGGGGTCTGCGATCTGCGAAACTGTCCCCAGTTTCGACGGCACCTGCTGGGGGGGGGGGGGGGGCAAGCCTAGTTACACCTTATGCGGATTCATACCAGGCCTCACCATCCTTGGGGGGCTGCGATCTGCGAAACTGTTATCACTTTCGAAGGTTGCTGTGGGGCAGCATGGTGACGTCCTCCGCGGATTCAGATTAGACCTCATCATCCCTGGGGGCCTGCGATCTGCGAAACTGTCACCACGTTCGAGGGTTGGGGGGGGGGGGGGGGGGGGGGGCAATCACCATCCCTGGGAGGCTGCGAGCTGCGAAACTGTCCCCACTTTCGAGGGCTGCTCAGGGGGGCAAGCCTAGTTACGTCCTGCGCGGATTCAGCTTAGACCTCACCATCCCGAGGGGGGCGCTGCGATCTGCGCAACTGTCCCCACTTTCGAGGGCTGCTGGAGGGGGGTAAGCCTAGTGACGTCCTTCGCGGATGCAGATTAGACCTCTCCATCCTTGGGGGGCTGGGATCTGCAGAAGTGTCGCCAATTCCGAGGGCTGCTGGGGGAGGCCAGCATGGGGACGTCCCACGCGGATTCAATTTAGACCTCGCCTTCCTTGGTGGTCAGTGAGCTGCGAAGCTGTCGCCACTTTCGAGGGCTGCTGGGGGGGCCAGCGGAGTGACGTCTTACGCGGATCCAGGTCAGACCTCGCCATCCACAGGGGGCTGCGAGCTGAGAACATGTGGCCATTTTCAAAGGCTGCGGGGGGCTCCAGCGGAGTGACGTGTTACGCGGATTCAGGTTAGACCTCGCCATCCCTGGGGGGCTGCGAACTGCGAAACTGTCGCCATGTTTGAATGCTGCTGGGGGGTCCAGCGGAGTGACTGACGTGTTACGTGGATGACTCCCAACGGCTACCAAGAATGCCAAAAGAGGGCCCCAAGGTGCACCGAGGAGGCCCCAGGAGGCCCCCAAGAGGTCCTCCAGAGGCTTCCAAGGACCCCCCGAGAAGCCCCAAGAGGCTCTCCCGAGGCACCCGAAAGGTTCCACAAGTGGCCCCTGGACCGCCAAGAAGCCCGCAAGACACCCCCAGAGACTCTCGCAACATCCGAAGAAACCCCGAAAGACATCCGAAATGCCTCTGGCCTTTCTGCTGGCTCTCCTCCCCATCCTCTTCCTCATCCGCCCATTCCTCCTCCTCCCTCCTCTCTCATCTTCCTCCTCCTCCTCGTCCTCCTTCATCTCCTCCTCCTCCTCCTCCATTCCTTTTCCTTCTAACCAACTTCTCCCTGTCGCACCCCGAGGCCAGTTTTTAGGGCGGGCCGGGCGTTTCGCCTGAGGCTTCCTCACCACTCATGACCCTGAAGCTTAACCATTGGCAACAGCTTCACAGATGGAGGGCGGGTGGTTTTAAACATGTTGCTATCGACTTAGCGCCGCGCAGATTCGTTCGTAAACATTGCGAGGATTTAGCAACATAAAGGCTGCTGGTTTTCAAAATGTGGCTCCCGCCTTATCACCGCGCGCATTGGTTGACAACGTGTGCAAGAGCTTCACGGATTGAGGGCGGCTCCTTTTCAAAATGTGGCTCTCGCCATTGCGCCGCGCACATTCGTTTCTAAAGTTTGCAAGAATTTCACGGGTTGAGGGCGGGTGAGTTTCAAAATGCGGCTCTCGCATTAGCGCCGCGCATATTCTATGACAAAATTTACAAGAGCTTCACGGATTGAGGGCGGATGGTTTTGAAAGTGTGGCCCTCGCCTTAGCACTGCGCACACTCATGTATACAATTTGCGACAGTGTAACGGCTTGACCGCGGTTCCTTCTCACAATACGGCTCTCGCCTTAGCGCCGCGCACATTCGTTTGTAACTTTTGAGAGAGTTTCATGAGTTCCATTGATCAACGCACCAGAAACGGTTTTTGAAAGGATTCAGGATTGTCAGGGTGCAACAGGTACTTTGATTTGCGCTGTTGAAGACCCAGGAATGCCGCTCTGGCACGATCAAACATCGTCAAGACGCAGCAATCAGGTTGATCCGTGGCGTTGGAATTCCGAGAACAATGTTTTGGCATGCTTCAGGGTCTTCAAAGGGTCGTCTTGCAACGACGCAGATCCCTCCGTGGAAATGAACCGTTGTGGGGGCCTATGAAGAGGGAGCTTGGAGGGAGGGTTTATTCAAACATCGTTGATGACTCTTGGGCTTACACAGGTCCTCCCCCTGCTCCTCCTCTCTCTCTCTCTCTCTTTCTCTCTCTCGGCATTACGGCAGAGGTTCGAAGCCACATGTGAGAATAGAATAGGGATCCAGCGTAGACTTGCAAGTGAGAAGAAACCCCCCTTACCCACCCAACCCCCGATCATCACAGTTGAGTGCACCAGAGTTACTGCTCCTCCTCCTCCTCCTCCTCTTCCTACTCCTCCTCTTCTGATTCATCATCCATCCTCCCCCTCTTGGGGTACGACGGCTTCCCCAGCCCATTAATCCACTGCATGCTCCTCTACATGCCTGATCAGGGCAACTCTACTGGGCATCGTTTCTGGGTGGGCTGGTGGGGTTACGCGAAGCTTCTAGAATTGGAGCTGGGGCTGGATCTGCTGCTGGGGCTGGGCCTGGAGCTGAAGGTGGGGCTGGAGACCGCCTGGGGCATCAGCCCAGATCTATTCGTGAATGCCTGGCGCAACAGCTGAACGCGAGAGAAGCCGCGAGGAGGAACGAGGGAGATCCATCAAAGGTTGTTCAACGGGGGGCTCCGCTGCTCCTGACGCCAACCTGGCGTACACTGTAGCTGATACCGCCACAATGAACATGTGGCATTACCCCGTCCTGCGGTAAGATCTAAAAGAGAAGCACATGTGACACAACCTCTGCGCACACGCAGAACATGTTTGCGTGCGCCTTTGGGTGCACCATGGCCTGAATTGTGGCATTCAATCAGAGAATTGTTTTTTTCACAGCGGACTGGTGTCGGAGAACGCAACTACAGAGGAAGGGGACAACGCGCCAAGCCGCCAGTGAGCATTTCCACTCCTTGGCGAAAGGCGACGCGCTGCACTCCCGAGCCGGGCGTCCAAACAGGGCGTGGAGGCAAGGAGCGGCGATCGGCAGCGGGCCCAGGGGGGAAGCGAGAAGGGCACGCCCTTCTCGGGAAGCGGCGGGGCTTCTCGGATGCCACCTGGCCTTCTGAGAGGCCGCACGTCTGTGGAGACTCCTCCTCCTCCTCCTCCTCCTCCTCCTCCTCCTCCTCCTCCTCCTCCTCCTCCTCCTCCTCCTCCTCCTCCTCCTCCTCCTCCTCCTCCTCCTCCTCCTCCTCCTCCTCGCGAGGGCCTCTGAGAGGCCCGGCCACCGGAGAAGGCCGGCCCCCTCTCGTTTCCGCCCTGGCCTCGCCGCCGAGGCGAGAGAGGAGAGGCGAGGCGAGGAGGAGCTTGGGCAAGAGGGGGGAGGGCACGGGAAGAGGTGCGGGGCACGCGGCCTGGTTGTACACGCCCCTGGCCATGAAGTCGTTGACGGGGCACTCGATCTGTCCTGCGATTCCCACGTGCACGCCGCCCGTCCGCCCCGCACCCCACCGGCCCCTGGAGGAGGACGGAAGGAGAGGAGGAGGACGAGGAGGAGGAAGATGAGGGGGGAGGGAGGAGGAATGGGCGGATGAGGAAGAGGATGGGGAGGAGGGCGAGCAGAAAGGAAGCGAGGGAAGGAAGGAGGGGAGGGGAGAGGGAAGGAAGGGAGGGGAGAGGGGAGGAGGGGGAGGAGGACGACGAGAGGAAGCCAAGGCTCGATGGACCTCCGCGCCTGCACCATACCTTTCGGGAAACGGGTCCCGGACCCCACTCGCCATCGCTCGGACGTCCATGCCACGTGCATTCGTCCGTCTCGTGCGGCCCTTTTTGCGCAAGATGGTCCCACGTGCTCCTCGATGGCCCTCGCCGAAGAAAAATAGATACACAAATTCACACACACACACACACACACACACGAGCGATGCCCAGGGAGCCTTTTTTTCGGGCCCCCGGAGTCCGACGACTGAGAAAACACCCCCCAGGATCCGTCTCCCTGAGGACCCCTTTCTTTGAGCAGGGACCGACCGTCCCGGCTGTCCTTATCAGCCTAACACGAAACTCTCTCAGAACTCACAAATGCTCTGAGAACAAACAAGGGACAGCTCGCCCCTTGGCCCCCAGCCAGCCCCACGCCAAGGGGCGAGCATACATACGGGAGCAGCACTGCGCTGGATGCGTAACCTTCAGCTGGGTGAGGCAGGGCCCCCAGGCTTAAAACTGCCAGCGAAATATCCACAACGCCCTGACTGAAAACTGCCAGCGCAGTATCCTCACATCCCTCGCTTGAAACTGCCAGTGGAAAATCCTCACCACCCTGGCTTAAAACTGCCAGCAAAATATCCTGACCGCCCTCGCTTAGAACTGCCAGCGAAATATCCCTACGCCCCTGGCCTAAAACTGTCAGCGAAATATCCCCACAGCCCTCGCTTAAAACTGCCAGCGAAGTATCCCCACACCCCTCGCTCAAAACTGTTAGCGAATCATCCTCACCGCCCTCACTTAAAACTTCAAGAAATATATCCTCACACCCCTCACTTAGAACTGCCAGCGAAATATCGTCACCCCCCTGGCTTAAAACTGCCAGCAAAATATCTTCACCGCCCTGACTTAGAACTGCCCGCAATATCATCACACCCCTCGCTCAAAAATGCCAGTGAAGTATCGTCCAACCGCTGACTTAAAAGTGCCAGCGCAGTCTCCTCACACACCTCGCTGCAAACTGCCAGCGAAGTCTCTTCGGCACCCTCACTTAAACTGCGGGCGAAATATCTTCACCGCCCTGGCTTAAAACTGCCAGCGAAATATCCCCACCCTCCCGGCCTAAAACTGCCAGCGAAATATCCTCACCAGCCTCGCTCAAAACTGCCAGTGAAGTATGCCCACGTCCCTCGCTTAAAGATGGCAGCAAAATATCCTGACGCCCCCGGCCTAAAACTGCAAGCGAAATATCATCACCCCCCTGACTTAAACCTGCCAGTGAAATATCCTCACCACCCTCGCTTCAAACTGCCAACGAAAAGTCATCACACCCCTCGCTTGAACCTGCCAGTGAAAAATCCTCACCATCCTGGCTTAAAACTGCCAGCGAAATATCCTCACCGCCATGACTTAAAACTGCCAGAGAAGTATCTCAATACCCTTGCTTCAAACAGTCCGCGAAATATCCTCACGCCCCTGGCCTAAAATTGGCAGCGAGATACCTCAACCCCCTGTTGAAAACTGCCAGTGAACTATCCTCACAGCCCTCGGTTAAAACTGCTAGCGAAATATCCTGGAGCCCTTGGCCTAAAAAACTGCCAGCGAAATATCCTTACTCCCCTGGCTTGAAACTGCCAGCGAAACATCCTCACCACCTGGCCTAAAACTGTCAGCGAAATGTCCTCACCGCCATGACTGGAAACTGCCCGCGAAAAATCCTCACCACCCTGGCCTAAAACTGTCAGCGAAATATCCTCACCGCCATGACTTCAAACTGCCAGCGAAATATCCTCACACACCTGGCCTAAAACTGCCAGCGATCTAACGGATTTGGTGATTCAGTTGTCAGTTCTGTCAGTCAGTCAGTCAGTCGACTTGCCAAAAGTCAAATTACGGGCTGCACCCGTAAACAAAAAAAAAATTCTTCCAACATAAGCCCGTTGTTCTGAAACGAAGTCTCGGCCAGAAATGCTGTAGAGAACGTGCAGACCACTAAAAAGTTCTTAGAACATTATTCGGCGACCTACAGGCAAGCCAGGACGCTTCGCCAGCGCTCGGCTTCTCGGAGGCGGTCAAATCGGGACAGCGGCTGCTCTCGCGCCCAGCCCAAGCCCATTCGAAGCCAATCCCTGGACCCCCATCCAGCCCCGGATCCATCCTTAGGTCGGGCATGTCCTCCTAGAGGCGGATCTTGGACGAAAAATGAAAACATCAAGACATATTCAAAAACATGCACTGAAAAAATCAACAACAAAAAACGTCCCCTGACTGTTTTTGTATTCTTTTTGAACTTCCCCCCTGTAGATACGAGACCGATGTTGCATCACAGCAGCAATTCGGCCCCTCTTTTTCGTCCTGGGCTCGGTTTAGTGAAGTGATGAATTTCGGGGTCCTTACGTGGGACAAAAAGCATCACTTCACTAATCTGGGGCCCCTGGGGCCTCAGTGGGCCCTGGGGCCCAAAATTGGTGAAGTGATGGTTTTCGGGCCTCGGATGTAGAGGGACATGCCCGACGTAAGGTCTGTCCTGACTGGCTTCTCTCGAGGCGCGCCCCGCCGCGGCGAGGAGAGGCCTCCGGAGGAGCCGCAGCAGAGAGAGCAGAACTGCAAGCAGGAGGGACCCCGCCGTTGTTGCCCTCCCCTCCCCTTCCCCCTCCTCCTCCTCCCTCTCCTCCTCCTCCTCCTCCTCCTCCTCCTCCTCCTCCTCCTCCTCCTCCTCGTCCTCCTCCTCCCTCCTCTCCTCCTCCTCCTCCTCCCTCCTCCTCCTCCTCCTCCTCCTCCTCCTCCTCCTCCTCCTCCTCCTCCTCTCCTCCTCCTCCTCCTCCTCCCTCCCTCCTCCTCTCCTCCTCCCCTCTCCCCCCCCTCCCCCTCCCCTCCCCCCCCTCCCCCTCCTCCTCCCCTCCTCCTCCTCCCCCTCTCCTCCTCCTCCTCCTCCTCCTCCTCCTCTCCTCCTCCTCCCTCCTCCTCCTCCTCCTCCTCCTCCTTCCTCCTCCTCCTCCTCCTCCTCCTCCTCTCCTCCTCCTACTCCCCTCCCTCCCCCCCCCCCCTCCTCCCCCTCCCTCCTCTCCCCCTCCTCCTCCTCCTCCTCCCTCCTCCTCCTCCTCCTCCTCCTCCTCCTCCTCCTCCTCCTCCTCCGGTTGGTCCTCATCCGGTTGGCCCTCCTCCGACTATCCGTCCTTCATGAGAAGAAAAACGGCATAAGCATAAACGGTTGGCGCTCCGCGCGGACTTGTTCGGTCTGCGGGGGGGCCCACTCCCTGGCGCGCGGAGCGCGCGGGGGGCTGCGCCGGAGGCGCCGCCGGGGGGGGGGCCCAGCGCAGATCCACGAAATCCGCGCGAAGCGCCACAAGCTTATGTTTACGGTGTTCTTCTTCTTCGAACGGTGGGCCCCGGCCCAGGCATTGCCTGGGCCGCCGTCGACCCTTCGTGGCATGCCCCATACAGGGAGAAAGTGAGTACGAAGCCCGACAGCAAACGCTGCCGCCCAAAACCGGCAGCGCCCGTTGTTGGGCAGGCAACCCTGTGCCTCCAATGGACAACTCCCGCGGCGATGCCGATAGTGACGACTGTTCTTTTTGTTAAAACTGAATTTTCTGTTTTGAATATGTATATGTACAACATACATACATGTGTACATGCATATATAATTGGGGGAACAAAAATAATATAACAAAATACAAAAACAGCTGCACAAGCATAAACTGTCGGAGGTCCGCGAGGATTTCGTGGATCGGCGCCCGAGGCGTCGCCAGGGGGGCACAACATAGATCTGATACATCCGCGCGGATCTTTAAAGATGTTCGTTTCTGCAATTTCCCCCTCTTCGATGCCGGGGTCTTCGCACCCAGTAGTTCCGCACCCATTTCGATCGGGCTGCCGTCCACCCCTCCTGCACGAGGGGGATCGCCAGGGGGGGCCGACTCAAGGGAGAAACATCGATCTTGCGTCGGCCGGGAGATCGGTGGCTAAGGCACGGAGTGGCGTTCCTGGCCACGGCGAGCCGCGGTTTCGAAGGAGCTCCCCGACCGAGATCCGAGGAGCGGCCCAGAAACTGGAGCCGCTCTTGAGCCCCACGGCGGCCCTTGCTGCAGCGCCGCGGTCAGGTGGCGACCTCCGAACCCTGCCCCCCACCGCCTGTCCTTTCTCCTGCATCGATGGACAGGCGGGGGCAGGATTCGAATCTCGCAGCGTGCTCGACGAACTCCGAACACTCCTCCCGCCGCCCATCGAGCTGCCTGAAGCCTTGATCGGCGAGGGTATGGGTTCGGATTTCGCCGCCGATCGGTCGCATCGGCGATCGGGGGGCGACCGGGGCCCAGGAGCCCGCGGTGCTGGCCCCGCAGCCGGTCGGGGATCTTCTGACCCGGGTCAATCCAGACCCAGGTCAGTCAGGCCCTGCAGAATGCTGCGAGATCCTGCAAGAAGATCCTGCACCCAAACCCGGGTCAATGCGAAGGATCCTGCAAGAAGATCCTGCACCCAAACCCGGGTCAGTGCGAAGGATCCTGCAGGATCCTGCGCCCAAACCCGGGTCAGTGCGAAGGATCCTGCAGGATCCTGCGCCCAAACCCGGGTCAGTGCGACCCTGGCCCTGCAGGACCCTGCAAAATCGGGCGCTCTGGCTGACCCCCGTCTGCATTGACCCCCGTCTCAGGGCTCCCGCAGCTGGCCCCCGCGCCGGCGTGCCGGGCCGGGGCAGCAGAGCGCGTGCCAGGCGCTCGTGGGCGGCGCCTCGTGGGGCCCCTGGAGGCGGCCCAGCCGGGGCACCGCCACCGGCCAGAGGGCGCAGGCAGGCTGCTGATGAAGGGGCCCATGGGACACACAAATACATACACACAGATGAAAAGATTCCTCATATTTTCCTATATTCTCTGGGTCTCTGTCTTCCCCCCCCCACTTGCCATATTTTCGTACATTTTCTGGGAATCGACGAATAGTTGTGTCCGTATGTTTTTTCCCCCCTTGAGCCGAAGCCCGCGTGCGCACGCGAGCCGCGGCAGGTGCAGGCGGCGGTCGGGCGCAAAGGGCGGGGCGCGCCGGAGGCAGGTCGAGGCGCGGCGCAGCGCGGAGGAGCAGAGGGGAGGCGGGGAGGCGGAGCCGCCCAGACCATGCAGACCTTCCCGGGCGTGCCGGCGAGGAGTGGACGGGCACACGAAGCAGGAGGGCGTGGAGGCTGCGTGGATCTCCGCTTGCCCCCGCCCCGAGAGGACGGAGGAGGGAAGAGCGCTCGATGAGTGCAGCGGGAGGGCGCGGGAGGCAGATCGGGGCCTCGGGATCCAGAAGCACCTACAGCAGGGGCCCGACCACCCAAACCCGGATCAATGCCGAGGATTCTGCGAGATCCTGCAGCGTCCTGCACCCAAACCCAGGTCAGTGCGACCCTGGCCCTGCAGGATCCTGCAAGATCGGGCGCTCTGGCTGACCCCCGTTTGCATTGACACCTGTCTCAAGGCTCCCGAGCAAAGCAGTTCCAAGAACCCGGCGCGGCCCCGATCGGATGAAAGCTTTCTCTTGCACAGGCGCAGCAGCGTTTGTCACTGCTTGGCGTTGCTCGGCGTTGCGTGGCGCTGATTGGCACTGATTGGCGTTGCTCGGAAACTAGACAACACGGTGCCCGGGGGATGCAGCAAGGAAGCAAGACCAAGCAGCCCGAGGAATGCAGTAAAGAGACAAGACCCAGCCACCCAGGTCAATGCCACAACAAGAAACAAGACAAAGCAACCCTGGGGAACTCCAGCGCGACCGCGCCCAGCACCCACAGGATCTTCACAACCAAACAAGAGACCCAAGGCAAATCCAAATTGGGGAAAAACGCCTCTCCGTCTCCTTACCTCCCATTCCCTCCTGCTCTCTCTCTGTCCTCCCCCTCCTCCTTCTCTACCGTATACAAAGCTCCTCCCTGTCGCACCCTCGGACGTGTCGGCAGGGTGGGCCGGGCGTTTCGCCTTAAACTTCGTCACCATTACGTATGGCCCTAAAGCTTAGAATGTGCAATAGCTTTCCGTGTGGACGGCGGGTCGTTTTCAAAACTCGGCTCTCGCATTAGCTCCGCGCACATTCGGACGCCTGAAAAGATTGCAACAGCGTCGCGGAATGAGTACGGGTCCTTTTCAACATGTAGCTCTTTCCTGGTGCCGTCCACACTAGCCCTAAAATGCTAGAAACGGCAGGGCGGGCCTTTTTGTTTCACAAGTTGCTCTCGTTTAAGCGCCGCTCACATTCGTTTCAAAAGCTTGCAATAGCTGGAAGCATGGATGGCGGCTGCATTCGTCCTCAAAGTCTGCAACGGCTTGAAGGATGGACGGTGGTTGCTTTTACCAAAAAAACACGGCTCTCGCCCTAGCGCCGCGCACATTCGTCTTGAAAGTTGCAAACAGTTTCCAGCATTCGGATGGTTGAATTCCCAGACAATGCTTTCTGGCACGAACTACGATGGTGAGGACGCAACAGTCACGTTGCTTCGCGGTTATTGAAGTCTCAGGAGTGATGTTCTTGCACGGATTAAAATTGCCAGGACGCACCAGGTCATGTTGACTCGCGACGCAGAGGTATCAGGAATTGTGTGTTGGCACGATTGGAATGTATCAAATGGTTGTCTTCCATAGGAACACTTCCCGCAATGACATAGATTATTGCAGAGGCCTGAAAGTGTTTATTGCAACATCGTTGATGCGTCTTGGGTTTGCTCTGGTCCTCTTCCTGCTCCTCCTCCTCTTCATCCTTACTTCCTCCTCCCTCCTCCTTCTCCACCTCCTCCTCCTCATCCCTCCTCCTCCTCCTCGTCCTCACCCTCGTACCCCAGTCAGCCATCCTCATCATCCGACTTCCTCCTCCTCCTCCTCCTCCTCCTCCTTCGTCCTTCTACTCCTCCCACTTCCCTCATCCCTCACGGCTTGGCGGCATCACGCAGAAGACAGGAACGCCATGCCCGCTCGACAGGCCCGTGGCCTCGGCCTCAGAGGGCGAGACGGATGAGTAGGAGGCCTCAGGAGGGATTCGGTGAAGGCATCCGAAGATATTCGGATGCATTTTGCCGGAGGATCGCGAGAGAGCCTGGCACCTGAGAAGCAGTAGCATAACACCGTGTGCTGGCAGCCCTTTTCCGCGAGCTCCTGACGAGCGGCCCCGTGCCGCGAAAGCTCGAACATTGGACCAAAGACGCGCTCAGCGTCACAACTCTCGGCATGACTCGTCCCGCAATCGCTCCGGATTCCGAAGGGTTTACGATAGCCTTCGGATGTTTTCGCAGTCTCGGTGGATTCTGTGGGCTCTGGAGAGGGGGAGGAGCGGGAGACGAAGGAGGAGGAGGAGGAGAAGGAGGAGGAGGAGAGAGGTTAGACATCAGCTCTGAAGCCTACCCCTTGAGGTCAGATAGGCCAGATGTTTGGGAACACCTGCGGGGGATCCGGATCTAAAGGACGTCTGTGGGCAAGTGATCCACCACGGTGGGTCCAGTACGCCAGCGCCGACTGAACCCGCAGGGGTAGGGCTCGCAGGTGGCTGCAGAGAGCAAGAGGGTGAGGAGAACGAGCAGAAGCAAGAGCAACAACCGCCGCAGCCTGGCTGTGGCTGGGAAGTCCCGCAGACCGACATGGAACGGAACCCTCGTCACCACCGGCGCCGTCGCCGTCGACACTCCTCAGGCTGCCAAGAAGCAGCGACAGACCTTGGAATTGAGAGGACAACCTGCAGGAACCACGCTGGCGGCCTGACCTGACACGAGCTTCATGCCTGAGCATTGTTAACACCGTGCACCTCGCATCAGAAGATATGACATATGAGACGGTGGCCAATGTTTCATGTTAACTCTGCGATGCTGTGACGAATTCATCCAACTGCGACCCACTAAACAAGTGGGTTCCCAGACACATGGCCACGATGCATCGAATTCTCAACTGGACTCGTCGCCATGGGTGAAGCAATACTGCAGCACGATCGCTCTGAGTGGGATGGACGCTAGACGATTCGCGTGTTAGATCCACCTTCGTGCCCCGTGGCACGATGAGGTCGTCGAGTGCGAGGTGGTGCGTGGGGCAGCATCATGCAGGTCTCTGAGGAAGCCCCGCCGAGATCGCGCATCGCCCTCCCCTCCCGAACACACACTCTGGGCGGCCCGGCACCTCCCCGGGGCTCTCCCAAGCCCCCCAAGGGCTTCCAAGACGGCATGGGAAGGCCACCAAGGCCGCCAAGATGGCCCAGCACTGCCTCCAGAGTCGCCCAGCAGCCCCCAAAGGAGGCCCCTAAGAGGTGTCCCAGAGGCGACCGTCGGCTTCCGAGGCACCACAGAGAAGACCCATAGGCCGTCAGGGGAGCCAAGGCTACGCAATTGCCCCAGCAACGCGCCCCAAGACCAGCAACGGTGAAGAGACGGGTCGAAGAGTAAGAGAGGTCGACTGGTGATAATGTGCATTCCTGGGTTTCCCTGGCGATTCCTGGGCGTGACAAGGGCGAGAGCATGGCCATGTGCACCGTAGTGGGTGTGTTTACAAAAATATTGTGGCCGTGTGACAGACGTAAGAGCTTATGTTGTTCCCATCGTAGTGAAGGACCAAATTCCAAAAAAAAATCGAGCACCCCGAAAAGTATCGAAACGGTGTCGAACGAGTATCGCCTCCCACGTGAAAACCCTTCAGTTTCGGTACTTTCGTGGTGCTGGAAATTATGTTTGGTTTGTCAGGTTACAGAAGGGTGGAACATCATAAGTGGGTGCACGGACATGTGCCCCGTGGAGCATGTTTTACAAGGGATCGTGGCCGTGCGAAAGTGCGAAACAGGAAACACGGCCGCACGTGCCCGGCAGATGCTGTGCATGTGCTCCTGGCACATACCCCAAGCCAAACATGACCGTGCATACCTCGGAACAGGACACGAGGCTGATTTGCTGCGATCGTAGCAACAAAGAAAACAAGGCACGCACGTTTCACTCAAGTTTCAGGTGGCGGCACGACCACCCGCGCGATCAGGTTGCGCTTCCCCAGGCTAAGTTTAAGAATTGCGCCCGTGTTTTCTGCGCGGGGGAACCGCGGGGATCCCGCGGCTGGCGTGGGGAAGCTGCCATGGGCGCGGAGCATTGTTTTGGAGGTCTCCACCACTGGAAATGCGCTCCGCGCAAGACGGCTTTCGAGCAGACGGAAGGATGCCAAGAGGTCCCACCAAGGGGCCCAAGAGAAAAAGTGTCCCAATACAGCCCCAGGCGGCACACGGGGGGGCGGAGGAGGAGGAGGAGGAGGAGGAGGAGGAGGAGGAGGAGGAGGAGGAGGAGGGGGAGGAGGGAGAGGAGGAGGAGGAGGAGCAGGAGGAGCAGAGGAGGAGGAGGAGGAGGAGGGGGGGGGCGGAGGAGGGGGGGAGGAAGAGGAGGGGGAGGGGGGGAGGGGAGGAGGGGGGGGGGAGAGGAGGGCCCGAGGCAAGCCCCGCGGGATTCCCCCCCCCCCCCCCCGACGGCCGAGGGGTGCCCCAAGACGGCCCGGGGCCCAAGACGGTCCACGCGAGCCAAAGGAGATCCCTCGGGGCACAGAGATGCGAGGCGTCACATACATCGTCTGCCTCCCTCCCCCCCTCCCCCTCCTCCCTCCTCCCCTCCTCCTCCTCTCCTCCTCCTCCTCCTCCTCCTCCTCCCCATCCCCCGCCCCCTCCCCCCCTCCCCCGGGCGCCGGATAAAGTGGAGGCCAGTCCACAAGAAACCTTCCACAAGAAACCCCAGCCCTGAGACCCCAGGACGTCCACCGATTCCTTGGTGTGGGAACGTCACGCCTTCCAATCCGCAAAAGCCAAGGAACCCAGGGCACCCTGGACGCAAGCAGGGTGTGTCTTGGCATGGGTCTCCACTGTATAACATCCGTCTGGGCGCCGTCACAGAAGGCGCTGCGCTGGCACGGTGGCGGCATCTGCCGCAGGCAGCTGGATAATTCGGGCGCCAGGGGTGCCTGGCACGGCTGCAGCGAAACTGACATTGGCTCAGAATTCATCGCCGTAGCCCTCTTCCTCGCCCTCCCCCTCGGCGGTCTCGATGCCGACCTCCTCGTAGTCTTTCTCTAGCGCAGCCAGATCCTCGCGAGCCTCAGAAAACTCGCCCTCCTCCATGCCCTCGCCGACGTACCAGTGTACGAACGCACGCTTAGAGTACATGAGGTCGAACTTATGATCGATGCGGGAGAACACCTCCGCGATGGCCGTGGAGTTACTGATCATGCAGCACGCCCGCATCACCTTAGCCAGGTCACCGCCGGGCACCACGGTGGGCGGCTGGTAGTTGATGCCGACCTTGAAGCCGGTAGGACACCAATCTACAAACTGGATGGTGCGCTTCGTTTTGATCGTGGCAACGGCTGCGTTCACGTCCTTGGGCACCACGTCGCCACGGTACATCCGACACCGCGGTTACAGCGGTTAGTGTGTCGAGACCACGTTGGTTTGTCAGTTCCGCCTCTCGGAACAAGGAACAAGGCCCCCGAAGCATCGAGCCTGACGCGAATTCCTGGTTGGACGACGTCTGGTGAGGCTTCGGGCTGCGCAAAAGACAGCAGCCCAGGGTGGTCCCGGCTGGCCTCACCAGCCCCCCCGAGCAGCCCACGGCGGCCGCAACAACACCTCAAGCCGGGGACGCGGGGCGCACGGAGGGCGCCGCCAGAGGCGGCGCCGGGGTGCTGCGACCGCCCTGGACTGATTCCTCTGGGGGGCCTGTTGAGGCCAACTGGGACTGCCAAGGGGGCCTGTCCGTGCACAACCCGAGCCCATGCCAACGGCGTCGTTCCGTTTCTCGACTCCTCCAACAGAGCTTCCCTTTTCCGTTTTTCCGTTTTTCGACTCCCCCCTTTGAACCCCCCAACCCCCCCAGCAGGGCGCCCCCCTCCCCCACGACGCCCACCTTAGCACACGGCAGCGGATTCGCGCAGCAGCGCAGCCGGATCATGCAGCACGCCATGTACTTGCCGTGGCGGGGGTCGCACTTGACAAACATGGCAGAGGGCTCGAACACGGACATGGTGATTTCCGCCACAGAGAGCTGCTCATGGTAAGCCTTCTCTGCGGAGATCACCGGTGCGTAGCTCGAGAGCATGAAATGGATGCGCGGGTACGGAACCAAGTTCGTCTGGAACTCCGTGATGTCCACGTTGAGCGCGCCGTCAAAGCGCAACGACGCCGTTAGCGAGGATATGATCTGGGCTAAGAGTCTGTTCAAGTTCGTGTAGGTGGGGCGCTCGATGTCAAGGTTCCGCCTGCAAATGTCGTACAATGCCTCACGAGGACGAATGTGAGAGGGGACAAGCTCGGGGGGGGGGGGGGGAAAAAGCCGGCGATGCATCGCCGCCAGATCGGCGTCAGGCTCCTGATAGCGAAACCGCACGCTCCTGGGCGGGTTGCGCTATCAGGCCCCTCTCGGCGGTGAACGAGCGAGAGGGGGTCGATGCACTCCCCCCTGTGCCTATTCCCCCCCTAACGCCGCCCCTGGCCTCATTGTCGTACATGATGGTGATGTCCGTGTGCTCCAGCAGGGAGTGCACGCAGAGCACCGTGTTGTAGGGCTCCACGACCGCGGTGGCGATCTGCGGGCACGCCCACACGGTGAAGGAGACCTTCGTCTTCTTCCCGTAGTCCACGGACAGGCGCTCCAGCATCAGGCAGCCGAGCCCGGAGCCGGTCCCTCCGCCGACGGCATTGTAGATCATGAATCCCTGGAGCCCAGTGCAGTTGTCGGCGAGTTTCCGAATGCGGTCCAGGACCAGATCGACGATCTCCTTGCCGATCGTGTAGTGGCCGCGCGCGAAATTGTTGGCCGCATCCTCCTTCCCAGAGATCAGCTGCTCGGGGTGGAAAAGCTGGCGGTAAGTGCCGGTGCGGACCTCGTCAATCACGGTGGGCTCAAGATCCACCATCACACAACGCGGAACGTGCTTGCCAGCACCCGTCTCCGAGAAGAAGGTGTTGAAGGCGTCGTCCCCGCCCCCGATCGTCTTGTCGGAGGGCATCTGCCCGTCGGGTTGGATGCCATGCTCGAGGCAAAAAAGCTCCCAGCAAGCGTTTCCGATCTGAACCCCTGCCTGGCCGATGTGGATGCAGATCGCCTCGCGCATGGTGCTGAGAGAAGTTGTCTGGGCAGGCGTGTGGCCTGGAGGGGGGCCCTCGTGTGGGTGGCTGGGCCGAAACGGCTGCGCGAGGCGAAGACACGCATGTCGGGATCCGCGAGGGGAGCGACTCGAGCACGCACTCACGGCCGATTCGGACTACCTACCAGACCACCCCAACCCAACCCGAAGACTCGAATTTCGGGTTGAGGGGGGGGGGGGGTACGGGCTTCATACGTGTTTGTTCGGTGCTTCCGGGCCCCCCCCCCCACTGGAAACGGAGGGCAAACCGTGGCCCTCGGGTTGGGTTGGGGTGGTTTGGTGGTCGGTGAGATTCGAAGGCCTCCCCGTGCTCGGGCCTCCCACCGCTGGGACGACACCGCTCGGAGCCGGCTGGAACGACACCACTCGCAGTCGGATGCAGCAGCTCAAGCCTCGCTGCAGCGCCCCAGAGAGGCCGCAAGAGAAGGACGATCGCGAGGGAGAAAGCGACTGAGAGGGGTGGATGCATGAATACACACATTTATATATATACACAGAGAGAGTGCGAGAAAGAAAGACAGAGAGAGAGAGAGAGAGAAAACAAAAAAAGGGAGAGTGCGAGAGAGCGAAACAAAGAGGGAAATGCATAAGACTGATACCCAAAGAGAGAATCTGAGAGTGAGAGGTGGTGAGATAATGAGAAACATGATTATGTATACTCATATATGCACACGAACATCTATATATCTATATACATAGATACAAATATGTATATATGTATACATGAATCTATATGTGTATATATATGTACACCTATATACACACATAGATGTGTGTATGTATGCATATATCTCTATATATATATATATATATATATATATATGTGGATTCTGACCGTCGCCGCACTTATGCAGGATCCTGAGTGGGCCCTTTTTCGGGGTCTCGTGAGGCCGTTTGGGCCCTCTGGGGCCTCCTGGGTCGTCTCGGGGCCCTCTGGGGACGTCTTGGTCCCTCTGCGGGCATCTTGGGGGCATCTTGGAGCTGTCCTGGGGGCCCTGTTGGCCTGTCTTGGGGCCCTCTTGGGCCGTCGGGAGCTTCTCTGGGGGCCCTCCTGGGGCGTCTTAAGACCGTCTTGGGCCCCGTTTGGGCAGTCCTGGGCTCGTCTTGGGTCCATTTGTTTCTTTTGTTTGTTATCATGGCTGCGCGCCAGAGCGCGTCTATGCTGGTATATGGTCTATGCTGCACTGGTCTGATATCACAACTGTACATAGAACGTCGGAGCAAAAATGCGGCCCCGAGGCTCCGGACAGCACCATCGGCTAAACAGAAACTGATCGCGCGGACTGCCACGGGAGAGGCATGACTGAGGAGCCTGACAGCTCCTAGTCAACCTCCTCCATCTTCGATGCCTCGTCTGCGGCGCCCTCGACTTCCTCGAGAGGGGGCAGGTCCTCGTCGTCCCCCAGGCCCTCGTCGTCATCGTCAATACTGAGACCGAGCTTGATCATGCGGTGGATGCGCCCTGCGAACTGAGTGGGCTCGTCCAGGTTGAAGCCAGAGGTGAGCAGGGATGTGTCGAAAAGAAGCCAGATCAAGTCCTTGACTGTCTTGTCCGACTTGTCAGCAGACGCCTTCTTTTTGAGCTCACACATGATGGAGTGCTTGGGGTTGACCTCCATGGTTTTCTTGGACACCATGTAGGAGGTCATAGAGTTATCCCTGAGGGCCTGCGCCTTCATAATGCGCTCCATGTTGGCGGACCAGCCATATTCCGAGGTTGTCAACACGCAGGGAGAGTCCGCCATGCGCGAACTGACAACAACCTTCTCCACCTTGTCGCCCAGCACCTCCTTCATCAGCTTGGTCAGCGGCTCGAACTCTGCCTTCAGCTCCTCGAGCTTCTTCTTTTCGTCCTCGTCCTCGAGGTCCAAGCCTTCCTTGGTCGTCGACTTGAGCTTCTTGCCGTCGAACTCCTTCAGCTGCTGCACTGAGTACTCATCGATGGGATCGGTCATGTATAGAACCTCAAGACCCTTCTTGCGCAGCGTTTCCAAGAAAGGCGAGGACGACACCGCTGCGATGCTCTCCCCCGTGATGTAGTAAATGTCATTTTGCCCCTCCTTCATGCAGTCCACATACTCCTTCAGGCTGATCATCTCATCTCCAGACTTCGAGGTGTGGTAGCGCATGAGCTCAGCGACCTTGGTGCGGTTGGTCGAATCTTCGTGCACGCCAAGCTTGAGGCACTTGCCGAACTGCTCGTAGAACTTCTTGTAGTCATCCTTCTTCTCGGCGATCTCCGCAAACATCTCGAGGCACTTCTTGACGAGGTTCTTCTTGATCACTCGCAAGATCTTGTTCTGCTGCAACGTCTCGCGGGAGATATTCAGCGGCAGGTCCTCGGAGTCAACCACGCCCTTCACAAAATTGAGCCACTCGGGCATCAGCTCGTCGCAGTCATCCATGATAAAGACGCGTCGCACGTACAGCTTGATGTTGTTGCGCTTCTTCTTGGATTCAAACAGGTCGAAAGGTGCCCGGCGCGGCACGAAGAGCAGCGCGCGAAACTCCAGCTGGCCCTCAACGCTGAAGTGCTTCACGGCAAGGTGGTCCTCCCAGTCGTTGGACAGTGACTTGTAGAACGATGCATACTCCTCGTTGGTCACGTCTTCGGACTTGCGCATCCACAGCGGCTTGTTCTTGTTAAGCTGCTCCCATTCGTGGGATACCTCCTTGACCTTCTTAGTCTTCTTCTTTTTCTCCTCCTTCTCTTTCTCCTCATCGACCTCCTCAATCTTCGGCTCATCGCCTTCTTTCTCGTCCTTCTTCTCCTCCTCGTCCTCGGAATCCGTAACTTCCTTCTCCTTGGACTTCTCCACGTACA
>CAUYUJ010012058.1:116939-134439 GCA_963575745.1 Prorocentrum cordatum | reverse complement strand
CGGGGCGGAGAGCCGCTCGGCGCAGCTCCGGGAGGCGCGGTCGGGGAGCTCCGCGCTCCACAGTGCGGCATTGAGCCAACCGCACCGTGGAGATGAGGCTCGAGGTCTGGGCAGCCGCCTCTACAAGAAGGGGCAGGACGGCCTGCCCGACCTTGATTTGGACTGCAAGCTTCTTTCCTAGGGGAGGCCCTGTCGCTGGCCCACGGTGCGGTTGGCTCAATGCCGCACTGTGCAGGGACTACCCACCAGACCACCCCGACCTAACCCGCAGACCCGAATTTCGGGTTGGGGGAGGAACCGGTTCCACACGTGCTTGTTCCATGTTCCCCGCCCCCCCCCCCACTGGAGATGGAGGGCAAGTCGGGGCCTTCGGGCTGGGTTGGGGCGGCTCGGTGGGCGGTGAGCAACGAGGATGGCCAGGGGGAGGGGCGTCCACCCCGCCGGCAGCCCCACGTGGGCCCCGCAAGCCGCAGGCGCTCCAGCTCACGGCGCGGCACGCAGGCGAGGCAAGGCTGACCCCCGTCGGGGGGGGGGCGGCGCGCTTGAAGAGAGCCACCCATGTAGCGGGCCGACCCCCCGGCCAACCCCCAGTCAGCCATCTGGCCAACCTGGGCAAACCCAGAGCAACCCTGGCCGACCCCATCCCGCCCAACCCCTCCAGCCGACCCTGGTCAGGGTGACCACCTCAGCAAGACATCATACCAGTAGCACCGAGCGCAGAGTACGGCCGGGTCTGGGGCAGAAGAACATCCTTCAAGAACATGAGACCCTCCGCCGACCAAGCCGAAGAACATTCGAGGGTACCCTCCCCCAGAATGCACAAGAACATGCAGCAAGCACGAAGAACACCAGGGTGCGTACCCTCCCCGAACCGACCTCGATCATATACCTCGGTCCGACCGCACGCCAGCAACAGCCAGGATCACGGGACAAGGGGGAGCAGAATGACACAACAGGACGGCAGGGGGTGGGGGGCAACGATACGAGGGGACAGGCATAGGGGGGGAAACATCGACCTGGAATCGGCGACACACCGCCGATAGATCGCGATAGGCCCCCGATCGTAAATCCGAACGTTCCTGGGCAGGTTGGGGCTGCCGGGCCCCTCGTCGGCGATGAATGCACGACTGGGGGTCCGTGCATCCCCCCCTCATGCCTATCCCCCCCCTATCGTTGCCCCTGGAGGGGGGGAGGCGCCGGAGCGCAGGCAGCGGAGGGGGGGGAGAGGAGAGGAGGCAGGGGGGGGAGAGGAGAGGAGGCCGCCGCACCCAGATCAAGCGGCACGCGGGGCGCAGAGAGGGCGTGGAGGAGGACGAGGAAGACGAGCACGAGAACGGCGACGAGGACGGCGAGGATGGCGCTGACGCGGAGGAGGAGCAGGACGAGGACAAGGACGACGACGAGGACGACGACGCAGCCAAGCCTGGGGGTCCGCCCGAGGGCCTCTCGACCGAGCTGTGTTGCCGGCGCACAGGCGTCAGTCAGAAGAAGGGGCCCGAAGGAAGGGTCCTCCTCCGGCTATTCGTCGACGTCCTCGCTCTGCTCCTGCTCATGTTCCTGATCATGCTCCTCGTCTTCGTCACTGTCGTCATCGTCGCCCTACTCCTCCTCAAAACTTCTCCGCTGTCCTCCCCTCCAACATCGTCATCTTCATCCAACTCTTCCTCCTCCTGCTCTTCATCCTTCTCCTCCTCCTCCCACTCTTCCAATCCTCCTCCTCCTCCTCCTCCTCCTCCTCCTCCTCCTCCTCATCATCATCATCATCATCATCATCATCATCATCATCATCATCATCATCGTCAGCATCATCATCAACATCATCAGCAGCAGTATCATCATCAACCTTATCAGCATCAACATCAACATCAACATCATCATCATCATCATCATCATCAGCATCATCATCATCATCATCATCATCATCATCATCATCATCATCATTACGACCACCACCACCACCACCATCATCAGAATCATCATCATCATCAGCAGCATCATCATCGTCATCGTCATCACCATCGTCATCATCCTCATCGTCATCATCACAATGATCAGCATATACATCATCATCGTCATCATCGGCACCACCACTACCATCACTGCCATGTTCATCATCATAATCATCATAATCAGTATCACGACCATGTGTATATCATCATCAGCAATCATCATCAGCAGCATCATCCTCAGAATCATCAGAACCATCATTTTTGACCGCATCATCATAGTACTCAGCATCATCATCAGCAGCATCAGGACCAGCGTAAGCGTCAGCATCATCATCATCATGATCATGATCATCATCATCAGCAGCAGCATCAGCATCATTACAGTGGGTGCCAGTCCAAAAGAAACCTTCACAAGACACCCAACACTGAGACCCTAGGACGCCCATTGATTTTGGTGTGGGAACGACACGCTGCCCATCGCAAAACCATCGAAACCCAAGAAACCAAGGGCACCCTGGAGGCAAGCAGGATGTTTCTAAGCATGGGCCTCCACTGTGACACCATCATCATCATCATCATCAGCATCATCATCATCAACAACATCATCAACATCATCAGCAGCAGCAGTCGCATCATCATCAGCATCATCAGCAGCATCATCATGAGCATCAGTATCATGATCAGCAGCATCGGTATCGTCATCATCGTCATCGGCATCGTCATCGTCATCGTCGGCGTCGTCGCCATCATCACACTTACAAGCACTATCACCATCACCATCACCATCACCGTCACCATCACCATCACCATCATCATCGACATCATCATCACCAGAGACACCATCAGTATCAGTAGCACCACCACCATCATTATCATTACCATCACCGCCACTATCATTGTAGCCACCGCCACCACCTGAACAATCATCATCATCAGCCGCAGCGGCAGGAGCTGCGTCATCACCGTCATCATCACCATCACTATCATCATCACCACCCCCGTCACCACCATGATCATCATCACCCTCATCATCCCCCCTCTTCACCATCGTGTGTTCGTTCTCGATCCGCCCCCGTCGCAAACCTCTGGCTCCGCGGCCTCCTCCTCGTTCCCACCGTCTTCTGCTCATAGTCGTCATCACCAGCATCAGCATCAGCATCAGCATCAGCATCAGCATCAGCATCAGCATCAGCAGCATCATCACCGTCATCAACATCATCATCATCATCAGCATCATCATCAGCCCTTCTAATCCTCGTTCCCAATTGCTGCACCCTCCTCTTCCTGCCTCGTTCCCCCCCCCCTCTGCCTCCTCAAACCCGTCCTCATCAAAATTCTCGTCCCCATCACCCAACCACCATCACCATGATCACCCCCCGTCGGACGCCAGTCCAGGCGAGGGAGGAGGAGGAGGAGAAGGAGGAGGAGAAGGAGGAGGGGGAGGAGGAGGAGGGGGAGGAGGAGGAGGCTCAGGGGATACGACATCATGGTCCTCATCCGACATCCTCCGTACTCCCCCTTCTGCCATTCCGTGTGCCAATCCTCGCTCCTGCTCGTCACGCCCACATCGCATCAACCGCCTCGATCTCTCCTCCCTCGCCACCCACCCCCACATCGTGGTCCACTTCCTCCTCCTCATCCTTCCTCTCCTCCTCGTGCTCCTGTCCGATGTTCGACTCCTGATGTCCCTCGGGCCTTCATGGTGCGAAGGCCAGAGGAGCCTGATCCAGAAGACCTGGGAAAGGAGGAGGTGAGACCAGGGAAGAGGAAAACGCAAATGTCGGGAAGGCAGAAGAGGAGGAAGGCGGGGAGGGGATACGTCTAGAAAAACCGCAAAACGTGCTGCTGAGATTGGGCGAAGGAATTTAGTCTGAGGGTTCATTGCTCACTGTGCCACATCCTCTTCAGCATCATCAGCAGCAACAGCATAGTCCTAATCAGCAGCATCATCAATGCCATTATCAACATCACCATCATCACCATCACCACCATCATCATCATCATCATCAACATCATCATCATCAGCATCATCATCACCACCACCACCACCATCATCATCATCATCATCAGCAGCAGCATCAACAGCATCATCATCGTCACCATCATCACCATTAGCACCATCATCATCAACCGGTTCAGACCAGCACCATGCATCATGTTCATCAGCATCCTCCGCATCATCGCCATCACCATCAGCAGCATCATCAGCAACAGCATCCTGACGGGCATCATACCCTACCCAGCAGCATCATCGGCATTGTCAGCATCATCACCATCACCATGACATCGTCATCATCAGCAGCACCATGCGAATCAGCGTCCTCATCATCCTCATCGTCATCATTTTCAAGGTCGTCATCATCGGCATCATCATAAGCATCAGCATCATCAGCATCTGCGTCATCGTCATCGTCGCCATCAACATCAACATCATCGTCAACATCATCATCAGCAGCATCATCGTCGTCGGCGTCGGCGCCGTCGACATCATCAGCATCATCAGCAGCAGCACAATCATCATCAGCAGAATCAGCATCACCGTCATCAGCATCAGCATCATCATTAGCAACATCGGAATCGGCATCGTCACCATCATCAGCATCATCACCATCACCATTACATCGTCATCATCATCAGCAGCATCAGCATCAACATAATCGTTATCATCATCACCATCATGAATATCATCATCCGCAACAGCATCGTCATCATCGACACCGTGATAAGCATCATCGTAATCATCAGCGTCATCACCATCGTCACCATCAACAATAACATCAGCATAATCAGCATCATCATCAGAATCAGCATCGTCATCGTACTCATCATCGTCGTCGTCATCATCGTCGACGTTGCCATCATCACGATCACCATCACCATCACCGTGACCATCACCATCATCATCGTCATCGTCATCATCAGAGTCATCAGAGGCATCATCAGAATCATCATCATAGTCACCACGATCGTCATTACTACCACAACCATCCTCATAATGATCATCAGCAGCATCCTGAGCATCATCATCGTCAGCATCATCCTGTGTAGCAGCAGCAGCTGCTGCATCACCATCACCATCACCACCGTCATCATCATCATCATCATCGTCATCATCATCATCATCATCATCATCATCATCATCATAATCAGCATCGTCATCACCATCATTATCGTCAGCATCATCATCATAACCACCATCATCATCACCGTCACCATCGCCATCACCACCACCACCACCACCATCACGATCATCAGCAGCATCATCATCAGCAGAAGCATCCATAATCCCGTCATCGTCATCATCATTATCATCATCATCATCATCATCATCATCATCATCATCATCATCATCATCATCATGATCAACATCATCATCATCACCATCATCATTGTCGTCATCGTAATCGCCATCATCAGCATCGTCTTCGTCATCATCAGAATCAGCATCATCATCATCTTCATCATCAGCAGCATCACCAGCATCATCATCAGCATCATCAGGATGAACACCATCATCACCAGTATCAGCATCATCATACTCATCATCACCACCATCAGCATCAGCGTCATCATCATTATCATCGTCATCATCGTCATCATCGTCATCATACTCATCGTCATCATCATCATCATCATCATCATCATCATCATCATCACCATCATCATCATGATCAGCAGCAGCAGCAGCATCTTCATTATCGTCACACTCATCCTGTTCTCGATTCACCATCGTATTTCTCGTCATCGCCCCGCCCCCGTCGCAGCCCTCCCGCTCCTCGGCCTCCTCCTCCCCTTTCCCACCGTCCTCGCCATCCTCTTCTCTCGCCCTGCCGTTCGCCCTCTGGTCGCCAAGATCAAAACAGCTTCGGATGGGAATGAATCAAAAATCTCTGAGATCTGGCGGTTCTGGCATATGCATCGGGCGCCGCGGCCGGTGAAGAGCGTTCCGGAACGCGTTCGGAGTAATCCGGATCGCCCTGGAGCGATTCATCCCGTCCCTAGGCCTGCCCTGCATTGCCTCATCCCCTTCCTCCCCGTCCTCGCCAGCACGGGTCCATGGGTGCCTCCCTCGCTTGCCGTGTATGCGGCTGTCGTCTTGCCTTGCTCTTCCCGTCGGTATTGTCTCCCATCCTGCTCCTAGGATGTTGAACTCGTCGCGGTCTGGCTTTGCGCGTCGCGTCGGCCGCCGCCACTGTTGCTGTCTTCGTCATCCGAGTCGTTGGCCCTGACGAGGGGGTGGCAGCAACAGTGGGTGGCGAGGGTGCGAGCTGAGCTCGACTTGTCTGACTGCTCCCGAGGGAAGGGGGACTGGGGGGCTGTGTTCAGGGGAAGCTGAAGCACCGCTCAGCGATATGCCATCAACCAAGTCTGCAGGATAGACCCTCTCCATTTCTGTCATCTTCAGCTTTGGCTTCGGCTTGAGCTTTGGGTGCACTTCGAAGCGTCGTCTGTTCAGCTCAACCGAGTCGATATTCCGCTCGCACATATGCCTCCATGCCTCTCTCCCTCCTGCTACTCGTCCTCTCGTCCTTCTCCCCCAGTCTCCTTCTCCCTCTTCTTCTTCCTCCTCCTCCTCCTCCTCCTCCTCCTCCTCCTCCACCTCCTCCTCCTCCTCCTCCTCCTCCTCCTCCTCCTCCTCCTCCTCCTCCTCCTCCTTCCCCTGCCCCACCCCCTCCTCATTCTCATCCTCCCTTGTCCTTGCTACTCGCCATCCTCGCTCCCGAATCTCCCTCCCTCTGTCCCTCCTCCGCCTCCGCCTCCGCCTCCGCCTCCGCCTCCGCCTCCTCCTCCTCCCAGTTCTCGGCCTCCTCGCCCAACTCCCTCCTCCTCCTCCTCCTCCTCCTCCCTCCTCTCTCCTCTCCTCCTCCTCCTCCTTCCCCCTCTTGTCCCAGTGGGGGGGGGAAACATCGACCCGGAGTCCCCCGATCGCAAGACCGCTCGCTCCTGGGCGGGGCGGGCTGTCGCGCCCCCTCTCGGCGACGCATGGGCGATTGGGGGTCGACGCGCCCCCCGCTGAGGACTGTCCCCGCCTACCTAACGCTGCCCCTCCCCCCCCCCTCCTCGTGTTGCACGGTCTGCTACTCGAGCTAGGTCCGCAAAACTATTCGTATCGCTCGAGTCACTTCGACAGGCATCTTCGGGGGACCTTGTGCGTCCCGTCCCGCCCCGATGCGCGTCGAATCCGTGCCGAATCCATGTCGGACTCGTCGAATCCGCGTCGAATCCGCATCGGACCCACGCCGGAGCCGCGTCGAGTCCGCATCGAGCCCGCGGCGGGCACGAGAGAAGACGCCAACACTTGGGGGGCCAGGCGAGGCCCACCCGCAGCTGCAACGTATCACCCTCCCTCCGTCGGGCGCGAGGGACCGGGGCGGAGGCCTCCCGCGAGCTCCCTGGACAGGACTCCCAGCAGGGACAGCAGCGAGTAGATGTAGCCTGCGGGCGTGCGCCACCGGGGCATCTGCGCACCGCCCGGCTCTGCCTTGGAAGAGCCGACGACGAGGTCTGCTGCTCGTTCCGCGCCGGCGTCTCTGTGGCCTCGCCTCGGACCTCCCAGGGCCTCGCCTCGGGCCTGGGGACCCCGGGGCCAGCAGGTGTACCTCCGGGGCGGAGAACTGGCCCCAGAGCAGGGGCCACATGCGAACCCGACCCCTACCCCCCACGATTTCTGAGGGGGAGGGTGGAGTTCACATAATTTAGGAGCTCCCGAGCGAAGTGAACCCCACCCTCCCCCGCAGAAATCGTGGGGGGTAGGGGTCGGGTTCGCATGTGGCCCCCTATCAGAGGCCTCATGAATGGTGTCCGAGCAGATAGGGTCGGTGGATCGCGCCGCATCGCCGATGCATCGGCGATGTGATTGTCGGCGACGTCGGCGCAAGTCGGCGCCGTCGACGTGGAGGAAATCGGGCTCCACACCGGGCCGCCTCGCCGATACATCATCGGCGATGCGGCGCGAGCCACCGACCCCATCTGCTCGGACCCCACCTGCTCGGACCGGGGCGCAGACGGGCAGGCCCAGTCGGGGGGCCTTCTAAACTCAAGCTTTCGGAGCTCCGCGCGGACTTCTCTGATCGGCGCCAGGCCCCCCCAGGAGGCGCCTCTGGCGACGCCCGTGGCGCGCTCCGCGCGCTGGGGAGGGGGGGCCAGCGCTATGTCGGGCGTGTCCCCCTACAGGGGGATTTTCGACGAGAGAAAAAAACCTTGAAAATACCCCAAAAAAGGTCCATGTTTTATTATTTGGGGGGTATGTTTTATTTTTCGTCGAAAATCCCCCTGTAGGGGGACAGGCCCGACATAAGCCCAGCGCCGATACGAGGCCTCTGCGCTGAGCTCCGAAAGCCTGTGCTTCTGCGGGGGGGGGGGGGACCCAGGAGGGGGGCGTCCCAGCGGGGGGCTCGCAGAGCACGGCCCGAGGCGCGCGCGCGGCCCCGGGGGGCACCACCGGGCGTTCCTCGTCCGTTCCCCCCCCCTTCTCCCCTGCGGGGAGGGGTTTACCCCTCCTCCCCACGCCCTCGCGTGACGCGATGCGCTGGAGCATCAAAAGAAAGGCCTCGGGCAGAAGGCACGAATCACTGCTTTCACCAGGGTTTTGGCCCGAGTTGGGCACCCTGGGGGAGGGGGGCTAATTCATCCCCGCCCCTTCTTTGATCGATCACCTCCAAGATGGCCCCAAGATTGCCCCCGAGGCTTCCAAGATTGCCCAAAGAGGGCCCCCAAGAGGCGCCCAGGAGGCCCCACGAGGCCCCCAAGATGCCCCAAACAGGCCCCCAAGAGGTTCCCAAGAGATCCCCCAAAGGCCCCGAGGGGTTCCCCCGAGGCACCCAAGACACTTCAAGAGACCCCCAGGACCGCCAACAGGCTTCCACACGCTCAAACAGGCCTACAGGAAGCTCTCGAGAGACATCCGAAGAGGCAGCGAGAAGCATCCAAGATCGAGGCAGCTGGCCTTTCTGTTCGCCCTCCTTCTCCTGCTCCTCATCTGAGTCCTCCTCGATCCTCTCCCTCTTGGGGTAGGACGGTTTCCCAGCCTTGATTCCACTGCGTGCTCCCCCACATGCCTGACCTGGGCAGATCGCCTGGGCGCCGTTTCTGGATGGGCTGGTGCGGCCACGCGAAGCGCCGCGAACTAGTCGCCATCACCCTGCTCCTGGCCGCCCCCAGACGCGGGGCGAGAGGATGAGGACGAAGGCGAGGCGGGCTGGGGAGGCAGCACCGTCGTCATCGTTGTCGTCGTCGTCGTCGTCGTCGCACCCGCCGCCTCCGCCCGACTCTCCGCCAGCCGTGCCCCGACTCCTGCCCCGCTCCTCGACCCCCTTCCGGCCTTCCCCTCGCCATCCCCGACGCCCTGTCCTTGCCGCCCCCTCCTCCCCCTCCTCCCCCTCCTCGTCCACCTGCTCCTCTTTCCCCACATTCTCCTTACATCCTCTCTTTTTCCGCGTCCTCCTCGTCCCCTGTTTACTCCTCCTGCCTCCCCCTCCTTTCCCAAGATAACGGCAACGCAATCCTTTTTTCAATTTTATGCTCCCCGACTTCTCTGATCAAGGCAACTCGCCAGGGCAAAGTTGCTGGACGGGCTGGTGTGGATGCGCGGAGCTTGAAGAGGTCGTTGCGGGCTCAGACGGCATGCAAAAATCCGCCGCCGCGTTTGTGCGGCATTGGTTTGTTCAGTGAACGTGGTTTAGGTCGCGGATGGGACGCGGGCTCTCCACCTCCACCTGGAAGGAATGCAAAAGCAGCCCGCCGCAGGCGCCGAAAACATTGGTTTGTATGCCCGCCGCAGGCGCCGAAAAACTTGGTGCGTACCCTGAACGTGGTCGCGGGTGGGCCGCGGGCTCTCCACTTGAAACGAATGCAAAAGATGCCCGCCGCAGGCGCCGAAAAATGTGGTTTGTATCCTGAACGTGGTTTGGGTTGCGGGTTGGTCGCGAGTTGGTCGCGGGACGAGTCGCGGGCTCTCCACCTGGAAGGAATGCAAAAAAAAACCCGCCGCAGGCGCCGAAAATTGTGGTTTGTACCTTCAACGTGGTTTGGGTCGAAGGTGGGTCGCGGGTGGGTCGCGGGGTGGGTCGCGGGTGGGTCGCGGGTGGGTCGCGGGTGGGTCGCGGGTGGGTCGCGGGGTGGGCGCGGGGGGTCGCGGGGCGGGTCGCGGGGGGGTCGCGGGGTGGGTCGCGGGGTCGCGGGGTGGGTCGCGGGGTGGGTCGCGGGTGGGTCGCGGGTGGGTCGCGGGTGGGTCGCGGGTGGGTCGCGGGGTGGGTCGCGGGGTGGGTGGGTCGCGGGGTGGGTCGCGGGGTGGGTCGCGGGGTGGGTCGCGGGTGGGTCGCGGGGTGGGTCGCGGGGGGGTCGCGGGGCGGGTCGGGTGGGACGGCGACAACAACAACAACAACAACAACAACAACAACAACAACAACAACAACAATTACTAGCACGTGGGGACACTCCGTTCTCACCAGTGCCAGGGTTTTCATAGGAGGCGGGCAATACCCCCACTTTGTGGGGGGGCCGGTTCAAGCTCTACCAAATTTCCAAACGACTCTTCGCCACCACCCACACCCAGCTTCCCGCCCTATGACGTTCGGACACTTCACTTCGTGGCATGCGGACGACCGTGGCTACTATTCAGGGCCCCGCGGCCGACGACGACGGCGTGCGCGCGCGAAGAAAAAACGAATGTGTCCCGCATGGTATTATTTGACAGGGATGATGGCCCTGGCAGGTGCGCAACCGTTGTTGCAGAAGTTCGAAAAAGTTGCTCGCAAAAGCCCGTTTGACAGAAATGTTTAAAAAGTGTTGGGTTTCCTACGAATCCGCAAGAGCGCGCGGGATGAAATTTTGACATTTTTTTTTGAAAAACCATTGGTTTTTTGATGTTTTTATGTTAAAATCGCTACGAAAACTAAGGTTTTGGAAGGATTTCGTCTTGCGCGCGCGAATGTCCACTTTACCTTATTTTTGCAAGGGATTCTTGAAGTTTGGTTATGTTAGAACAAGAAATGTCCACTTTAGCTTATTTTTTGCAAGGGAAAACCGATCGTAACAACACAACCGGATCCGGACTCCCCCGTTTTGCCTGAGACTTCCTCACGAAAATGATGAAAATGAGGCTGCGGCCTAGGCGCGGCGGGGGGGTCGTGCACCAGGGGCCCCAACAATAATTATTCTTTAGAAGTAATAATGTTCAACAACAACAACAACAACAACAACAACAACAACAACAACAACAACAACAGCACAGCAACAGCAACAGCAACAGCAAAACTAACAACAACCACAACAACAACAACAACAACAACACCACCACCAACAACAACCACAACAACAACACCACACCACAACCACCACACCAACAACAAAACAACAACAACAACAACAACAACAACAACAACAACAACAACAACAACAACAACAATCATTTTACCCGAACGCGTGGTGTTCTCCCCAGTGCCAGGGTTTTCATACGACACCAGGCAATACCCCCACTTCGTGGGGGGGCATTACAAGCTCTACCAAATATCCAAACGACTCTTCGCGACCACCCAAACCCAGCTTCCCGCCCTATGACGTTGGGACACTTCACTTCGTGGCGTGCGGACGACCGTGGCTACTACACTGGCGTGGGGTACACACCCACAGAACTTAAGAACCCAATGGTTTTTGGAGATTTCGGCGTGCGCGCGCGAAGAAAAAACGAATGTGTCCCGCATGGTATTATTTGACAGGGATGATGGCCCTGGCAGGTGCGCAACCGTTGTCGCAGAAGTTCGAAAAAGTTGCTCGCAAAAGCCCGTTTGACAGAAATGTTTAAAAAGTGTTGGGTTTCCTACGAATCCGCAAGAGCGCGCGGGATGAGATTTTGACATTTTTTTGTTGAAAAACCATTGGTTTTTTGATGTTTTTATGTTAAAATCGCTCCGAACACTAAGCTTTTGGAAGGATTTCGTCTTGCGCGCGCGAATGTCCACTTTACCTTATTTTTTGCAAGGGATTCTTGAAATTTGATTATATTAGAACAAGAAATGTCATTTTATAGTGTTTTTTGCAAGGGAAAACGGATTACAACAAAACAACCGGATCTTGATCACCTCGAATTACCTGAGGCTTCCTCACGAAAATGATGAAAACGTGGCTGCGGCCTAGGCGCGGCGGGGGGGGCGCGCACCAGGGGGCCCAACAATAATTATTCTTTAGAATTAATAATGTTCAACAACAACAACAACAACAACAACAACGAGAATCCGCACCGCGGAATCCCACTTCAGCCACGCACCCAGGGACAGAGAATGACCGTTCGGCCCCCTCACTCTGACCTTTGTCTCGCCCGATCCCTGGCCGCGCCGCTCGCTCGGGGAGCGATCCGTCCCCCCCTGAGCCGCTCGCTCCGTCCGCCCCTGTGTCGGCCGCGCATCCCTCCTCTCCTCCGGTGTCACAACTCGCTCCCACGGCATCCCCCTTTCGGCACCCCATCGCCAGCGCAGACTTCCCCTGGCCAGCCGCCGACGGTAGTGAGAGGGGCAGCCCTTCTCAGAATGCTCGGAAGGCCCCAGGTCCTCCGAGAAGCTGTCCAAGCCCTCTTCGAAGGCAGGGCGGTTTCTCAGAAGGCCAGGGGGCCTCTGGGAAGTCCCGCCGCCTCCTGAGAAGGTCTGCCCCCAGGGCGCTTAAGTCTCGCCCGATCCGCCGTCGCGGGCAACGACGCCCGTCGCCGACGCCGTCGGCGCCAACCTGGCAGGAACCGAGCGGGCCTCGAGGGAAACGGGCCCCGGGACACACAAACAAACACACTCAAGTTTCATGATTCCCCGTATTTTCCCATAGTTTCTGGGTGTTTGTCTTCGCCCCCACTTTCCATATTTTCCCATGTTTTCTCTGGAATCGACGATCAATTGTGTCTGTGTGTTTTTGTCCCCTCCTGCCTCGAGGGAGGCGGGCCCTGGGCCCCGGGGCCTGGCCATGCCCAGGATGAGCCCCTCGCCCCCCGCAGCCGGAGGGGGGTCGATCCCCCGTAAAGGCTCCGACCCCGGGGAGGGGAGAGGGAGAGGGGGAGGAAGGGGGAGGAGGGAGGGAGGGGAGGAGGGAGGGAGGGGAGGAGGAGGGAGGGGAGGAGGAGGGAGGGGGAGGGAGGGGAGGGGAGGAGGAGGGAGGGGAGGAGGGAGGAGGAGGGAGGAGGGAGGAGGAGGAGGGAGGAGGGAGCGGCGCGGATGGGACAAGACAAGTGCCCAGAGGCGAGCCGGGCTTCTGCCACAACGGTGGGTTCCTGCGAGGTTCGCGCCAGGGTCTTTCCTGCGAAGCGGAATAGAGGAGGGTGGAGGAGAGGGGGGAGAGGGAGGAGGAAGGAGGGAGAGGGAGGAGAAGGAGGGGGGGAGGGGCGGGGGGGAACAATCGCGGGCGGGCGGGCGCGCGGCAAGGGCGGGCGAAGGGAGTGGGCAAGGGGGAGAAGGGAGGGAGGCAGAAGACAGGGAGCAAGGGAGGAAGGAGGGAGGAATTACGGGGTTACGGGCATGGCGACAGTGTCGGTAGGAAGGAGGGGAGGGAGGGAGGGAGAGAGTGAGGGAGGGAGGGAGGGCAGGGAGGGAAAGAGGAAGCGAGGGGAGGCAGGAAGAAGAGAGACAGGCGAGAGCGGGCGGGCGCAGCCTGTCGCGCGCCCGGCGCAGCGGTCGAGGGCGGCGGACAGGCCGTCGCCTGCGGCCGCCAAGCGCCGGGCAGCCGCGGCCGCGCGCGGCGCGCCCGTCCCCTGCGAGGCCAGAGCCGGTCGAAGCCCGTCCATGTCTGCACTCCTGTCGGGCCCCGCCTCCAGCGCGGCGCGGTGCATTGGACTACAACTACTAGGACAACAACAACAACAACAACAACAACAACAACAACAACAACAACAACAACAACAACAACAACTACTACGACTTATTACTAATACTATATACACTAAGTACTACAATAAACTACTACTACGTACACGACTACTACTACTACGACTACTACTACTACTACTACGACTACTACTACTACTACTACTACACTTTTATACGAGTACTACTACTACTACTACTACTACTACTACTACTACTACTACTACTACTACTACTACTTTACTCTACTACTACTACTACTACTACTACTACTACTACTACTACTACTACGACTGCTACTACCACTACTACTACTAATCCGACTACTACTACTACTACTACTACTACTACTACTACTACTACTACTACTACTACTACTACTACTACTACTACTACTACTACTACTACTACTACTACTTCTACTCCTACTACTACTACTACTACTCTACTACTACTACTACTACTACTACTACTACTACTACTACTACTACTACTACTACTACTACTACTACTACTACTACTACTACTACTACTACTACTACTACTACTGCTACCACTACTACTACACTACCACTACTATACACTAACACTACCACTACTACCACTACCACTACTACTACTACTACTACTACTACTACTACTACTACTACTACTACTACTACTACTACTACTACTACTACTACCACTACCACTACCACTACCACTACCACTACCACTACCACGACCACGACCACTACCACTACCACTACCACTACCACTACCACTACCACTACCACTACTACCACTACCACTACCACTACCACTACCACTACCTACTACTACTACTACTACTACTACTACTACTACTACTACTACTACTACTACTACTACTACTACTACTACTACTACTACTGCGCAAGGACACTCTCTCAGGCCACCCCGGCGGGGCCCGTGGTGGTGTCCTCGCCAGGGCGAGCGCACCCCCCCAGGCCACACGTTGCAGTTGTTGCCCCCGGGGGGGGGGGAGCAACGCGCAACACCTCTGTCATACGCTGACGTAAATCTATATGTGTTTCCGAATCTCCGTGGGCTCCCTTACTGTTCCCCACGCACTCCTGTGTCCGAAAAACGACCGCGCGCCAGCGAGGCCAGCTCCTCCCCGCTACAGGACTCCTATGGAATCCTGCAGGGCCCTGTAAGGATCCTATCGCATTCCTACATGGTTCCTATGGAATCCTGTGGGACCCTGTACGGATCCTATAGGGCCCCCCATCGGATTCCTAGAGGGTTGCTCTGGAATCCTGTAGGGATCCGATGGGATTCCTATAGGAATCCTACGGCATCCTGTAGGACCCTGTAGGGATCCCATAGGATTCCAATAGTATTACAAACGGATTCCTATGGAATCCTGTAGGACCCTGTAGGGACCCCGTAGGATTCCTATAGGTTTCAGATGGCATCCTGTAGGACACTGAAAGGATCCTACAGGGATCCAAAAGGACCCCAATAGGGTTCCGATTGGAATCCTATGGAATCCTGTAGGACCCTGTAGGAAACCTATAGGACCCCAGTCGGATTCCTATTGGGATCCGATGGAATCCTGTAGGACCCTGTAGGGATCCAATCGGGTTCCAATAGGAGTCTCATAGGCTTCCAATGGAATTCCTATGAAATCCTGTAGGACCCTGTAGGGACCTTATGAAATTGCAGTGAGATCCCAATAGGATTCCTATTGGATCCTGTAGGACCATGAAGGGACCCCATGTGTTTGCAATGAGATTACATTAGGGTTCCTATGGAGTCCTGTAGGGACCCCATCGGATTCCAGTAGTATTACAATAGGATTCCGATGGAATCCGGTAGGGCCCTGTAGGGACACTATAGGATTTTCAAAAAAAAAAAAAAAAAAAAAAAAAAAAAAAAAAAAAAAAAAAAAAAAAAAAAAAAACTATAGGGTTCCTACGGAATCCTGTAGGACCCTGCAGGGACCCCATCGGATTCCAATTGTATTACAATCGGATTCCGATGGTATCCTGTAGGACCCTGTAGGGATATTATAGGATTCCTATAGGGTTCCTATGGCATCCTGTAGGACGCTGAAAGGATCCTATAGGGATCCACAAGGACCCCAATAGTATTCCGATTGCAATTCTATGGAATCCTGTAGGGCCCTGTAGGGAAAGGACCCCAATCGGATTCCTATTGGAATCATATGGAAGCCTGTCGGACCCTGTAGGGATCTTATGGGATCCCAGTAGGAGTCCCATAGGCTTCCAATGGAATTCCTATGAGTCCTGTAGGACCCTGTAGGGACCTTATGGGATTGCAATGAGATTCCAATAGGATTCCTATGGAATCCGGTAGGACCCTGTAGGGACCCCTATGGGTCTCCAATGAGATTCCAATAGGCTTCCAATGGAATCCGGTAAGACACTGTAGGGATCCCATCGGACTCCAGTAGTATTACAATAAGTATCCGATGGAATCCTGTAGGACCCTGTAGGGACCCTCTGGGATTTCCAATAGGATTACTATTGGATTCCTATGGAATCCTGTAGGACCCTGTAAGGACCCTATCGGATTTCCCATGGGATTCCAATAGGATTCCTATGGAATCCTCCAGGATCCTGTAGGGATCCTATACGATTCCTAGAGGATTCCAAATGGTTTCCGATGGAATCCTGTAGGACCATGCACGGATCCTACAGGTTTTCCCAAATATTCCAATGGGATTATCATGGAATCTTGTAGGAACCTGTCGGGATCCTATAGGATTCCTACAAGATTCCAATTGGTTTCCGATGGGATCCTGTAGGACCCTGCAGGGATCCTGAAGGTTTTCTCATGGATTCCAATAGAATTATCATAGGATCCTGTAGGACCCTGTAGGGATCCTATCGGATTCCTACAGTATTCCAATTGGTTTCCTATGGACTCTTGTAGGACCGCGCAGGGATCCTGCAGGATTCCAACCAGATTCCTATAGGGTGCCTATGGAATCCTGTATGACCCTGTAGGGATCCCGTAGAATTCCGATTGGCAATCTATGGAAACCTATGGGATTCTGTAAGGATCCTGAAATATTCAAAAAGAATTCCTACGGAATCCTTGAAAGGGGTGCGCCGAAATCAAGTTTCGGTGGAGCTCCCTGAGCCACGATCCTCGAGAGGGGTGCGCCGAAATCGAGCCTCGGTGGAGTTCCCTGTGGGGCCAGGCCCACGATCCGCGAGAGGGGTGCGCCTTTTGGGGCCTGCATGGGACTGCGCAGCAGCCCCGAAAAGGACCTTCCGAGCAACGCCGCCGGGCCTTGCAGATCCCCGCAGCGGCCTGGCGAGGCCTCGTGGCGTTGCTCGGACCAGGGGCCCTGCGGGGCCCGTGCGGGGCCCCGTGGCGTTGCTCGGGGGGGGGGTCGAGCAATGGGCCTCCAGTAGTGCCCTCGCGTAGTACTACTACTATTACTACTATTACCACTACTACCACTACTACTACTACTACTACTACTACTACTACTACTACTACTACTACTACTACTACTACTACTACTACTACTACTACTACTACTACTACTACTACTACTACTACTACTACTACTACTACTACTACTACTACTACTATTACTACTACTACTACTACTACTACTACTACTACTACTACTACTACTACTACCCTACTACTTCTTCTACTACTACTACTACTACTACCTTCTACTACTACTACTACTACTACTACTACTAT
>CAUYUJ010012058.1:104439-106939 GCA_963575745.1 Prorocentrum cordatum | reverse complement strand
CGGGAGCGCCTGGGGGCGCCTGGAACCGTGCCGGGAGCGCCTGGGCGCGCCTAGGAGCGCCCGGGAGCGCCCGGGAGGCCTGGGAGGTTTGGGAGCGCCTGGGTGCCCGGAGCGTGCCGGGAGCGCTTGGGAGCGCCGGGAAGCGCCTGGGAGCGCGCCTGGGAGCGCCTGGGAGCGCCCGGGAGCGTGCCGGGAACGCCTGGGAGCGCTTGGGAGCGCGCCGGGAGCGCCTGAGAGCGCCTGGGTGCGCCTGGGAGCGCCCGGCGCGCCGGGGGCGCCTGGGAGCGCCCGAGAGCGCTTGGGGGCGCTTGGAACCGCCTGTGTGCGCAGGTGCTCCCAAGACTCTTTGGGCTGCCCAGGAGCCAGCGGCGGCCTCGCCCGTCGTGGCCGGCGAGCGCCGCGGCCGTGCCAGCCGCGGCCAAGCCTCTGGTGGGCCATGGTGCCGAAGCCCGCGCCTCTCTCCCTTGGTGCCCTCTGGCCTCGACCGCTTCCTTTGGAGATTTCGACGCAACCTCCCCTCGGGGGCGCGCCCGCGCGCGCTGCGGAAGGATCGCGGAAGCGCTCGCATACCTTTACGCGGGGGGGAGGTGGGAAAGGCAGAGGGGCATCGCCGATTGAAGCTGCAACAGCCATGGGAGCCAATCAAGCCGACGCGGGAAGCGCAACAACCTATCATGCGCCGCACTGGTGTTCTGTTCGGCGCACCTTCCCTCCTTCTCATCGCCCCCCCTCGTTCTCCCCCAGCGGCCTGGCAGGGGTGCGCGCGGGCTGCCTGCGCGCTGGCGACGTTCAGGATGGCAGTGCCCTGGCGGCAAGCGGAAGGCAGACGCAGCGCTTGGCCCTTCCCGCCGCGCCCCCGCCACCCCGCCCTATCCATTCACCAGCAGGGGGCCACGCCAAGAGCAAGCTAGAATGGAGCCAGGGAAAATCTACAGAAGAACCGGGCGGAAACCGAGCGGAAACCAATCGCACTCGGAAACGATACCAAACGGAAACCAACAAGACACCGAGATGAAACTATAAGGCAACCGAATGGCAGGTGCTTCCGCGGGCCTTCCGCCACGGCCCACGAGCCTTCCGCCGGCGCTTCACCCGCTTCCTCGCACCGCCCTGAGGCGCCCTGCCCCCCGCGCGGGAGGCGGGCGCCGCGCTTGGCCTCTCTCGCCGAGCCCCCGCCACCCCGCCCCTTCCATCCACCAGCAGGGGGCCACGCCAAGAGCAAGCTAGAATGGAGCCAGGGAAAATTCAGCAAGGAACCGGGCGGAAACCGATTGGAAACCAATCGCAATCGGAAACGATATCAAACGGAAACCAGCAAGACACCGAAACGAATTTATAAGGCAACCGAATGGCAAGTGCTTCCGCAGGCCTTCCGCCACGGCCACGGCCCGCGAGCCTTCCGCCGGCGCTTCACCCGCTTCCTCGCACCGCCCTGAGGCGCACTGCGGTTGCCTTGAACCCCTGCGGTGTTCTTCGGGGCCGCCCCACGCGGGAGGCAGGCGCCGCGCCTGGCCCTCCACCAGCAGGGGGCCACGCCAAGAGCAAGCTAGAATGGAGCCAGGGAAAATTCAGAAAGGAACCGGGCGGAAACCGATTGGAAACCAATCGCAATCGGAAACGATACCAAACGGAAACCAGCAAGACACCGAAACGAAACTATAAGGCAACCGAATGGCAGGTGTTTCCGCGGGCCTTCCGCCACGGCCACGGCCCGCGAGCCTTTCCCCGGCGCTTCGCCCGCTTCCTCGCACCGCCCTGAGGCGCCCCGCGGTTGCCTTGAACCCCTGCGGTGTTCTTCGAGGCCCCCCCGCGCGGGAGGCAGGCGCCGTGCTTGGCCCCCCCCGCCGCGCCCCCGCCCCCCCGCCCCATCCCTCCACCAGCAGGGGGCCACGTCAAGAGCAAGCTAGAATGGAGCCAGGGAAAATTCTGAAAAGAACCGAACGGAAACCTATTGGAAACCAATCGCAATCGGGAACGATACCAAACGGAAACCCACAAGACACCGAAACGAATCTATAGGGCAACCGAATGGCACGTGCTTCCGCGGGCTTTCCGCCACGGCCCACGAGCCTTCCGCCGGCGCTTCGCCCGCCTCCTCGCACCGCCCTGAGGCGCTCGCGGTTGCCTTGAACCCCCGCGGGGTTCCTCGAGGCCCCCCACGTGACGATCCGACGCGCGAGGCCGTCAGCGCTCCTGCTTTTATACGGCAGCGTGCGACAGCGCACGTACATTGAATTAAAGGCGCAGCCGCGGTGCCCGACCAGCTTAGCGCCATCGGCAAGGCAGGCCGAGGAACTTCAGCACGATCGCCTCTGCGGGCTCCGGCGAAAGAGCCGCCGCCTCCTGCGCCGCGACGCGCCAGACGGCAGCAGCCCGCGCCGCGTCCTGCTGGCGGAAGCGCCCCATCTCGGCGTAGGGGTCGGGCCCCGGCCAGCGCCGCCAGCTGCTCGGGCCTTCGACTCCAAGCTGCGGGCGGCCGCTGCTGCTGCAGCGCGGCCAC
>CAUYUJ010012058.1:95000-96839 GCA_963575745.1 Prorocentrum cordatum | reverse complement strand
CCTCCTCCTCCTTTTGATCCACTTAGCCGGCGCAGCGTTTCACCCCCCATTTCGCGCCGACGCTTGAGACTTTGTTCCTGCCCACGCGCCGGACGGCGTATGGCTTGTGAGTGAGGCACCAGAGTGGGGCCCTCTGGGCCTCGTGAGGGGTCCTCTGGAGGTCCTCCTCGAAAAAATCCTGGGGTGTCACCTTGGGCCAGGGGCACTTGTGGCAACACCCGAGATGAAGGCGGGGGCGGCGGAGGCGCTCGCGGGCGAGAGGGGCAGTGCACCCTCCAGCTCGGCGATGCCAGCCTCCAGGCGCCGCTCAACACATCCTTAGGTCGGGCATGTCCGACTAAAGGCGGATCGTGGACGAAAAGTAATATTAAATTAGCCTGGCGAAGGACCCAACCATATGCAGTTGAGAGTAGCCCAATTGTGAATATCTTCTTCGGTGGCGCTCCCTATGACGCCACGAGCCGTATGAGGGGTGTGCCGAAATGGGTGTGCGGGACGCATGCGGACGGCAGCCATGGGGCCTTCGGTGGAGCTCCCTATGGGGCCACGAAACGTGTGAGGGGTGTGCCGAAATGGGTGTGCGGGACGCATGCGGACGGCAGCACTGGGGCCTTCGGTGGAGCTCCCTGTGGGGCCACGAAACGTGTGAGGGGTGTGCCGAACTGGGTGTGCGGGACGCATGCGGACGGCAGCCCTGGGGCCTTCGGTGGAGCTCCCTGTGGGGCCACGAAACGTGTGAGGGGTGTGCCGAAATGGGTGTGCGGGACGCATGCGGACGGCAGCACTGGGGCCTTCGGTGGAGCTCCCTGTGGGGCCACGAAACGTGTGAGGGGTGTGCCGAAATGGGTGCGCGGGACGCATGCGGACGGCAGCCATGGGGCCTTCGGTGGAGCTCCCTATGGGGCCACGAAACGTGTGAGGGGTGTTCCGAAATGGGTGTGCGGGACGCATGCGGACGGCAGCACTGGGGCCTTCGGTGGAGCTCCCTATGGGGCCACGAAACGTGTGAGGGGTGTGCCGAAATGTGTGTAGGGGACGCATGCGGGCGGCAGCCCTCGGGCCTTCGGTGGAGCTCCCTATGGGGCCACGAAACGTGTGAGGGGTGTGCCGAAGTGGATGTGTTGGACGATGGGTGTGCGGGACGCATGGGGACGGCAGCACTGGGGCCTTCGGTGGAGCTCCCTGTGGGGCCACGAAACGTGTGAGGGGTGTGCCGAAATGGGTGTGCGGGACGCATGCGGACGGCAGCACTGGGGCCTTCGGTGGAGCTCCCTGTGGGGCCACGAAACGTGTGAGGGGTGTGCCGAAATGGGTGTGCGGGACGCATGCGGACGGTAGCCATGGGGCCTTCGGTGGAGCTCCATATGGGGCCACGAAACGTGTGAGGGGTGTGCCGAAATGGGTGTGCGGGACGCATGGGGACGGCAGCACTGGGGCCTTCGGTGGAGCTCCCTGTGGGGCCACGAAACGTGTGAGGGGTGTGCCGAAATGGGTGTGCGGGACGCATGCGGACGGCAGCACTGGGGCCTTCGGTGAAGCTACCTATGGGCCACGAAACGTTGAGAGGTGTGCCGAAATATGGGTGGCGGGACGGCATGCGGACGGCAGCACGGGGTGCTTGGTGCCTTCGGTTGGAGCTCCCCTATGGGGCACGAAACGTGTGAGGGGTGTGCCGACATGGGTGTGCGGACGCATGCGGACGGCAGCACTGGGCGCCTTCGGTGGAGCTCCCTATGCGGCCACGAAACGTGTGAGGGGTGTGCCGAAATGGGTGTGCGGGACGCATGCGGACGCCAGCCATGGGGCCTTCGGTGGAGCTCCCTATGGGGCCACGAAACG
>CAUYUJ010012058.1:40000-90000 GCA_963575745.1 Prorocentrum cordatum | reverse complement strand
CGCTCGAGACATCCTCAAGACCTGGGCACGTGAAAACAAACATTTCACCTGAGACATCCTCTGAATTATGGTCCCCAGGAGAGGAACGATCTATAGCACAAAACAAACGTTTCGCTCGAGACATCCTCAACAAATCATGCAAAACAAGCATTTCTCTCGAGATATCCGCAACAAACGAAAATGCTTACCGTACCCTATGTTTTATCGATCGGAACTTCAGAAACCAGCGCTTCGCTCGGGACATCCACAATGCCTAATCCGCCCGCCCTCTTCGACCTTGCTTTTGATCAAGGAAAGAATCCGGTGGCCCTCTTCGAACTTGGCACCAGGGACAGGTCTACCACCCTAAAAAACCATGGGTTCAGGCCCTTTCCGCGAAAAAGACGGGGAAACAGAAAAAGCAGCATTGGATGCCTGGGATCGCCGCCGCCGTCGCCGTCGCCATCGATGCCGCCGCCGTCGATGCCACCGCCGTGGCCGTCGCAGAGCCTCTGAGGCCCTCGGAGGCCCTTCTTCCCAGAGATCCGACGTCGTGATTTTTTCAACACCGGGTCCCTGGAATTCTCGACCCATTCCCCCAGACCGGTTTTTCACCCTGAGTCGTTTTTTGAGGGTCCCGAGGCCCGGCGAGGGCCTCTGGGGGCCGAAATAAAGAGAAAGAGAAAAAAAAAAAAAACACAAAAAAAATCCTGATTTTCTTATACGTTGGATCTCTGGGTTGTGGGGGCCTCCTGGCAGGGCCCCGCGCGGACGCGGACACGGTCGGGCGCGGCTCGTCGAACGGGGCGGCCAAGGGAAGGGCCCGCTGCGGAGGCTCTCGCGGGCGCCTCTCCGGGGAGCCCGCCGCAGGCCGGGCGGGAGGCCCGGCTGCGTGCCACGGACAGGCCCTCGGGAGCGGCCTGGGTAATCGGTCAGAACAGACGTCAGAATAGTCCAAGACGTGATCGACAGATCGTCTCCGGACGATCTGTTTTTGTTCCTTTCGAATGCTCCTAATGCAGAGGGACATGCCCGGCCTAAGTCTAGACTTCGGTCGGGCATGTCCTCCAACAGGGGGATTCTGGATGAAAAATTGAACATAGCCAGAAAATATTCAGAAGTGGTCAAAAATAACAGAAAAATCGCCCCCAGACGATTGTGTTCACCGTTTTCGAGTATTCCCCCTGTAAAGGGACGTGCCCGCCTTACGTCTAAACCCAGTCCCCAGGACGAAATATTCCTCCTGAGTCTATGTGTATGTCGGGCGTGTCCCCCTACAGAGGGATGTTCGACGAAAAATAAAAAATACTTTAACAATACTCCAAAAGGCAAAAAAATACTCAAAAAATAGTCCCCGCACTATTTCTTTACTATTTTTTGACTATGTTGGGAGATTTTCTTTTTTTCGTCGAAAATCCCCCTGTAGGGGAACAGGCCCGACTTGAGTCTGTGTCTGGCGGCCTCGGGGCCCGGCGAGGGCCCCCAAACCACCCGTCGCCACGTCTCGCCCCGCGAGCACGTCTTGGGAGGGCGGTGTAGGGGCCACACGGTAGCCGTCGTCGTCGTCGTCGTCTTCTTCGTCGTCGTCGTCGTCGTCGTCGTCGTCGTGGTCGTCGTCTTCGTCGTCGTCGTGGTCGTCGTCGTCGTCGTCGTCGTCGTCGTCGTCGTCGTCGTCGTCGTCGTCGTGCTCGTCGTCGTCGTCGTCCTCGTCCTCGTCCTCGTCCTTGTCCTCGCCCTCGTCGTTGTCCTCGTCCTCGGCGACGGCGGGCCAGGGGGAGCGCCGACCCCCCCCGCGTGCTCGCGCGTCGTGGGAAGAACTGATTTGTCACCTGGTGTCCACACTCGCTCCCACACCGGGACACTCACAGCCAGACACTCACAGCGGGACGTGCCAGGAATTGCAGTGCAGACACAGTCGGACCTGGGGCAAAAGAGCACCCTCCCAGAGCATGAGACCCTTCGCTGGCCAAAACACACGGAGCATCCAAGGACACCCTCCCCAGGATGCACAAGACAGCACCCAACAAACACCAAGAACCCTGGTGTACCCTTCCCGCACCGACCTCGATCTTTCATACCTCGGTCCGGCTGCATGGGGACCTCCGCGCCGAGTCATTTCCAGGATCTCCAAGGAGGCACCCAGGGTCTCTAAAATGGCCTCCAGAGCGCACCCCATCACGATGCCCAGGGGGGCCCCACAGGGCCTCCAGAATGGAGCAACAAGCTGGGGGCACCTTGGGCCAGGGGCACCTCGAGCAACCCCCGAGAAGGACATGCTACACGGAGGAGGAGGAGGAGGAGGAGGAGGAGGAGGAGGAGGAGGAGGAGGAGGAGGAGGAGGAGGGAGGAGGGAGGAGGAGAGAGGAGGAGGAGGAGGAGGAGGAGGAGGAGGGAGGGACATGAAGAAGAGGAGGAGGAGGAGGGAGGAGGAGGAGGAGGAGGAGGAGGAGGAGGAGGAGGAGGAGGAGGAGGAGGAGGGAGGAAGGAGGAGGGAGGAGGAGGAGGAGGAGGAGGAGGGAGTATTATGGAGGAGGAGGAGGAGGAGGGAGGAGGAGGAGGAGGAGGAGGAGAGGAGGGAGGTGGAGGAGGAGGAGGAGGAGGAGGAGGAGGAGGAGGAGGCGGAGAAAAGGAGGAGGGATGGAGGAGGAGGAGAAGGAGGAGGAGGAGGAGGAGGAGGAGGAGGCGGAGGAGGAGGGAGGAGGAGGGAGGAGGAGGAGGGAGGCGGAGGAGGAGGAGGAAGGAGGAGGGAGGAGGAGGAGGAGGAGGAGGAGGGAGGAGGAGGAGGAGGGAGGTATGGAGGAGGAGGAGGAGGAGGAGAGGAGGAGGAGGAGGAGGAGGAGGAGGAGGAGGGGAGGGAGGTATGGAGGAGATATAGAGGAGGCATGGAGGAGATAGAGGGATCGGGGACCTCCGCGCCGAGTGTTTTCCCGGCCCGCTCCAGCCACGCGTCTGGCGCCGCCGCGCTCGCTGGCGGCGGCGGCCCCGCGCCGGACGGCCCGCACCGCGCGGCCGCCGCCGCCGTGTGGGCCAGCACGCAGAGCGGCGGCCGCGCGCCCCGCGCGCCCGCGGCGTCGGCGCCCGTCGGGCGGCGCTGTGCCTCGCGCAGCGCCTCCTCGGTCACGAGCGGCCAGCATCTCCAGATCCATCGAGTAGGGGATCGACCAGAATTGATTTACGGTCGGCCCGGAATTACCGTAAGGGTGCGCGGTGAGGATGCAAGGGCCTTGGACGCATATGTCGAAGCTTTTCGAGCGGGGCGCGGCCAACGAAAGTGGCTAAGGATGGACCGAGGAGGCAAGGATGCAAGGGTACCCTTGGGAAGGTTGCCCACCTACTCCAGAATTAATTTTCTCGTCGAGCCTGGGAAACATGCGCAGGATGCGCGTCGACCTGTGAGAAATATGTCTATGTCTTGCCCAGGGCCCCGACGCAAAAACAATGCCTGGGGTGAACCAGTGCTGCAGTCGATCAGGGGGCCACATGCGAACCCTACCCCTACCCCCCACGATTTCTGAGGGGGAGGGTGGGGTTCACCTCGCTCGGGAGCTCCCGAACGAGGTGAACCCCCCCCCCCTCAGAAATCGTGGGGTGGAGGGGTAGGGCTCGCACGTGGCCCCCTGATCGACCCCGTGCACGAACATCCACGGGAAAAAAACATACTGTGGGGGGGGGTAATAATATTTTTAATATATCTATATATATATCCAAAATTATAATATAAATAATAATAATAATAACAACAATAATAATAACAATAATAATAATATGTCTATGATTTTTTTTTTTAACAAAAAAAAAAAAAAAAAAAAAAAAAAAAAAAAAAAAAAAAAAAAACGCAGTGTTTATTTTCCCCCACTGTGTGTTTTTTGTGTGCTTTTTCGTGTGTCTGTGGCCCATGACGCTCCAGCCTCGAGGCTCTCGGGCGCCCCCGTGGGCTCTCGGCGGCCGCCCCACCCTCGGCACGCCCGCGGGCAGCCGGGCCTCGCCGAGGGGCGCTCCCCGCGGGGCGCCCGGGATCGTCCCGGGGGCGGCCGCCGGAGGCCCGAGCTCGGGCCCTAAAGTCGGGCCCGTCCCCCTATACAGGGGGGATTTTCGAGGAGAAAGTAAGGATAGTCAGAACATATTGAAAAAAAGTCAAAAAGTATCTAAAAACAGTCGTCCCCTGACTATTTCCTCCTGTCAGAAATAATCAAAAAACTAAACATATTCAAAAATAGTCAAAAATGTCTGAAAGAATATCTAAAAATAGTCAAAACATATTTAGAAAAAATCAAAAATATCAAAAATATCTGCGAATAGTCAAAATATCTAAAGATTCCTCCTGTAGAGGGACAGGCTCGACTTCACTCTGGCCCGAAAACCACCGAGGACTCAGATCTCCGAGGATCTGACTTTTCCAACCGGAAGTTTGCCTTCGGTGGCAACCAGTGGGAGCCTCGCATGCAATGTTGTCGGCTCTTGCGAGTCGACGCCAGTCGACGCTAAATCGAGGCTAGTGGACGCTAAATCTACGCTAATCGACGCTAAATCGGTGCTAAATCGGCGCCATCTCATCGACTCCCAGACGCTAATCGACGCTACTCGACGCTAAAGACCGAGGTACGAGGGTACACAAGGCTCTCATTATTTGCAACCGAAAGATATGACTTTTCCAACCGGAGGTTTGCCCGTTGTCGGGCCCTGGGACCGTCCAAAGCTGGCCCGTGGAAGGGGTCGGAATTTCTGGGGGCGCGCACTGAAGCATCACATCGTCGGATGTCTGGGTCCACGCCGTCATACTCTGGGCTCCAGGACGCGATCCCATGGATGCGCGGTCGCACGGGTACGTCCCGCGCGGGGCATCCGCGAGAGAGAAACGCCCCGTGTCTATGGGGTCGAGGCCCTGGGGACCCAGCCCGCGATTTGGACGCCCGAAATGGGTATGGAAAAGTTGGGCACAATGCCCAACAACAAATGTTGTCCCAAACCAGCAGCGGCCGCTGTTGGGCAGGCGGTCGTTCGTCTCGAATGGACACGGGCCGCGGCGGCGCGGACAGCGAGTCCTGTTCTCACAGTGAACAGGAACTGCTGTTGGGCATTGTACCCATTTTTCTCTGTACCCATTCTTGTGCGGCGAGCACAAGGTGGTGGAGGAGGGGGGGAGGGCTTCTTAGAAGGAGGTGCTCTTGAAAGGCGCCGGCCTTACATCTTTTCTATATATAATAATATTAATAGATGTGTGTAGGGCCCGCGCCTTAGGAGGAGCAGGGGTTGCTTCTGAGAAGCCCTCCCCCTCCCCCACCCCCCTCTGCGCGTGGCCGACCCTTCGTTCGTGCCGACGCGAGGCCGTGGATCTGGGGATTGGATGCTCGTTCTGGGGACCTTCCTGGAGCCACTCGCTCCACTCGTGCGTCGAAGCTGCGTCGAACGTCAGTCGATGTGGGTCGACCCTGAGTCGAACCTGAGTCGAACCTGAGTCGAACCTGAGTCGAACTTGAGTCGAACTTGAGTGGAACCTGAGTCGAACTGGGGTCGAACAGATCCGTTAGGTGGGCTCCAGGAAGGTCCCCGAAACGAGCATCGAATGGGGATGCTTCCCGCCCGCGAGCCTCCTGGAGCTCCGAGGGCACCACCGCCCGGAGCCTCGGGAGCGGGCGCGGGCCTCTTACAAACAATGCCTCGGGCACACGACCGGGCGAGAGAGAGAGGCCCGGGCCCCGGGCGGCGGCGGGCCTCCCGGGGGGGGGGGGCCCTCGCTGGCCCCGGCAGCGCCCCAAAGCACGGCTCGGGACGGCAACGAAGGGGCCCTGGCACGCACAACGGAACACACACACACACACAAAGAACCAGATTCCCCAGGATTTTCGCATACTCTCGTGGGTTTCGTCTTCCCCCCCACCTCCCATCTTTTCCCCTAGTTTCCTGGGAGGGGACGATGCATTGTGTCTGTGCGTTGTCTCCCCTCCTGAGAAAAGCCGGCCCGGGGCGCCGGGGGTGCCCACACGAAGCATCGAGGCACCGGGAGGTCTCGGGGGGCCGCGGGAGCGCACGCGAGGAGCTCGCGGAACCTCCGCCTCTCCCCCTCGGGGTGGGGGGGGGGTCCTCGGCCCGAGCGCCAAGAGGGTCGGCTGCACGCAAGAGTGACCCTGGGTAAGAGTGACCTTTGGTGCGCGGCTTTTTAGGGGGAGCGAGGAGGCCAAACACAAGCGCGCAAGACGCTAATATCGCAACGAGCGCGGCGATCGGGGGACCCCATTTGGCCCGCACCAAAGGTTACTCAGGCGAAAGGTCACTCTTACGTCGTGTCGAGAGGAGAGCGGCTGCTGCTCTCCCAGTCTCGACCCCTGGGGGGGGGGCTGCGGGCCGAACCGTCACGGCAAAAAGCGAGCTGCGATTGTGGAACAAACGCAGGGATGGAACCCGGGGCAGGGCCCAGGGACACATGGAGCCGACGTGGCCGGTGGGAGGGGGCTCGAGGAGGGATCTGTACCGAGATCGTCCCGTGTGTCCCGGCCTCTCCGGGCCTCCTGGAGGTTGGCAGCATCCGTGCTCAAATTGCTGAGTGACGCGCACGCACACACATTCGGCGGTGGACAAACCTCCCTTTAGTAAACCACCCTTTCTTGAAAACGGTCTAGGACCGAAACCGACGGACCTGGCCCCGCAAAAATAACGGCTGTGACGCCCTCTCGCGAACCGAAAACGGCCAATTCACTAATCGACGTGTCAGGGTAGGGGGTCTATCCAACTCCGACACACATACACACACACACACACACACACACACACACACACACGCACGCTTGTTCCTCCAGCGCGCCGGCGGGGTGCAGTCGACAGTCGGAGGGCTGCAGAGGCGGAACACGCCGAGAGCAAGTCGACCACCCCGTGTGGTAGCGTGAGCAGCGCTGAGCACACACACACACACACACATTTTGAAGGTCGCTGGGGGGCAGCGTTGTTTCGAGGGCCAGACCCCCGTGCGCTCGGCGGGCGCGCTTGATCGGTCAACGGCAATCCTTCCAGCCGCCCTTCGCGAGAAGCTCTGACTTCAGGCTTGCTCGTGCCGACGATTGGGCTGCTCATGCCTGCTCTTGCCCAACAAAAGAATTGCCCTCTCCCCCGTCGCCCCAGAAACACAGATCGCGTTCGCTGCCCCTCAGCGAGCTTCAACACACACACACACACACACACACACACACACACACTCTTTTCATTCAGGGCAGGCTGGTCCAACAAAGCGATAGACTAGCGAGGCCGCAAACGAGAACTGCCATCAAGCATGCTCCAGTGGGGGGCACTGCACGCCGAGGGCAGGGACGCGCGGCCACGCAGCGCCAACCCGCAAAGGCGCAGAAAGAGAGAGAGCCCGCACAGCGCGGAGACAGAGGGGAGGCGCCGCAAGGGCTCCGCGGGTGAACAGTCGGGACAGTCGCGGGCGGCAGGGGAAAGGAGGCGACAAGGACAGATGCCCCGCGAGCGACTCCAGGATAGCACGGCAGCGCCGACCCACAGGTGGACGACACAGGAGTGCCAGAGAAAGGGAAGCGACGCCTGGGAGCTGGGAAGAACTCAGCGCAGGGAGGCGAGGAAGGAACGGAACGACGGAGGACCCGAGGAGGAGGGGATGACGAAACCCCTGGCGACAGCCCGAGGCGCGAGCAGAACGGGAGCAAGCCGCGACGTACGACGACGGCGAGGGAGGGGAGGACGACCTACCCAGCGGCGCAAGGTGGGCTGCCGAGCCAGTGCCAAAAGAGGCACCCGGAGGAGTGGTCAAGAATTCGCTCGAAACTGCCTTGGCTAGACTGCTTCCGACCTCCGCCCCTGCCTCGGGCGGCAACGGGCCTCTCGGGAGTCTGGCCGGCCATCCTCCCCGCAGCCTCTCTGGGGAGGAGGGGTCGGACGACCCCAGGGGGTGATCGACCTATCGTTCGGGCCCCCCGCTGGCAGGCACTGCATCAGCACCGGCTGCAGAAATAGAATCGGCGCGCGCTGCACCCCCGCTAGGTCGAACGCGGGCCACGGGGATGGCAGGGGCAATGTTCACAGTGATGGACTCTCTTCGTCATCTCTCCAATTGACACAGCACAGCCTTCGGGCTCACCGGCACATTGGACCGATTCCCGACCTGATCTTTTCCGTGACTGGTGGCACTTCGCGTTTTCCCTGATCGGCGCAGGCAGCAAAGATGGACCCCCAGAGACTGCGCGCAACCGCGAAGGGAGGCCAGGGGTGGAGGCGCGAAAGAAACACTTTTCACCGCGGGGACAGACATAGCTCGCAACGATACGCCAACACACTTTCTCGCCCCTTCCCCCTTTCTCTCCCCCGCGGTTTCTTCCCACCCTCGGGAAGTCTATTCTCGGCTGGCGCACCGTTCTTGGCGACATTCTCGTTTGCCGCTTCCTCCTGGGCCCCAGAGCGTTCATAAGGTAGGCACGCATACCCGAGGACTCTTCATTTCCCACTTGCTTACCTCAATCATCTTCGTCCCGCCCGTCGATGTTGAATTATTTGAGAGCTTCTTCCACGTTGGAATCAGATCAAGCGCAACCGCATAAGCCATAGTAGAAATCTGCCATGGCTCTTTAGATCACCCATGAGAAGGTTGACATCCACAGCCTGCTGAAACCATCAACGCTTCATCATTCTCAGACGCAGCAGCGGCCACTAGCCAAAACGCTGCAATTGACCACTTGGACAACGAGGCGGCGCTGGGGATGTCTGGAAGGGGGATCCTGGTCGCTGCGCTTTTCCCGGGATATCTCTGCCCATCTCCGACGAGAGGGGCCGATCCACCATCGCCGCCATCAGGAAAACCACACAATCTCCCGGCGGCCCCCCTCCACCATGAGGACCGTTCCATCCGGGAGGGCTGGATCCTCCTCCACGGCCACCGGGACCACTTCCTGGGCCGTCTCCAATCGGGCCCGCCGCTTACCAGAGGCCGCCTGGCCCTCCCAATCCCGGAGTCTTCAGGCGCTCCGACCACTCCGAACGGAGGGGACAGACCACTAGCTCGAATAGGTCGGAATCGGGGCAGTCATCATCTCCTCCCCCGACACCGCCGCCCCAGCCGGGGCCCCCTCCCGGCCCGCCGCAACCGCCCCAGGTCGCGAGGCTTAGGCACGCTTCGCAGGACTCTCACCCTTCCCCGCAGACGGTTCGCATGCGTCTTTCTCCTGCTCCTCGAACAGATTAGCTTCAGGCAGCTCAAAAAAGAATGCCTCTGACTCAGCAGCGTCGGCCCCCCCCAAGGCAAGGGCCCCCTCCCTTCTTCCAGGAATGCAAGTTCGGACTTAACGCCCCTCGTCTTTCCTCGGCCACTCTCGAGGGTTGCCCCTCGTCTCTTTTCTCCGCGCGGTCAGCGAGCTACTCAGCCATTTCTTATATATCCCTGGCCGCCTTGGCCTCGGCCTCCTCGAAGGCTTGCTCTCGCTCTTTGAGTTCGCATCTCACGTCGTGGAACCTCACCTCGGGGGCGCGCAATCGCGGCCCCCTCTACCAGGACTGATTATCCATGTCCCTTTCAGCTGCCACACGTGCCCGTTGCTCGGCCCTACGACGCCAGCCACCCTCTCTGCCCTACGACGCTACTCTTCGGTTTCCTCGACACGACGCGCCGTTGCGATCTTGTCATCAACCTTACTACTGGCGCAGATTTGACACCTCACAGCCGCGCGGTCGAAGTGGCCTTCACAATACGGCTCGTCGCATTGACGGCAGTCTGCGCACCAAGGCGGCACGCGAAAGTAGCAGAGGACAGCACCGCCATCGGCGGCCCCCGTTACCCCATCCGCCCCCCGAGGAGGCGTTCCTCGTGCCAGCGGGCTGCACCACTGTCGACGTTCCTGCTGCCTGAAAACCATGCCCCGAGCGTTATGCCAACGACGGTTGCTCAACTCGCGCTCTTTCGCCTTTGTCCTTTCCTTGTTCGTCCATTCCATGGCGATCATCTCGCCCTTCTGGACCTGACTCACCTCGCTCTTCCGCACTCGAGTTTCACAGCCCGCGCCCCACGACTCCCAATCGAGATTGCCTCCTCGGCCCTGGTTTGTGTCATTTCAACGAGACTGAAAGCCTGCTCGGACGCGCAGCTGCCGCGAGCAGAAGCATCACGCTCTAGGACGCAATACTGATGCTCCACCATGCGATTCGCCTCCTGATCCCTTTCGGGTTCGGCCACGGCGCGCTGTGCTCGCCCGAATCCGACGATCGGCAACCTACTGCCTGGCTCGCATCCGAGCCGCCTCGGCTGCCTCGGCGCCGGTAACTTCCAGCTGACCCCCGCGGTGCTCGCAGTTCTTTTACATCCTCAGAGCTGCAGCCTGAACCTCCAGTCGCCGGGCGATTTGCCAGTCCGACATCCGAGATGCAATGCAATTGTGGATGGCTACAGGAACACGCCCGTCGCACAGAAATTGGAACACTCCACCCCTGACACGCGCGCGAACAGTCCAAACACAAAGGCACGGCAAAACCTCCTGATCGGCCCGGGCAACGAGATCCCGCCGCACTCCCGCATCGAGGCAGGAGCTGCCCGCAAGCTTTCTGCGCGGAAGCCATGCTTAGGCACAAAACATTCGGCCGAACAGACTCTCAAGGTCTCGACCTGATGCCCCTCGCATCACACGGGCCACCCCTGGTTCGAGACGACATGTTCTTTTTGTTCGGAGCCCTTCCGCGAAATGTTCCATGCCCCTCTTCTGCCATAGTTTGCTGACCAGAGTGATACGGGTATCCATATCAGGCCCTCTGTCGCGATCTGGCTGGGGGGGTTTTCCTCCGCGGGTAAATCCTGGCTAACGCGACGGCACCGGCCAACTGTCTCTTTGCCGCGCCTACGAGCTCATCAGACGCGTCACCCTCTCTGGTTCCCCTAGAACGCTGAGGACCAATTCTCGAATCAACGCCCCTTGCGCCGTCGATGACAAAAGGCTGCCCACATTCGGTTGAGTCGGGAGGCAGGCTCGGCGGGGGATCCGAAGTAATCTCTCCTTGGCTCTTCGCGGTTCCCAGGGACACTTCCACACTCGACGGGATCCGAACATGCTGAGGAACAAAGCCATCGTCCTCGACTACACCGGCATGGCCTTGGCCAAAAGCCTGCCAGTGCGCCTCTACATCGTCATTTTGATTCACGCATGGTGTGGATCTGCATTCATGGCCACTGGCGACTTGGACTTATGGCATGCGCCTCTGGGTCTGTCAAGGCATCACCATGATGCGCCGTTGCCAGATCGTTCCTGCTTTCTGTGGGAAACTTGGTCGAGGTCCTGCTCTTACTCACGTCTCCTGGCGCCGAACGAGAGATTGAGGACCCCCGTGATCCGTGACAACGTCATCGCGGGGACCCTCGTTCACTGTTCGGTTTGAGGTCTGAATCGATTCTTGCTCACGAGTAGAAACGGGGTTGCCGACGTTCTTTGCCCAGAGATCATACTTGCGAAATGGTTTTTAGGCTCTCGTCTGCCCTTGCGTTTCCACTGCCAGCCGCATTGCAGCTGCAATGTAAACCGTCGCCTGGTTCAACGTATGATGTATCATCATGCCTTCTACCAGTTATCCCACAGCTTTCGGCTGATAACCTGCGTTGGATGAGATGCTCTACATGATCTGCATAACCGTCCAACAAATGTGATGCACCTTCTCCACACTGTCCTGACTCAAAGAGCCTCTTCGGGGGGACATTGTGCATGGCAAGACCCCCCGTGCTGATCGACGATACGGCGGCGATCTTGCTTACCAACTACGAAGCGCGGCCAGCTCTCCACAGCCAGCTTCGCCGATCACCCCCTTTTTGACGTGCAAAGGTGGCTCGAGCCAAACGCCCGCAGCTGCGGGCGGATGGGTGATAACAGGACTCAGGAGGGAAAGAAACACACAGACACAATTAATCATCGAGTCCCAGGAACATATAGGAAAATATGGGAATTGGGCGGGAAGACAAAAACCCCGAAAATACGGGAAAATATGGGGAATACTTTTATTTGTGTGCATTTATTTGTGTGTCCCAGGGCCCCTTCAAGGACGCAGGCAGGAATGAATGTCATCGGCTCGGTCTTGTTCGAGACGCGGTGCCCGAAGTCCCGACCTTGTCCTTAGGGCCGGCTCTTCGCCCCGTGCTGTCTTCTGGCGCTCCTGGAGCCAAGCGAATGCCCCCCGAGACCTCTATATTGTTCAGCACGCTGGAGGCCTGGGGCCGTGGGGAAACTCTGAAAAAGCTGCACACGCGTGAGCTTCCGGAGCTCCGCGCGGAATTCTTGGATCGAAAAAAAAAAAATCCGCGCGGAGATCCGAGCGTGTATGCTTGTGCACCTTTCTCTTCTTCCAAGCTCGTGGCACTCTTTGTCCCCCCCCCAAGAGACGGCCGCATCGTCACGGCGTCGAGGTCGAATCGGACCGGCTGCGCCGAAATGCACATCAACGCCATGCGAGCCGTATCAGACCAGCTGGGCCGTATCGGATCGTCGGAATTTCGGAATCGAATCGGGTCGAGCGCCAGAATCGATATCGAATCGGACCGATCGGATCGAAATTGACCCTGCATGGAGCAGCTCGGGGCACGCTCCTCTGGTGAAACCAAAAGGTACTGATACCGCTACGCCCCAGACCTCTCCAAGGGTGCGTTCTGAGATTCTGACCAGGATTTCGAGACGAATCCAGCGGTGGCGACAAAGGCCTCCCAGGAGGCCCAAAAGGACGAAAGCGGGCGAAGGGTAGCGGTGTCGGTACGGCCGACCTAGAACAGAAGAACATCCTTCCAAGAACATGAGACCCTCCGCCGGCCAAAACACCCCAAACCAGAAGATCCCACAGGGTACCCGATGCACAAGAACATACGCCAGACACGAGGGAAACTAAGGTACCCTCCCCGAGCCGACCTCGATCTTATACTGTAAGTATGCCTGCGGGGCCATTTCTAGGAGGGTCGGGGCGCAGGGCGCTCGGGAGGCGTGCCACTTTCTGGTTTGATATGCAATGTCTGTTTGGGGTCAACTGGTCGCCATGGGCGCCGCGCCGACACCTCCAAATCTGCACCGACGACCAGAAAGGAGGTTGTGAGGTCCCTGCACGCAGCTCTACAGAAAGGCGGGGGACCTGGCTCAGGAACACACTCAACTTCTACTTCGGTCCGACAGTACCTTTTCCTCCGCCCCCGACGGTACCTTTCGGCGGCGAGCGAGGGGGGGAAATGAGAAGGAGAAGGCCTTCTCAGAAGGCGGCGGGGCTGCTCAAAGCCCTCGCGCCTTCTGAGAAGTTTTTTGCGTTTTCGGGCAAGGGTTAGAAAACTTCTCAGAAGGCCGGGGGGCTTCCGAACCTTCCGAGAAGGCCTTCTCCTTCTCACTTCCCCCCCTCGCTCGCCGCCGAAAACTTCTACTTCGGTCCGACCGTACCTTTTCCTCCTCCCCCCCGACCGCACCTTCTCCTCCCCCGCCCCCCCCGACTCATTGAGAACAAAAGGACCCCTAACCCTAATAACTCGATGGAGACGTGGCCTCACTGAGTCTTCACACGAGGGGCCTGGCACATCTGCGGGAAAGGACCCCCACGTCCCTGATGTTCCTGGCCCTCTTGGCTCGGGTCCCCTCCAGAAGGGCTCGGGGTCATTTGGGGAGTCGCTCCCCTTGGAGGCCTGGAAAGGGGCACCAACACACCAAGACAAGGGATTGCCTCGACAGGGGGAAGCTGCTCCTAGAGTTCGGTGCTGGTGGTAATAGCCCGGTCACCTCGGCAGCCAGAACATTGCCACCATCACCGAGGTCGGGCTCTCCTTCCCTCGGTGGAGGCACACCGCCGATGTCGGTGTTGGTGTCCACCTGCAGGCCTGCGACCCCCGACCGTGCCCGTTCCTCCCCCGCCCCCCCCCTCCCCGATGGGGGCCTCTGGTACAGGAGCAGGGCGGCGTGCAGCAGCCGCCCGAAGCGCCGCCGCCCGGCGCCCAGCGCCGCGGCGAAGAGCGCCTGGGCCTCTCGGGGGGCGGGCGCCCGCACGCTGCACCGCCTGCATGCGGGCCTGTGCTCGGCGGCACGCAGAGGGGGCGTATGGCTGCGTCCTCCCTCTCCGCCTCCTCCTCCTCCTCCTCCTCCTCCTCCTCCTCATCCTCCTCCGCCTCATCCTCACCTCCTCCTCCGCCTCATCCTCACCTCCTCCTCCTCCTCCTTCTCCTCCTCCGCCTTCCTCCTACTTCCCCTCCTCTCCTTCCTCCGCATCCTCCTCACCTCCTCTCCTCCTCCTCCTCTCCTCCTCCTCCTCCTCCTCATCATCCTCCTCCTCCTCCTCCCCTCCTCCTCCTCCTCCTCCTCCCTCCTCCTCCTCCTCCTCCTCCTCCTCCTCCTCCTCCTCCTTCCTCCTCCTTCCCTCCTCTCCTCCTCCTCCTCCTCCTCCTCCTCACTCCTCATCATCATCATCACAGCATCATCATCTCAATTCATCATCATCATCATCATCATCATCATCATCATCATCATCATCATCATCATCATCATCATCGTCATCATCATCATCATCATCATCATCATCATTTCTTCATCATCATCATCAGCATCATCATCATCATCATCATCATCAGCAGCATCAGCATCATCATCATCATCATCAGCATCAGCATCAGCATCAGCATCATCATCATCATCATCATCATCATCCTCATCATCATCCTCATCCTCATCCGCCTCCTCCTCATCCTCCTCCGCCTCATCCTCCTCATCCTCCGCCACCTCCTCACCTCCTCCTCCTCCTCCTTCCTCCTCATCCTCTTCCTCCGCATCCTCCTCACCTCCTCCTCATCATCCTCCTCCTCCTCCTCATCCTCCTCCGCCTCATCCTCCTCCTCCTCCTTCTTATTATGATTGCTCCTCCTCCTCCTCCTCCTTCTCCTCTTCCTCATCCTCCTCCCCCTCATTGTTATCATTAGTAACACTACCAGTCGTATAAATAAAAGAAATAATAGTTTACTAGTACCACTTGAATTAGTATTACGATTACTAATATATGTTTGTTATGGTTGTCATCATTGTTCCGCCTCCTCCTCCTCCTCCTCATCCTCCTCACCCTCCTCCTCCGCCTCCTCCTCACCTCCTCCTCCTCTTCCTCCTCCTCATCCTCCGACTCCTCCTCCTCCGCCACCTCCTCACCTCCGCCTCATCCTCCTTCTCCTCCTCCTTCTCCTCCTCCTTCTCCTCCTCAGCAGCATCATTATTAGTAGTAGTAGTCGTAGTATTATGAGTATTCCTCCTGATTGTTAATCTGATCGTTATACTACGATTAGTACTACGAGTAGAACAGATTATTAGTATTAGTAGTATGCGGATTAGTAATGCGACTATTAATATTAGTATGTTGTGCTGGTTCGTCCTCCTCCTCCTCCTCATCCTCCTCCCTTTCCTCGAGCAGTGCGCGCTGGCCTGTGCTCGGCGGCACGCAGGGGGGGATAGGGCTAGGTCCTCCTCCTCCTCGTCCTCCTCCGCCCCCTCCTCTTCTTCTTAATCGTATTATTAATTCCTTCGTATCATTACAATTCCAATGATTAATCGCCTGACTTTAACCATTAATATTAATACTAGTAGTACGAATATTGATATTACTAGTAATCGTGATATCAATAGTTTTAGTACTAGTACTATTATGATTATTGCGTTTCCTCTTCTCCTCCTCCTTCTCCACTTCCTCGGGCAATTTGCACTAGCCTGTGCTTGGCGGCACCCAGGGGGGGCGTAGGTTGTGTTGCATCTTCGGGAGACCTTGTCTGTCCCGTCACTGCCAACTCCGCGTCGAGTCCACATCGAGCCCGCAACGGGCACAAGGAAAGACACCGATTTGGGGGACAGACGAGGGCCCCCGAAGATGCAGCACAATATGCTCGGCGGCGAGCCTGGGGGGCGTAGGGGGACGGGGGAAGGCGTCTTACCAGGAGGCTGTTTCCGAAAGGCTCTGATGTCTATATGAGGGCCCGCGGCTTCTGAAACGCAGGGGTAGGGGTAGGTCGGGCATGCCCTCCTACAGGCGACTGTTGGGAAAAAATAAAGATAGTCAAGAAGAGTCAGAAGAGCACGAAAAAACGTCCCCATACTCTTGTGGAGGGGCTTGCCCGACGTAGGCGTAGGGGGAGGGGAAAACGTCTTACTCTGCGCATGGCTTATGTGCCCGGACATGCTCGCGTGTCCTGAAAACAACAAGTACACCAGAGGAAAACCCCAATCAGTGCATGGTTTGAAAATTTGTGATATGGATATTGAGATCGATTGTGAGATCGATAGTAGATTCGATAGTGAGGACGATTGTAAGGTCGATTGTGAGGACGATAGTGAAGGCGATTCAATGAGATCGATAATGAGATCGATCGTGAGATCGCTCGTGCGATCTATCATGAAATCGATTGGGATATCGATAGTGAGATCGAATGTGAGATCGATAATGATATTAATAGAGAAGTGGGTAATGAGATCGATGGTGAGACCGATCGATCAAAAAATCTGCCAAAAACCCGGGAACCCGGGAACCCCGCCGCCCACCGAAATCGGCCCGGAACCCGGAACAAGGAACCTGGGAACCGGAACCTGGGAACTTGGGAACCGGAACTGGGAACCCGGGAACCCGGCCGCCTACCGAAATCGGCCTGGAACTTTCGGCAAATCCTTCAATATCTGCTAGGACCTCTTCAGTGCAAACACTGATTGGGGAACAATACAAAAACACGACACAAGGTGTTTGACAGTTTTCGGCTCCTGAGGGCCCTCCAAAGAACGAGTCATGATGAAAAGCCCGTCCTGGGGGGAAGTGTCGGGACGTCTGGGGAGGGAACCCGAAGCACAGGCTCTAGTAGGCCCTGCGGCGCATGAGGCAACCAGCCCCAAAAAAGCCTACCGATTAGCCCACGATAGGCCTGTCGGTAGGCTACTCACAAGGTTATTATAAGCCGACGGTGAGGGCATTGGATAAGGAACGCTTGGATCAGGAACCCAGGGTCTGAAAGCCCGTCGAACACCAACTGAGGCTTGGCCAAGGACATCACCGCCGCAATGATCAGATGCACATTCCTTAACGAACGCCCCCACCGTATTCTATCATCAGGCTACGCTTGAGCCTATGCACAGGCTATCATCGGGATTGCTGACTAGGGCCTCGGGCATGCCTGCCGGCACCATGTCCGCGACCGCGGCGGCGGTGCGGCGCCGAAACTCCAGCAGGAGGCGCTTGAGTGACGAAACCGTCCCATGAGACCCGGGCGCTGCAAGTTCTCCACACCAGGCATTTTCAGAGGACCCTCGCAGCGTGTGCCAGCGCCCACGTGCGCTTGTCCTCCGAAGCCTCCAGTGCGATGCGGGCAGTGCAGTGAGGGCCGCGGCACAGGCTGCACGCTGTCGATGGAGCTGAACGGCATGAACACACACACACACACACTCACACCCACATGGGGCAAGCACATGTCCAGAGCATCATCGAGCTTTCGCTCCGCTTCGGCCCCGGGACCCTCACAGATCGGCCCCGCGTGCAGCACAATGGGCCCGCGGCCACTGCCGTGGTCTGACGCGACTCTGCCCGCAGCGCCGGATCTCAGGGGTCGGCTCTGGGATGGGCTCGGCGGGCACGCCCGCCGCGAATTCCTCGTGCAGCGGGCGGCCGGCGCCCAGGCTGGGCTCGCCCGGGGAGGCGGCCTCGAGCCGCACCCGCAGCGCGCGCGAGCGGGCGGCGAGCAGCCAGGCCTGCCAGGCGCCCCAGAGCAGCACGCGGCGCTGGAGGAGGTCTGACAGCCGGCTCTCCGCGTGCGCGACGACGGCGCCCCTGCTCCTCCTCCTCCTCCTCCTCCTCCTCCTCCTCCCTCCCTCACTCCCTCCCTCCCTCCCTTCCTCCCTCCCTCCCTCCTCCCCCTCCCTCCCTCCTCCCCTCACTCCTTCCTCCTCCTCCTCCTCCTCCTCCTCCTCCTCCTCCGCCTCCTCCTCCGCATGCCCCGCCAGGAGACGTCCACATCCGCTGCCGCGGGGTCGTGGCCCTGGGACTCGGGGAGCGGTGGATGCGCACAGCCGCCGCTCCTCGGGATCCCGGGGCACGACGCCGCGGCAGTGGATGTGGACGTACCCTGAGATCCGACGTCTCAAAAAGACTTGCGTCGCAAAACAGACAAAAAGCAAACAAACACAACCAGAGCCATGGACCCCATCCTTCTGCATCATTGTCGGCGGCGGATCGACCTGTGAGGGTCCTGGTGCCCGAGACTGGGCGAGGGCGCCCAGCCCAAAACAGTTGAGACGCCAGGACCTCAGGGCATCCCGGCGGTGGTCCCGACGCCGTCCCGCCTCGGAGGCTGCATCGACCTCTGCGTCCGCAGCTGGGCCGCCAGCGCCTCCGCCTCCAAGCGCCCGCGGCGCTCCGCGTCCAGCTCCGCGCGCGCCAGCTGCTGCTCCCGCAGCGCTGCCGCCGCGGCCGCCGCGGCCGCCACCTCCGACGCCGCCAGCTGGGCCTCCAGCTCACCCGGCCCCAGACGTCATAATTCTGTTGCCACGTCCTCGACCGGATTCCCGGGACCGGCTCTTCATCCCGAGTTGTTCTGCGGACGGTCCCGGGTCCTGGCGAGGGCCCCCAGAGGCCGAACACGTCGGACGAACCGTCGTCGTGATGTTTTCATGAACCGAGGGTTAAGTCGGGCCTGTCCCCCATACAGGGTGACTTTCGACGAAAAATAAAAAATGCCCCAAAAATATTCAAAAAAAAATACAAAAATAGTCTGGGGACTACTTTTTGGGCATTGTTTTACCTTCTTGGAATCTTTTGGGGGTCGTTTTTTATTTTTCGTCGAAAATCTCCCTGTAGGGGGACACGCCCGATTCCCTGGATCGGCTTTTCATCCCGAGTCCTTCTGCGAACGGCCCCGGGTCCTGGCGAGGGCCCCCAGAGGCCGAACACGTCGGACGAATCGTCGTCGTGAGGAGGAGGAGGAGGAGGAGGAGGAGGAGGAGGAGGAGGGGTCTGGGCCTCCAGCTCCAGGGCCCGCCGCTCCCGCCGCGCCGCGAGCTCCTCGCTCTCCGCCAGCGCCCGCGCCGCCCGGGCCTTCTCGGCCTCCGCCGCCGCCGCGCGCTCGTGCTGCCGCCGAGCCAGGTCCTCCGCGTGCTCCTTCGCGCTCCGGGCGGCCTCCGCGCCGGCCTCCTCGGCGCGCGCCAGGCGCGCGCGCTGAGCGTCGCACTGCTCCCGCAGCGCGCTGGCCTTCGAGGAACAGACCACGGCGTGAACAGGAATTGTCGGAGCTCCGAGCAGTTCGTGGATCCGCGCTGGGGACGCCCTCCAGAGCGCGCCGAGGGCGGCGCCAGAGGCGCCGCCAGGGCAGCCAGTGCCGATCCGAGAAGTCCGCGCGGATCTCCAAAAGTTGCTGTTCATGCCACTGTTTCAGTCTTCACGCGGATCAGTGTGCGATTGGCCACAGATAGATAGCGACACCGCACGGTCCTGCGCAGGGTGGACTGTCGTGCCCCGATCACCCATCAATGGGCGATTGGGGATCGATGCATCCCCCCTGGTACCATCCCGGGCCATAACTCGGCTCTCTAGCGGCCGTTCGGTACGATCCGCTCACCCCTGGAACGCCCTCGGCGAGGCGCAACCGCTGAAGGCACTCCGAGGCTGAAAGACCGACGAGAACCGACGAAAACGCCCAAACCTCGAACCTCGAATCTCGAACGCGTCATTCGCCTAGTAATGGGGGTCAAACTTCTGGGGGTCAGAGTCAGCGAAGGACTGAGAAAAACAGACTGACCCAGGCCAGGAATTCCCAAAGGAATCACCTACCAAAAGACAGGAAGTCATTTTTGTGAGAGACAACTGCGGCCCCGCACGAGGAAAATCTAAGGAATTGGAGCTTACCTTTTCCTGACCCCCAAAAGGCTGACCCCCACTACCAGGCGAAGGAGCGTCGCCCACTGAGCGCAGCCACACAGGCGCCAGCCTGCGCGCGCAGAGTTTGAGCTCCCAGCGCAGTGGAGCACGAACGGCCAAGGGTGCACCTCATTTAGTTAGGATTTGCACGGCAGCCTGGCGTCACCCGATGGGGGCGCGGCTGATACAGTGGAAACCCATGCCAGGAAAGACCCTGCTTGCCTCCAGGGTGCCCTTGGTTTCTTCGGTTTCGATGGTTTTGCTATGGAAAGCCTCACGTTCCCACACCAAAAATCAAGTGACGACCTTGAGTCTCAGGGTTGGGTTCCTTGTGAAGGTTTCTTGTGGTCGAGCTCCTACTGTATGGCCACTGCCGTGCACCTGAGGGACCTGTGCAGAGGGTCAGTGGCGGAACGGGCCAGCGCCCCCTGAGCTACCCCCCCGCCCGAGCCTACCCCCACTTTAACGAGAAGGGGATGTGTCCACATCCACTGCCTGGGGAACCGACGTCCCAGCAGGCGATGGATGTGGACATGCTTCGGCCTCAGGGGCCCCGAACATATGTCATATACATATATACACATATATATATATATATATATATATATATATGTAGATGCATCTGCAGATGTATAGTATATGGATGTGCCTATGTATATGCATGTGTAAATGTATATGTACGTTGGAATGCATGTGTAAAATTAAATGTATATGTATATGTATATGGTTATGTATACGTATGTGGATGTTCCTCTTCCTATATGTTTACAAGCCCGGGCGGGGGGAAAACCCGTCCCCCCCCCCCCCAAAACCGGACTCCCGGGACCTGGGGCTTTGGGGCCCTCCGGACGGGCTTTGAAGCGGCCACCGGGCCTCGCAAGGCGTTTTGCCAAGCCTTCCCAGCACACTTAGGGCGATCAGGGGGGGTCATCGGAGACGTCCCAGAGACCCCCAAGACAGCACAAGAGCGCTCCAAGAGTGACCAACGTGACCTCAAGATGGCCCAAGAGGCCTCCAGGACGGCCCCAAAGAGGCCTCCAAGAGCACTCCCAAGAAGGCCCCCCGAGGCAAAAATCATTGATTTTCTGTCGGTTTTTGGTGAATTGTGGGGTTCTCCTCTTTTCGGCTTCCCCACGCTCCAAGACGGCGGTCTTCTGGGCGTCCGAAGCCGCCTGGGAGGTTCCCAAATCGCCCCACAACCATCCGAAAGGGCTTCCAGGCAGTCCAAGAAAGCCCCAAAACGGCACAACACGGGTCCAAGATGGCCCTCAGAGAGCCCCATGGCGGCCCAAGATGGCCCGAAGACCCTCCGAAGAATTCCAAATCGTGATTCGGTCGTTCAGGGAGACGGCGGTTGGAGGCAGGGTGGCCCGAGGAAGCCCCGGGAGGCCCCCAGAATACGCCCAGGAGGCCTCCAGAAGGCATCAAGAAAGCCCGAAACAACTTTTGTGAGGCCCCTAGAGGCTCTCCAAGGAGGAGCCTCCGCAAAAAAGAGCTGAGGAGGATGGGGAGAATGCGCAGGGTATGGCGAAAATAAGGAACAATAACCATGGAGGAAGGATAACGAATAGCATCATTATAGCGGCGATGCCGGAAAAAGGCAACCAGGAGTTATCGCTAAATTGTCGGCTTCACCTTCCTGCCATTCCGCCTGCATACCAAACTTCAAGGACCAAGGTGCATGGCGCGAAGCGCCACTGCAGTCTTGTGTATATATATATATATGTATGTATATACAGTGTGTATGGTTGTGTACACGTATGTACACATACATGTATATATGTATGTGTATATGTGCATGTACAAAAGATGCGTGAATGTATGTGCGTAAATGCATGTGTACATGTATATGTATATGTGTGCATGTATGTGTATATGTATATGTATGGGAATAGGTGTATGTGCATGCATGTGTGTTTATATGTATACACAAATACGTGTATATGCTTATATGTTGATATAGTTGTATAGTCATGTGTATGTGTATATGCGTATGTAGATTGTGTGTATGTGGACGTGTACGTGTATGCGTGTATGTATGTGTAAGTATGTGTATGCGTATATGTACGTGTGTGTATATGTACATGCATAGTCAAATGTAAAACAAACACGTACATGTATATGTATATGGTTGTGTATATGTTTATATGCATATGCAAACATGCATATGCATATGTATGTGTATATGTAAGTGTATGTGCACATGAATAAATATATGCAGGTGTATACGCATGTGTGCATGTCAATGTAGATACGTATATGTGTATGTGTGTGTACGTGTAGATGTGAATGTAAACATATGTGTATGTGTATGTGGTTGTGTATATGTATATGTACGTGTATGTACATGTGTGTAGATGTGTATATGTATATTATGTGCATACGCATATGCATATGGATATGCTTGTGTGTATGGATATGTGTGTGCATATGCACATGCATGTGTCTAGGTAGATGGCCAAGCATGGAAACACGTAGATGTACATCCGTACACCTATGTACATACAAATGTGTCTATGAATATGTATATATATATGCATCCATACCGCTGCCCATATCCGTATCCATATCAATGCCCATATGCATGCTCGTGTGCATGCCCACATCCACATCCACATCCACCGCCCGCCGAGGCCCCCGGAGGGATCCGCCCCCTGGACGCCTCCCCGCCTCGGCCCCCCCGACGCTGCCCCCGGGATGCTGGCCTCGCCCTCCGCGGCCTCGAGGCCCCGGCGCAGCCGCTCGGCCTCCGCGAGGGCGGCGCGCAGGCGGCCCTCGAGCTCGGCGGCGGCCTCGCCCAGCCGCCGCCGCGCCTCCGCCTGCGCGGCCTGCAGTGGTGGGTGCCATGACAACGGACACCCCAACAATGCTATCGTCGAATCAAGCATGCGTGTCAAATGTTGAAACCATGTTCTGACATGTGCTTCACGTATTGCCTACACGTTTGACACACCTTCTGGACATCTGGAAACTGTCTGGCAGCACGCTTCCTCTCCACTGGTCCGTCGCCCGCAAGCCTGCAGCTGCGCCTCTGCGCCGCGGGCCCGCTCCTGAGGCTCGCTCGCAGACGGGGCGCTCAAAAATCAAGTACCGCGTGGGGCTCGGGGGAGGCTCGCTGCTCCCGGGGTCGCTCCGCGGCTGTTCCTCCAGATCCCCCCCCCCGCGTGCACCGAGGCCCTCCCGGCGTCCACACGAGGGGCCTCGCTCCTCGTTAGGGGGCCACATGCGAACACTACCCCTACCCCCCACGATTTCTGAGGGGGAGGGTGGGATTCACTTCGCTCGGGAGCTCCCGAACGAAGTGAACCCCACCCTCCCCCTCAGAGATCGTGGGGGGCAGGGGTAGGGTTCGCATGCGGCCCCCCAGTCTAGCGATCCTTGCTTCAGCAGCCCGACGGCATCCGATCCCCATCCCCACGGGCGTGGGCCCCACTGGCCGATCCAGCCCCCCAGAGGAGGGCATACCCAGACGTGGTCGCGTCGTGGAGAGATCATCGGGAGCGGCAAAGAGGGGGGTGTCCAAGAGGGGGGGGTGCAAATCATGACCGGCGGCATGTGCGCGGCCCTGCGGGGGGGCCAGGGACGTAATGAAATAAGAAGAGGCGCCATGAAATCTGGGGAAATACCATGGCCCCCGCCATGATATCCACCCCCCCTAGTCATCACCCCCCTCTTTTCCGTCCCCGAAATCACGACGGGCACATCGTGATGGTTTTCGCCCTCTAAGGGCCCTCGCTGGGCCCTGGAGCCGTCAAAAACGGACTGGGGATGCAGAACTTGCCCTGGGGAAAGGGTCGGGACCTCCAGGCACCCCGCACTGAAAAAAGCGGGACGCCGCGTGTCTGGGTAGGCTGTTCCCTTCGGGCTCCGAGGGACCTGTCCCCCATTGGGGCGGCGGGATGGTGAGGCTGAAACGTCACGACCCCCGGTGGGATGAGGTAGGTTAAACTCGGCGGCGTGCGAGGGGGAGAAGTGAGAAGGAGAAGGCCTTCTCGGAAGGCGGCGGGACTTCTCAGAGGCCCTCCAGCCTTCTGAGAGGCTTCCCGCGCCTTCGGGGAGGGCTATGAGAGAACTTCTCGGAGGGCCGGGGAACGTCCGAGCCTTCTGAGAAGGCCCGCCCCTTCTCACTCCCCCCCTGGGCTCGCCGCCGACCCTCAGGTGGCGACATGCGAACCCTGCCTCCACCGACCATCGATTCTCATGAATCGGTGGAAAGCGGGGGTAGGGTCTAGATTCCGCGACGTGTTCGACTAATCACGAGCCTTCTGAGAAGGCCCGCCCCTTCTCTAGAAGAAAGAACGGCATGAACCTAAACTGTTGACGGTCCGCGCGGATGTCTTGGATCTGCGCTGGACCCCCCTCCCCGGCGCGCGGAGCGCGCCCCAGCGCGGATCCAAGCAATCCGCGCGGAGCGCCAAAAATTTATGTTTATGGCGCTTGGTTCTTCTTCGATTCTCACTTCCCCCCCAGGCTCGCCGCCGAATTAGACGACACCGGACCGGGACGATCCGGGCACCCGTGGAAAACCCTCGGCGAGGCGCAACCAGTGGAACGCATCCCGAGGACGGAATTCCGCCAATAGACCACAAAAACGCCAGAAAACACCTCGAATCTCGAAGTTCGAGCCTCGAAGCTCGCACTTCCCCCCCGGGCTCGCCGCCGAGTTAGACGGCACCGGGCTCCGCCGCCGCCGCCGCCTCCGCCGCCGCAGCCGCCTTTAGGTCGGGCATGTCCTCCTGCAGGCGGATTCTGGACGAAAAATGAAAAAAGCCAAAAAGATATCCAAGAACTGTCAAAGAAAAATCGTCCCCAGATTATGTTTTGAGTATTGTTCATACTCCTCCTGTAGATCAGGGCCGACCAAGAGGGGGGCATCCAGAGGGGGGGGCGCAAATCATGGCCGGCGGCATGTGCGCGACCCAGGGGGGGGACCAGGGACGTAACTAAACAAGAAGAGGCGCCCTGAAACCTGGGGAGATACCATGGCCCCCGCCATGATATCCCCCCTCCCTAGTCATCACCCCCTCTTGGCCGCCCCCGATTTTAATACTCCTCCTGTAGAAGGACATGCCAGACTCCATCCCTGGCAAGATAAAACTCCGCACGAGATCCACCTCGAGAAATCCGGAGCGACCTTCTCCAGGAACGCCCGGGCCCGTCCCAGTGTTTTCCTACAGCGAGATCCGCTCTGCGATGTTGGCGCCGTGAATACTCTGACACTCCGCCCGAAATGGGCACGGAAAGAATGGGTACAATGCCCAACAACAAAGGTTGTCCCACACCCAACAGCGGCCGCTGTTGGGCGGGCGGCCTTCTGTCTCGAATGGACACAGGCCGCGGCGGCGCGGACAGCGAGCCCTGCTCAAGAGGAACAGGAACTGCTGTGGGGCACTGTACCCGTTCTTTCCGTGCCCACGTCGGGCGTCCAGATCCCCTCGTGGAGGGACATGCCCGACGGAAGGCCGCCTCCGCCGCGCGGGCCCGCTCGGCCTCGCGCTGGGCCTCCTCGGCCTGCCGGGCGGCGGCGGCCGCCTCGGCCTGCGCCTGGGCGCGCGCGGCCTCGGCGGCGGCGCGCGCGCGCTCCAGCTGCTGGTCCTTGGCGCGCAGCTCCTCTGAGCAACCCAGAAATAGGGGACCAAAAAAAAACATGAACATAACAACTCGGAGGTCCGCGCGGATTTCTCGAATCCGCGCCGGACCCCCCTCCCCGGCGCGCGGAGCGGGCCAGGGGCGGCGCCGGATGCGCCGCCAGGGGTCACCAGCGCCGATGCGAGAAATTCGCGTGGACCCCCGAGTTTTTATGTTTATGTCATTGTTCGTGTGCCTACTTTCGGAGGGGACCTCATGAGTTAGGAGGGCCAGAAACATCACCCTGGGCCCCCCGAGAAGCGCGGGAGGGGCCACCCCGCCGACAGGGGTCAACCTTGCCTCGTCGCCGCGCCGCGACGGCGGTCGGAGCGCCTTCGACGCGCCGGTCCCCGGCGCGCAGATCCCCCGATCAACCAACAGAGGACCCCTAACCTTAGGTCGGGCGCGTCCCCCGACAGGCGGGTTTTGAAAAAAAAATCGCCCCCAGACTATTGTTTTCCCATGTTTGCAGATTCCTCCCGTAGAGGGACAGGCTCGACTTAACCCTAACCCTTAGGGAGGGAACCTAAGTTAGGAGGGCCAGAAACCTTAGGGATAGAAGGGGTATGTTCTGCAAATGTGCCAGGCCAAACCGCCCAGATGTAGGATCCCTGATGCGAAGACGGGGACCCCAGCGAGGACATGTCTTCATCGTGTGCTTAGGGTTAGGGGTCCTTTTGTTCTCGATGATCCCTTGTTGGCGGCGTGCCTGGGGCGGAAATGAGAAGGGGCGGGCCTTCTCGGAAGGCTCCGGAGTCCCCTGGCCTTCTGGGGAGTCTTCTGATAGCCTGCCCCGGAGACACAGAGAACCTCTCAGAAGGCTGGACGGAGGGCTTCTGAGAAGTCCAGGAGGAGGAGGAGGAGGATGTGGAAGAGGAGGCGGAAGCGGAGGCGGAGTCGGAGGCGCAGGCGGAGGCGGAGGCGATGGAGGAGGAGAAGGAGGAGGAGGAGGAGGAGAACGAAGAGGAGGAGGACGAGGAGGAGGACGAGGAGGAGGAGGAGGAGGAGGAGGAGGAGGAGGAGAGGAGGAGGAGGAGGAGGAGGAGGAGGAGGGGAGAGGAGGAGGAGGAGGAGGAGGAGGAGGAGGCCTTCTCCTTCTCACTTCCCCCCCTCGCTCGCCGCCGACTCTGTGCACTGATCACGAGCGGCGAACACATCCACACATCCACACCCGCGCCGCGGCCTGGGTGCCGCCGCGCGATCCCGCGGACACGCGAGCGCACGGATGCGTCCTGCACGGGGGGCACCCGCGAAAAAAACGCCCCGCGTCCGCGGAGTGGCGGCCCAGGGGGGACCAGCCCGCGAGGCCTCTGGATGTGGATGTGCTCTGCGCCCACGAACTGCAGGAATACCCAAACCTCCGACGCGATTCTTTCAATCCGAGCGCTCTGTCCTCGGAGTTGGCCCCCAGGGCCGGCTCTCGGGCCCCTGGGTTGCCAAAAAAGGATCCAGCGCACAAGACTTGGGTCTCCTGCTCGGGGGACCGTGTCTGTCCCGTCGCGCCGAGATCCGCGTCGAATCCGTGCCGAGCGCGCCGGACCCGTGTCGCATCCGCGTCGAATCCGCGCCGAGTCCGCGCCGAATCCGCGCCGAGCCCGCGTGGAGCCCACGTCGGGCACGAGCGAAGGCACCGAGTCAACAGGACGGGCGAGGCCCCCCGCGGGCGCAGCGTCGAAGAGCGGGCCGGCCGGCGCTCCCCGGGCGGAGAACGGGCCGCCTGCCCCCCAGCGCCGCGCCATCGCTCGGACGCTCCTGCACCGTGCACGCTTCAGTTTTCGTGTGCGTGCGGGGGGGAGGGGGGGGGGGGCCGCCCGCTCCGGCCGCCCGAGGCCCCGCCTTCCCGTGCCCTGTCTCCCTAGTTACAGCTGTGCGTAGCCCGCCTAGCTTTTAGAGCGGGAGAGGTTAGCTCTCGCCCCACGGATCAAAAAGTGTCTCTTGCAGGACGATCCGGGGTGCTCCTCAAGGACCCCCGCCGAGAAGCCATGCACACGTCCGATCGGTGCCGAGGCGCGCGTCGCGCGCCGGGGAATGGCGCTGGAGGCGCCGCGGCTCGGGCCCGAGGGGAAGGCTCGGGACGCCTGGGCGAAGCAGGCCTGGAGCAAATCGGAGCCTTCCTCCTCCTCCTCCACTTCCTCCTCTTCCTCCTCCTCCTCCTCCTCCTCCTCCTCCTCCTCCTCCTCCCCCTCCTCCTCCACTTCCTCCTATTCCTCCTCCTCCTCCTCCTCCTCCTCCTCCTCCTCCCTCCTCCTCCTCCTCCTCCTCCTCCTCCTCCTCCTCCTCCTCCTCCTCCTCCTCCTCCTCTGGGGCCAGCCGCCGGCCCCTCGCCCTGAGCCGTGCTCTTTGTTGGCGGCGGCCTCGGGGCCGGTTGCTATGCTGATCTGAGGGGCAACGACAGGGGGGGATAGGGGGATGGGGGGGGGAACATCGGCCTGGAATCGGCGAAGCATCGCCGATAGATCGGCGATAGGCCTCCGATAGTGAATCCGCAAGTTCCTGGGCAGGTTGGGGCTATCGGGTCCCTATTATCAATGGGCGATGTGGGGTCGATGTATCCCCCCCTATGCCTATCCCCCCCTTATCGTTGCCCCTGATGATCTTTGGTGAATAAGGACCAGATCCCCAAAAAGAAATCCGAGCACCCAGAGAAGAGTATCGACTTCCTGCCCGACACGCTCGCGAAGTGTCGGTGGAACGACTATCGCCTCCGAGGGCCCGACACGTGAAAAGCCTTCGGTTCTGGTACTTTCTGGCGCTCGAAACTCTCTGTGATGGTCAAGGAACACCATGCGCCCAGGGGGGTCCCGAGAGCTCGAGAGCGGCGAAAAGGCACCCGTGTCCCTCGGGACGCGTGTGCTTTCCTGTGGGAACCCCCCCAAAAAAAAAACACCGACAGCGCTACGCCCTGGACATCTCCCGGGTTCTGCTCTGACCAGGACTGCGAAGCGAATCCAGCCGTGCCCGGAAGGGCGAAAACGAGGCAACGGCAGCGGTGCCGGGTACCTCTTCCTGGGGCAGCTCTCTTCGCGCTGCGCGCCTCGCCTCGGAGGCTATCTTCGCACGCCCGTGGTGGCCCTGGCTCTCCGCCTCCGAGGCTCCTGCTCGTAGCGCTGCGCGCGCTCGCGCAGCACGTCCGCCTCCCGGCCGCAGTCCTGCGCCTGCCCCGCGAGCGCCTGGCACCGGGCCTCCAGGCGCGCGTGCGCGGCGTCGCCGTGCTCGCGCACGGAGGCCTCTGCGCCGCCAGCACGCGTCTGCGGCCACTGCCCTGCCGCAGGGTCGTGTCCCACGGGCTCGGAGAGCGGCGCAGATGGACAGAGCCATCGCGCTACCAGAAGGGACGCATACTAATGTTAGGTCGCGCACGTCCTCCTATAAGGGGATTTTGAAAGAAAATAGTCAATTCAAAAATACGCATACGCAAAAATCCGCCGACCCCTCGGGGTCACGGCGTGTGAGATGCTTCCCCCTCCCCAAACCCCCCTCCCCCGGGAGCCCGTTCCAGCTGGTTTCGAGGGGGGGGGGGGGACACATGCGTCAGACGCGCCCTTGGAGCCTCAGGGGGCCCCAAAAAAGGCCAAGAGAGTCCCAAAAGGCCTCCCAGACGGTCCCCGAGAGCTACGAGTCGCCGAGAGGTCGCTCCCAGACGCGCAAGATTGCCTCCAGACGGCCCCAGAGGCCCCTAAGACGCCCCAAGAAGCCACCAAGAGGCGTCCCGAGAGGTCCTCAAGAAACAAAAATCGTCCCGTTCCCTGAGGAAAACGTATATTCTTAGCACATTCGCCTCTTGGGCGTTCACGGGGCCCACAACGGCCCAAGAAGCCTTCGAAGATCGACCCCAGGCAGCCCAAGAGGCGCCCAAGAGGGCCTCAAGACGGTCTAAGACCCTCAAGAAGCAAAAAACGTCCCAATCGCGCGCGTTCCGCGAACTCCGTTTTTCACTCTTACTGCCGCCCCAAGGGGCCGGCGGTGCGGCGTAAGCCAATCAACATTCAAATAATCGTCCCCTGACTATCTTTTGACTGTTTTTGAAGATTCCTCCTGTAGAGGGACATGCCCGACTTCATACTTCTAAGGAGCGAAGGGCTCTTTCTGGCCGTGGCGGGCGTAGGCATAGGTCGGGCATGTCCTCCTACAGGCGGATTTTGGACGAAAATCAAAAAGTGCCCAGAACTATTCAAAAACAGTCAAAGGTACACGAAGGATCGTCCCCTTACGAGTTCTTTACTATGTTTGAATGTTCCCCCTGTGGAGGGACCTGGCCGACTGAAGCGTAGGCCGCACAAAAACGCCCCACACGACACATGAACCTGAGGAACCGCCCGACAGGCCGAGCCCCATCCTGAACCCACCGCGGTCCTTCTTCCAGCGCCTCGACTGCATCTACAGGCCGCCCAGCTGGGGTCGGAGCCGACTGGGTCGGAGGATCGCGCCGCATCGCCGATGCATCGGCGACGCACCAGCGATGCACCGCCGACGTCGGCGATGCATCGGCGACGCTGGCGTGGAGAAAACCGGGCTACACATCGAACCGCATCGCGGATGCATCGGCGATGCGGCGCGATCCTCCGACCCCATCTGCTCCGACCCAATGTTCGGGGGCGGCCAAGAGGGGGGCGTCCAAGAGGGGGGGCGCAAATCATGGCCAGCGGCACGTGCGCGGCCCAGGGGGGTGCCAGGGACGTATTCAAACAAGAAGAGGCACCCTGAAACCTGGGGAGTTGATATCGTGGCCCCCGCCATGATATCCATCCCCCCACCCTAGTCATCACCCCCCTTTTGGCCGCCCACGAAACCTGAGAGGCCCAGAAGATCTGCCCGCCCACGCGGGCGGTCAGACCTCCTCTTCTTCCTCCTCCTCTTCCTCCTCCTCCACCTCCTCCACCACGCGTCGGAGTCCCAGGGGCACGACCGCGCGGCAGCGGCCGTGGACGGATGCTGGCGGTGGAGAGCCTCGCGGCCGCGGCTCTCCTGTAGTTCGGCCTTCGCGCGGGCCAGCGCCGACGAGTTCTCCTGGGGGGGTAAAGTAGAGGGCAGAAACAGAATATTCACCCCGACACACGAAACCGTTTAGTAAACGCAAATAGAGAAAGAATCGAACAGGGCAGGGCTGTCTAATAAACGCCCAGGGCCGTTTACTAAATGCCAAGTGTCGGGTCTGGGTGGTTGTTCATCCCTTGACAAAGGTCCCAGAGCCCTCGAGATCGCGAATACGTGAATAGAATCACAAACAAAAACAAAGGGGGGGAGAAAAAACAAAAAAACGAGCGAGACAATGGCTCTGGCGGACGGGTCGCGATTTCTGGCGCAACGCAAAGCTTTGACAAACATCGTAGCGTCGGATGTCTGGGGAAACACTTGGCTGGCATCGCCTGAAAGGCTCGAACGCCCCGACCGCTGACCAGACCCTCCTTTGATCACGAATTCCGAAGAGGAGGAAGAAGAAAAAACAAGAAAAACAAAAACAAAAAACAACAAAAAAAAAAAACGTGGCGGCGAAGGCTGCCCAGGAGGCCCCCAAAAAGGCGAAAACGAGGGAAGGGTAGCGGGAGCGGTATATTTCCCCCCTTCTGACTTCTACTCCCGAATGTCCGCTCTCCTGCGCCTCCGCCAGCAGCTCCTCGCGCACCCCGTCGGAGGACTGCAGCAGGCGGCGGGCCTCGGGCCGAGGAGGAGGAACAGGAGAGGGAGGAGGACACGAGACGCACACCACGACGCCACGCTCCCTGACTGTCCAGTGGGCATTGTACTCGCTGTGTCCGTGAAGTCGTGCAGCTGCGGGCCAGGGGAGGAGGAAGAGAACGAGGGGGAAGAGGACGACGGAGGAGGGAGGAGGGGAAGAGGATGGAGAAGAGGAGGAAGAGGAGGAGGAAGAGGAGGATGAAAGAGGATGATGAAAGAGGAAGGGATGGAAGAGGCCGAGGAGGAGGGAGAGGCGAACGCGCTGCCATCAGATCTGGGGGGCCTGGTCCTGGACAGGGCAGCGCGGGAGGGCCTCCGTCCTGGAACCTCAGATCAAATAGTTGTCGCGGTAATCCTTCCACCGTTTCTTTTGTCTGGCATGGCGTCGTCGGTGATGCGGCTCAGTGGAGACAACTGCTTCCTGGGTGCTGCAATCGTTGTAACAAGTTTGCACGCTGAAGATCGACGTGCGGCCACCAAATCGGATATGTGGGGACGCTCTGAATGCTGCTCTGCGTTGTGAGTCTCCCGTCGTATCCGATCGACCCAAGGGCCCAAGCAAACACGAATACTGGAAAGGCCGCCGTTGACAGAGGAATTGCTTGTGGTGCTTGTATCGTTGGATGCACTCTGGCTCTGGTCTGCATGAAGCCTCCTCCTTGGCGTGCGGACCATCACTCGGAGCATGCGTCGTTGAGTTAGTCGCATTTGGTCTTATAGAGGCTTGGTCGGACACTATGATTGGCATCCATACAAAAATGTCGCAAACACTGTAATTTCAAAGAGACGGGGTCGGAAATTGATAAAATATCGCTTGCCCGTAAGCTCTGCCCGGTGAACGTGGAATTTGTCCATGCAATCGAAATTACGTGGCTGATCTGTGTCGCGTGCACGTTGCGGAAAGACAGGTGTCTCCATCGATCCTTCCAAGCCTCTGAAAGCGGACCAATCTCGATGTCCACGCCGTCAATGATCGCAGTAGTTGCGGCCCCCCTGCGCGCGAGGTAGCGCCGCGCAGGATCTTCGTCTCATCGGGATGGAGCCCCAGGCCCCGCTCGAGCACCGGCGCCACAATCTCGCAGCACGCTCTGGGCCCGGCACAGAGACGCGCCAAGCATCAAAGAAAAATAATTCAAGAAGGAATTGGCGAATCGCACATGCGTGATCCAGAGGGCCGCTCCAAGCTTGAGCCCCCGTCGTTCGCGCCTCCATTTGGCCTTGTCGACGCGCGCGACATCCTTCAACAGCGCGCGGAACAGAAGAGAGCCCAGGGGGTCTCCTTGCAGCGCAACGCTGGACGGCGAATTGTTCGCTCACTCTGTCGGCGCACACTCGCGCAGATCACCCAGGATACAAATTCTTCGAGTAGCCTTAGATAGTCATCCGAGATAATCATCCGGAACGCCCTGCCGCTGCAGCGCTAACCCAAATCGATCGGATCGACGGCTCTGCGAATGCCGGCCGCCGGAATTCAAGACACTTCTCTTGCAACACTGCAACTGTAAACAGACTGCTCGCCGCGCTGGGAGTTGCCACGGAAACCAGCTTGGCGCTTGGCCCCCGCACTGGGAGACGTCGGGCACAGGGCAGCGTCGAGCGCACAGCAGCTCGGCGAACAACGCATACCAAAGAGGGGCGATTGCAACGGGGACGTAATTCCTCACATCGGCCGCATCACCTCATTTGTGGATGACAATTGCAGCCGGTTCTTTCCACGATTGCGGCGGCGCCGCCCCCGGCTCGACGATCAGGCTACACGAATCGCAAAACGCTTTCTCCAGGAACGGCCCGCCATACTTAATGGCCTCGGCGATTATCCCAGCGGAATACTCGGCGACGCGTTCTCGGCTCGTTCCCCGAGACGGGCGGCATGGGCGACGCGATTGGGGAGGCCGCCGCATGCGACGCCCCGCGCGCGCGAATTGAAGAACACAGCTCCGAATGAACAACGGAGAAAATATCGGCGACATTATGCCGCGACGCGATCACCTGCCCGCTCTTGCCCTGCACGCCGCGAATTTGCGTTGTCCAGCAGATGCTCGCGACGCGGCGGATGTCCCGCAGGCCTCGGAAGCTTGCCAGAATGACACTGATCTTCTCGTCAGCCTTACACGGTTAAATTGCAAAGTTGATGCAGTATCCCCCCGCTCAGCTGTCCGCCCGCTCGCCTCTGCTGGCCTCAACTCACGCCTTCCCTCGACGAGAACTCAAAGATGATCATCGCCCAACGCGCTCTCTCCCAAGGCACCTTCGCGCCGAGCCCCCGCAACAGCACCACGAGAAACAGCGGGCGCATGCACAACGCCCGCGGGCTTTTCGCCCGCGACGCCGACGACGGCGCCGCCACAAAGCGCCGTCGACACATTCTCTCGGAGTGCATGGAGGCCCGCTTGACTCCAATCTAAATTTCCACTGATCGTGCCCTTCGGTCTGCGCGCTCTCACCTTCCGCATCTGGATCTTGTAGCGCGGCACCGAATGGTCGCGGCCCACGCCAGCAGCAGTCGCGGCGACACAATCGAAAACATCAGGTCGCGTGCCCACGTCGCGCAACATGTCACCGATTTGTCGCATCCGCTCGCCCTCCCCGAAGAAGGGCCGCCTGCGCTCGGGGCGCCCATCGAAGACTGCGCTCGCAATCGCCAACCGATTCTGCGCGCGCCATGCTGTCATCCAATGCCCTCCGCCAATTTGCATGCCGCGACCGTGCTTCCCTGAAATCTGTCGCCCCATTCCGCGCGGCTGCCAGCCTCGGCATTGAACTCCGCCGAAACCACGAAACGTCCATTGACGAGCTCCCAAGACAGGACACACATCCTGAATTTAGGAGCCCCCGTAACCACTGCGCGAAAAATACGCCATCCCCAATCGGAATTGAATTCCGCGACGCGCGATGTCGATGAACGCCGCCCTCTCAAGGGCCCTCGCGGCGTCCTGCGCGTGCTTTGCCCACTCTTTTTACGCATAACGATTACCACCCCTCCTGACGCGCGCCACATTCCAGAAATACATCCGACGGCGAGTTCGACAAACCCCACGCCACTATGTCCGCGCGCCGAGTTTCGTCGAGGCGAATAAAATCCAACTGGCGCCCCCCAGCTTCGCGCATAAGTTCGTCGACGCGGCCGTCGGCGAAGAGACTCCTGGCGCTCTCATGCCTAGCGTGCAAAACAGATGCGCCGCGCCTAAAGCCACGGGCGATCGAATCGCACTCTGGCACGGCTGGCGGAGCGGGACGCGGTTCATTCATCTCTGCACCAACCGCTCTGGAAGAAGCCACATGCCAACATGCATGCCGGTGCATCTCCACAGATTCGGCGCATCAACCCTCTTCCACCTTCTGTCGTAGAGGGCGGCCAGCCTCAACGAGCGGACTCGCGCGCAAGCTTGTCGCCACCGCGGTGCCCGGAAAATGGGCACTATAAGTACGCGTCGGAATAAATTGGCGCTCGCCTCCCCGCTGGGCTCGATTGCGTAAACGCCCGAGGGGCGATGGCAGCAGCGAGACAGCATCGGGATCTGCATGCCCTGGCGCTGGGGGCGGATTGGGCGGCGGCAAGGTCATGGATTTCATCGGCTCTGAATCGGGCAAAGGAGCTGGAGCTTCAAAAGCAAGCCGTTGAAACTGGTCGTCTGCACGCCGAAGAGCGCGGCACGCAGAAATTGATGGAACCTCGCTGGGTGCGCCAAGTGCCCTCCCCCGCGTAGTCAGGACCGCGCTGAATCCTCACGCGGAGGGCCTGCGAAGCTCGTTTGGCGCATGCCTTGAATGTAACGGAGCGTCCCAAGATATAGAGTTCCCCCATACCTCCACCAGCAATTGCTGTTTAAAACGAAACACAGCCACTTTCCATTGGACTTTCTCCATACCCAAAGGTCAACCTCGAAAACCCAGCACAAGATGATGAAGACAATTCATGATTTGGTTTGGGATATATTTGGTGATCGCCGTCCGTGGTTCTATCGCCATTGCGAAAGAAGTCGCATGGTGAATATCAGAAGCCCGTGTCCTGGTATCCTGGGTCGACACGGTTGTACCTGAAATCGTACATGTACACATATTTGACCGTCTAAACGTCGAACTCGCGTTGGTTTCTCACGCAGCCGAACTCCGTGACCGGCCGTCATAGCGTCATTCGCTCTCTGACGTCGGTTCGGACCCCGCCTTCTCCAACCACTTCCGCGTAGGCTCCTCCACTGCGGCTGCCATGCCCTTCCCCGTCGTCGCTGTACCAACCTACCTATTTTCCTCTCCTTCCCTGCCCAGTCTTTGATCAGCACCATCCCCTTCTCAGTCAGTCAGTGGAGCCGCGCCAGACGGCGCATCGGATGAACGCGACAAGGCTACATACAGCAGCTCTGATACATAAGCTCCCAGGAAGCAAATGTCTGGGCAATGCTTTCCCACCGGGCTCTACTGTGGACCGGGCCGAGTTCACCGCGCATAGATATGCCAGAGGCCGAACACGCTTGCAAAGCATCGTGCTCGTGCATCACACGTACCCATGTCAGCCTGGGGCGGCCTCGCGTTCTTCTTCCGTGTTACACAAGGCTCCTGGAAACGAAAACAGCATCGCGAGGTGCTGGGTCCGGTATGCTACCAAGCTTCTCAAACAAGTCCAGCTGCTTCATGAGAATGTGACTGTTCAGACGGCGCTGCCTTGCTCGTTGCCGCATGCTTTCGCTGGGTACGTGGGAGGTCATGGAATGAGGGATCTTCAGAACCATGCGAAGACACCGTGCCTGAAACGCGTCAAAGTTTATCCCGATCGGCCCCCGCAGACACAGAACCTCGTTGCTGTACGCGCGAGCTTTCAAATAACGCATGCGCTGAACTACATGATTTTCATGTTCTGACTGATGTTCGTGTGGCTTTAGCTTCGCGTTGGGGGTCGTTTGACAAATTGCATGTTGCGTCACCTATCCAGTTTTTCCTTATCCCGCTCCTCCTTGGCGAACTTACTCTGGAAGAATACGTCCCCGAAGGCTTGTTCATCAATATTCAAGATGTCATATGCCGTTTCCCACAAAGTGTTATTATTGTGCATCGATGGGAAATCGATGACTCCAAACTTGGTTGATCCAGTAGTTGTCAGCACAGGAGCACCAGACGTACTTCCCATAAGTTGCTCCGACTTCTTTCCCAAACTCTCCGATACCTTCTCTGCCGTGGTGTCACGGTCGAAGCGAAAGGCGACCACCTGTTCGGATCGTGTCTCCTGATATGCGTTCGCTGTTCCTCTATCCTCTTCTCCTGCCCGCTGCCATGCATCACTCCTGGAATATCGGCTGGCCCTGTTCATCGTTTTCGTTGGGTATTCTAGGTCCTGAACCTTACTCTCCATCATCTGCTCGATATGTTGTTCTGGTCAGGTACAGGTCGTCAATGTCGGTCCGGATCCCCTCAACCTCCGCCTCAATATCCTCCATATTATCCTGAACCTCCTCTGCGGCTCTCCGTGAGTCCTGTGCCTCGATCCTCCTGTGGTCAATTATATATATATATATGTACAAGTGGCACGTGTGTGCCCAGGCTCATACAACAAGCTGAAGGGGCGTTTGAAGCAGGAGTGACATGCAACAGCGAAGTCGCACTCGAGCGCAAGTGGGGCTGCCACACCTTGCGATGCGTGTACCAGGGCCCCCCCCAGGAAGCCTCAGGAGGCCCGACTTGGATACCAGAAGAGGCTCCAGGAGGCCCCAGGATTGCGAGCGTTGTGTGTGTGATGCGTGCTTTGTGTGGCGCGTGCTTTCTGTGCGTTGTCGGTGTTGTGCGTATGTTATGTTTGTCTAACGTGTGATGTGTCGGGCGTGATTTGCGTCTCTGCGTGCGCATGCAGTTCTGAAGCCCCACGAGGCCCCAGGAGGCCCCAGGCGGCCTCAGCAGGCCCAGGAGAACTCCAGGAGGCTCCGAGGCGGGGTCTGGGGCGCCAGAAGGTCCAGAAAGCCACAGGAGCCCCCAGGAGGTTCCAGGAGGCCCCCAGGAGGCTCCGAGGAGGGGTCTGGGGCTCGGTTTTGGGAGGATGTCTCAGGCGAAACCGCCATTCTCTGAGAATCGGGGTCAAAACTGTTGAAATTACCATGTGTTCGTGAAGGCTGTATGTTAAAATGTTGAAATCCCCATGTGTTGTTGGACCCTGACGTCACGATCTGCGTGAGGGGTGCCACCGATTTTCAGAAATTCGAGGATGTCCCGAGCGAAACGGCCAGAAAAATCGCGGACGACGTGCGCACTAATCGCCTCTGAGCTCTACTCCCTCGGAGAGGTGCTCCGTGGCGTGTCCCCCTGTTTTCTGCTGGCTCTCCTTCATCCTGGCCTCCTCGACGGCGGGGTCGAACAGCCAGCCACCCTTGGGCGTGAAAGGCCTTCCCTGTGCGAGGGCCTCGGCCCATTGACGTTTCTGGCGCGTCACCTGCTTCTGGGTGGACACCATCGCTGTCCAAAGGGCGCCCTTTGGAGTGGTTGGCTGGTGCTTTGGTAGTACCAAAAACTGTTATAGAATCCCCCCTCTCATCATCATCATCATCTCCCTCCTGGCGGTAGATCCTCATCCTCATATTCCTCCTCCTCCTCCTCCTCCTCCTCCTCCTCCTCCTCCTCCTCCTCCTCCTCCTCCTCCTCCTCCTCCTCCTCCCCCTCCTCCTCAAGGAATGTTAGTGTAAACCCACTACAAAGCCGAAGCACGACCCAGAGGAAGCGCACGAAGACAAGAGAAGAGAACAGGAGGAGGAGATTTGAGGAAGAAAGGAGGAGGAGGAGGGGAAGACTGGAACAGGGCATGGAAAGGGTATAGCTTGGGAGGGGGTGTGAGCATATATACATATGTGTGTGTATGTAGCTTTCCATATCGGCCTTTCGTGTGTCGAGTTGTTTGTGTTGGCGTACTTCGTACCGCTGGAACCATGTGAGCGCCTTCTTTACCCTGCTTCTGTTGCTTCCTGTGCTTCCTGGAACCATCTCCACCTCGGACTCACCCCCGATCCTCGATATCCACGTCAGTAATATCCTTCATGCCGCTCCTGAGGCCCTCCTTACGATCTGGTGTCTCTTCCGTCGCCGATCCTGTACGTTTTTGCATGTTCTGAACTATCCTGTGTACACGCCAGGTAACAGAACTGACATACATACATACATACATACATACATACATACAGACAGACAGACAGACAGACAGACAGACAGACAGACAGACAGACAGTCAGACACCCAGACAGACATACATCCACACATACATAAACACATGCATACATACATGCATGCATGCATGCATGCATTCATACATGCGTACATACATACACCCGTACATACATACATACATACATACATACATACATACATACATACATGCATGCATGCATACATACATACATACATACATACATACATGCATGCATGCATGCATGCATACATACATACATACAAACATACATACGTACATACATACATACATACATACATACATACATACATACATACATACAGACATACATACATACATACATACATACATACATACATACATACATACATATACATACATACATACATACATACATACATACATACATACATACATACATACATACATACATACATACATATGTGCACACATACATACATACGTACATACATACATACATGCATGCATGCATACATACATGCATGCATGCATACATACATGCATACATGCATACATACATGCATACATACGTACATGCATGCATACATACATACATACATGCATACATACATACATACATACATGCCTATATACATACATACATGCATACATACATACATACATACATGCATACATACATACATACACACACACAGACAGACAGACAGACAGACAGACATACATACATACATACATACATACATACATACATACATACATACATACATACATACATACATACATACATACATACATACATATCCGCCGATCCGGCGTGTGAGTTTCTGAGAGCGTGGGCTTGAGCTCGCTCAAGCTTCACTCTGGAGGGGGGATCTGGCGAATTATCCACGTAATTCAGTGAACGCTCCAGCGCGGGGGTGGGGTCCACGAATCGACGGGGGGGGGGGAGCTCGAGCGGGACGGGGGGGGTCGAGCTCAAGCGGGGGGGGGGGCCCAAGGAGGAAGCTCGAGCCGGGACGGAGGGGGGGGTCGAGCTCAAGCGGGGGGGGGTCTGCGCGAGGGAGGGGGGGGGTCAAGGAATCGAAGGGAGGGGGGGGAGTCGAGCGAGGACGGGGGAGGGGGTTCGAACGGAGGGTGAGGGGTCGAGCTCATGCCGGGGGGGTAGGGGGTTCAGCGCGGGGGAAGGGGTCGCGGGGGCGGGGGTCCAAGATCGGGGTGGGGGGAGCTCGAGCGAGGACGGGGGGGAGGTCGAGCTCAAGCGGGGGGGGTCCAAGGAGGAAGCTCGAGCGGGGACGGCGGGGGGGGTCGAGCTCAAGCGGGGGGGGGAGGAGTCCAAGGAACCGGGGAGGGGAGGGTCCAAGAATTGAGGAGGGAGGGGGGAAAGAAACTCGAGCGAGGAGAGGGGGGGGGGGGGTCGAGCTCAAGCGGGGGGGGGAGTCAGCGCGGGGGGGGGTCCAAGAATCGAGGGGGGGGTGGGGGGGAGCTCGAGCGAGGAAGGGGGGGGGTCGAGCTCAAGCGGAGGGGGGGTCCAAGGAGGAAGTCGAGCGGGGAACGGAGGGGGAGGTCGAGCTCAAGCGGGGGGAGGGGGGGGTCAGCGCGGAGGGGGGGGTCCAAGAATCGAGGGGAGGGGGGGAGCTCGAGCGAGGACGGGGGGGGGTCGAACGGAGGGGGGGTCGAGCTCAAGCGGGGGGGGGGTCAGCGCGGGGGGGGGTCCACGAATCGAGGGGGGAGGAGGGGAGCTCGAGCGAGGACGGGGGGGGGTCGAGCTCAAGCTCAGCGGGACGGAGGAGGAAGGGGTCGAGCTCAAGCGGGGGGGGGGTCCAAGAAACCGGGGAGGGCAGCGGGGGGAGGAGGGACGTCGTCGTCATCATCGTCCGTCGTTGACGGTCGTCGGTCGTCGTCGTCGTCGTCGTCGTCGTCATCGTCCGTTCCCACACGCATCGGGAGCGCCCCAGATCGGCGGCACTGGCCAGAGGCCATTACAATATATATATATATATATATATATATATATGTTGCCTGGAATCGGAACCGGAAAACCTTGCCCCTTGAGCCCCACCCTGCCTTGAGCCACAATGGCTAAGAGAACTGAGGAGGAGGAACAGGAGGATTGGGGGAGGAGGAGGAGGAGGAGGAGGAGGAGGAGGAGGAGGAACAGGAGAAGGAGGAGGAGGAGGGATTCTGGGATTCTGGAATGAAGCCTATAGCAAACGCAGCACCAGCCAGAGGAGCCAGAGGTGGGAGAGGACGGGCGGGCCCCCCCGCGTCCCTGAGGGGCAACGATAGGGGGGGGACTGGCATAGGGGGGGACGCATCCACCTGGAATCGGCGACACATCGCCGATAGATCGGCGATACGCCTCCGATCGTGAATCCGCACCCCCCTGGGCAGGTTGGGGCTATCGGGCCCCTATCGGCGATCAATGGGCGATTGGGGGTCGATGCCGTGCAGCGGGCGGAGAGGCGGCCGCGCGCGACCGCACGCCGCACCAGACCGACGAGCGGCCATTTATTCCCCGCCCGGCCTCGGCTCCAACGGTGGCCCGCTCTCTGCAGCATCTCCTCCTCCTCCCTCCTCCCTCCTCCTCCTCCTCCTCCTCCTCCTCCTCCCTCCTCCTCTCTCCTCCTCCTCCTCCTCCTCCTCCTCCTCCTCCTCCTCCTCCTCCTCCTCCTCCTTCCTCCCTCCTCCTCCTCCTTCCTCCTCTCCTTCCTCTCCCTTCTCCTCCTCTCCCGTTCCTCCTCCCTTTCCCCTCCTCCTCCTCCTCCTCCTCCTCCTCCTCCTCCTCCTCCTCCTCCTCCTCATCCTCCTCCTCCTCCTCCTCATCCCAGGGCGCCCAGCCAGGGCCTTCACTCCCACTCCAGGGGCCACGCTGCTTCCAGGCGTGGCCAGAGAAGCACACCTGCCAGCCGAGCGCAAAGGATCCTCCGGACCCCCCCCCCCGGTCCCGAGCCCCAGGCAGAGCCAGCAGCGGAGGGGGGGGAGGGGCCCGACAGTGGCCCGACGGGAGGGCCAGCAGCCCACGAAGCACGGCTGCCTCGTCTCAGCTCGGGCGCCAGAGGCTCCGAAGAAGAGCGCAGAGCTTCGTTCCAAGGGACATGCACGTGCTCGGGGCCCGTGACGCCTGCACCTCGGGGAGCCGAGCCAGAGGCAGGGACGTGGTCAGAAACGATGGCCGCTCGCTGGGCGGCTTCCACGGCTTCGCGGCGTTCCGCGCGGCGGGGGCGACGACGACGACGACGACGACGACGACGACGACGACGACGACGACGACGACGACGACCACGACGACGACGACGACGACGACGACGACGACGACGACGACGACGACGACGACGACCACGACGACCACGACGACCACGAGGACCACGACGACCACGAGGACCACGACCACGACCACGGCCGGAGGAGGGCTCGACTCGCGGCGGGCCTCTGACAGCTGCGCCCGCAGGCCGCTGGCCTCCTGCGCACTGGCGTCGGCCCGGGCCAGCAGGCCCTGCAGGTCCTGCGCCAGCCCCTCGCTGCGCTGCAGCAGCTCGGCCTCTCGAGCATCGGCTACAGCCGACCACCCTCCCCCACCGGTGTGGGGTCTCCGGCCCCCTTGGGACGCAGGGGGACATGCCAGTGCTGTGCGCCCTCCACGGAGGCGCACTTCGGAGCCGAACACATAGCATCAGGTCGGGCATGTCCTGCTACAGGCGGATCTTGGACGGAAAATGAACAGATAGTCAAAAAATGCTGTAAAAAACAGTTCGAAAATAGTCATGGAACCGTCCCCATGCTGTTTGTGGATATCTTTTGTTATTCCTCCTGTATATTGACAGGCCCGATTCAAGGCTAGCCGATCCCCATCCCCCACTGGCATGGTCTCGGCCCCCCTGGGACGCAGGGGGACAGGCGCACGTCCGAACCGAACACATACGTAAGGGCTCGACCACAAGAGACCTTCCACACGAAACCCAACCCTAAGACCCCAGGACGTCCATCGATTTTTGGTGTGGGAACGTCCCGCCTTCCATAGCGAAACCATCGAAACCCAAGAAACCCAGGGCACCCTGGAGGCGAGCAGGGTGTTTCTTGGCATGGGCCCCCCCTGTAGCCGATCCCCATCCCCCACTGGTAAGGCCTCGGCCCCCTTGGGACGCAGGGGGACGTACAAGAGCTATGCGCCCTGCTCGGAGGCACACGTCCGAAGCGAACACATAGTACAAGCATCTTAGTCAGCGTTTTCTGATTCGGCGTTCCGACATTGGGCGGAAGGGGGGGAGGGGGGGGGTGTCTGGCTCCGGACCTCTGCTCAGCGCGACTGCTTGCAACCGTGCCTCCCATGGAGGAGACCCCACCTGCTCGAGACGGGCGCCAAAAACAGCCAAGATCTGCTCCATGTGGGGGGGGAGGGGGGTGCGAGGGCCCGCGCCGATCGGCAAAACAGCGAATGAGAAAACGATCACCCCCTCGATGCTCGGGTCTCGAGGTTCTCGGGCGGCTTCGCCGGCTCTTCGGTATTGGGAGGGTGCCAGGGCCCGCGCCGATCGGCAGAACTGAAGGCCTCCTAGATGGGGTCCGAGTAGATGGGGTCGGAGGATCGCGCCGCATCGCCGATACATTGGCGATGCATCGGCGATGCATCGGCGATGCATCGGCGATGCACCGGCGATGTATCAACGATGCATTGGCGCCGTCGGCGAGGCGAAAGTCGGGCTCATCATCGAGCCGCATCGCCGATGCATCGGCGATGCGGCGCGATCCTCCGACCCCATCTGCTACGACCCCATCTAGGAGGCCTAGATATTGGGAGGGTGCCAGGGCCCGCGCCGATCGGCAGAACAACGAGCCGGCAAGCGCTCGCTGCACTGCAGCAGAGCAGTGCCCGAGCGGCCAGCGCCCGCCGCCCCGCACCCTCCCGAGCACCGTGCGCGCCCGGGGAGCGCGCGCGCCGCCCCCCGGGGGGGGCCGCCGACGCACGCGTCGTGCAGAGGCCTCCCGGGTGGGGTCGGCGCCGCCGGGGGTCGGAGCAGCGCCGCTGCATCGCCAATGCATCGCCGGTGCAGCGGCGATGCAGCGGTGAGGCATCGGCGATGAGCCGGCGATGCGTCGTCGGCGTCGGCGATGCATCGGCGACGTCGACGTGAAGCCAATCGGGCTGCACATCGAGCCGCATCGGCGGAGCATCGGCGACGCGGCGCGACCCTCCGACACCATGTCCTCGGACCCCATCTGGAAGGCCTAGATTGTGTGAATATGTTTGGGTGATGCCGACCGCTGGCCCATCCACCCCCCTAGGTCTATGTTGCTCCCATCCATCGTACTTCAAGACGACGTCCCAGAAATAATCTGAAGTTCGAGCACCCGGAACAATATCGAAACGGTGTCGAACGAGTCTCGCCTCCCAGGGCCCGACGCGTGAAAACTCTCCAGTTTCGGTGCTCGAAATTCTCTCTGGTGATCAAGGCTAAAGTAGGTTGGAACATCATAACCCTAGGTGGGGATGCAGGCTGCTCGCTTCGGGTTTCGAGGGGCTTCTCCCAAACTGGAGGGTTGGGCTGGTGGGGCTGAGACTGGAAGAACTAGAAACTGCAGAAACATACACTTCTGGAGGTCCGCGCGGAGTTCTTGGATCTGCGCTGGAACTCCCGTTCCTGGCTCGGCTCGCGAGAAGTGCGGGGGGCGGCGCCGGAGGCGCCGCCAGGGGGGCCCAGCGCCGATCCAAGACATCCGCGCGGAGCTCCGCAAGTGTATGTTTCTGCCACTTCTTGTTCTTCGAAGGGTACCATGGCCCGGCGGGGATGAGGATACAGTGGAGCCCCGACCGCAAGAAACCTTCCACAAGAAGCCCGACCCTGAGACCCCAGGGAGTCCATCGCTTTCTGGCGTGGGAACGTCGCACTATCCATACCGAAACCATTGAAACCCAGAAAAACCCAGGGCACCCTGGAGGCGAGCAGGGTGTTTCTTGGCATGGGCCTCCCCTGTACGTCAGGTTCGTGTCGTGCCGATTTCGGCGTTGGTTTCTGACACTGCGGGGATCGTTCAACCTTGAACGATCGGCCGCTTCCGAAACGTCCAAATCGCTCCACATCGAACGATTCTAGGTCGCCCGCGACGTTCAACGCTGAACGCCGCTGGCGGGGTCGCCGCCGGTCGACACAACACAAACCCACCGTATGTAGATTCAGCGGTGCTGAGCCTCGCGCGCCCGCAGCGCCTCGGCGCCGGCCCTCACGAGGCGGGCGCCCCAACGATAAACCGAGGCACCGAGCCTGGCCAGGCGCCTCCTGGGCCCTCCTCCTCCTCCTCCTCCTCCTCCTCCTCCTCCGCCTCCTCCTCCTCCTTCCTCCTCCTTCCCCTCCCTCCTCCCTCCGCCCTCCGCCCTCCTCCCTCCTCCCACCTCCTCCCTCCTCCCTCCTCCTCCGCCTCCTCCTCCTCCGCCCTGCTCCTCCTCCTCCTCGGGCTTCTCGCTGCTTTCCCTCGCCGGGCCCAGGGGCCGTCAATCGGGGCGGCCAAGAGGGGGGGGTCCAAGAGGGGGCGCGAATCATGGCCGGCGGCATGTGCGCGGCCCAGGGGGGAGGCCAAGGACGTTTGAAATAAGAAGAGGCGCCCTGAAATCTGGGGAGATATCATGGGCCCCGCCGTGATATCCACCCCCCCTAGTCATCACCCCCCTTTTGGCCGCCCCTCGAGTCAAGAAACAGTTCCGAGCGAAAGGCCGTGACGTGGTGAAAGCATCACGGCATCGGAGGTCTTGGGATCGGTGTGTGCGCCCTCCTGGCTTGGCCAGGAGGGCGTGTACACCGATCCTGGGCCCAGGATCGGCCTGGCCAGGACTGGTAAAGCTTCGGGTTGTGCACAGACAGCCCTCCCCGTTAATCCCGCCTGGCCTCAGAAGGCTCCCCGAGTAGCCAGGGGCGGTCTCAACACCCTGGCGGTGGGGTGGGCGGTCTTAACACCCTGGCGGTGGGGGTATTGAGACCGCCCTGGACGACTCGGGGGAGCCTGCTGAGGCCAGCCGGGACTACCTGGTGGGCTGTCTGTGCGCAAACCGAGGCCTCACTAGCCAGGGTCGGTGGAGGTGCCCAGACCCCCGACGTCATGACTCTTCATAACGTGGACCCCCAGGGGTCTGGGCCCCTTCCCCGGGGCGGGCTCCTCGTCCCGAGTCGTTGCTCGACGGCCCCGAGGCCAGGCAGAGGCCCCCGGAGGCCAAACGTGGCCACAAACATTCCCTCGCGTTTTCTTCACGACGCGACTTGCCGTCGCTCGGACGTCCATTTCCCGCGCATTGATCGGTTTCGTGCGTGCTTGTTTTGCTCGATGATCCAGGATGGTCCTCGATGGTTCTCGCCGAGAAAAAGTGCACACGTCCGAGCGATGCCAAGGCGAGTGGCTCTTGGTGTATAGTTGGTGCCCTCCGACTTCAGGCACGCGCGCTCCGCCGCGCGCCGCTCGCCCGCGCGCTCGGCCTCCTCCGCCTGGGCCCGCAGGCGCTGCTCGAGCTCCTGCCGCTGCCGCTCGCCGCGCTCCCGCAGCGCCGACAGCTCCGCCGCGGCGTCGGCGCGCTCGCGGGCCCGCCCCTGGCGGGATCGGCCACCCGAATCTCCAGCGACGAGAGCGGATCTTAACCGCGAAGTTTGACACCTACGCTAGGACACTACGCCAACTTCACGCTAGCCATGGCGTACTGTCACAGCGTAGTGTCACGCCCAGGTGTCCCCAGCACTACGCTGTGCCACTACGCTAACCGTAGCGTAGTGTCATAGCGTAGTGTCACGCCCATGCGTCCCCAATACTACGCTATGGCACGCTAGCCGTAGCGTAGTGTGGCATAGTGTCACGCCCAAGTGTCCCCAACACTATGCTATGACACTACGCTAACCGTAACGTAGTGTCATAGCGTAGTGGCACGCCCATGTGCCCCCAACACTACGCTATGACACTACGAAAACCGCAGCGCTAAATCCTCTGTCACGGAGCAAAGTCAAGCGAGAAAACCTAAGGAAAAGCAAAGCCAAACAACATCATACAAACTCCTCTTGTTCCCTCCGCCTCAACCGTAGCGTAGTGTCATAGCGTAGTGTCACGATCAGGTGTCCACAACACTACACTATGACACTACGCTAGCCGGAGCGTGATGTCATAGCGTAGTGTCACACCCAAACGTCTCCAACACTACGCTATGACGCTACGCGAGCCGCCGCGCAAAGTCCAGTCACGGAGCAAAGTCCAGCGAGTAAAACCCTAAGGAAAAGCAAAGCCAAACAACAACATACAGACTCTTCCTGTTCCTTCCGCCTCAACCGTAGCGTAGTGTCATAGCGTAGTGTCACGCCCCATTGTACCCAACACTACGCTAAGAACATACGCCAATCGTAGCGTAATGTCATAGCGCAGTGTCACACCCAAGTGTGCCCAACACTACGCTATGACACTAGGCTAAATGTAGCGTGGAATCCTCAGCCGCGGAGCAAAGTCCAGCGAGACAAAAGCAAAACCACACAACAACAACAACAACAACAACAACAACAACAACAACAACAACAACAACAACAACAACAACAACAACAACAACAACAACAACAACAACAACAACAACAACAACAACAACAACAACAACAACAACAACAACAACAACAACAACAACAACAACACGACAACAACGACAACAACAACAACAACAACAACAACAACAACAACAACAACAACAACAACAACAACAACAACAACAACAACAACCACAACCACAACAACAACAACAACAACAACAACAACAACAACAACAACAAAATCAACATCAACAACAACAACAACAACAACAGCAGCAGCAGCAGCAGCAGCAGCAGCAGCAACAACAACAACAACAACAACAACAACAACAACAACAACAACAACAACAACAACAACAACAACAACAACAACAAAAAAAACAAACAAACCAAAAACCCTTCCTGGTCCCTCTAACAAGACCGTAGTGTGGTGTCATAGCGTAGTGTCACGCCCAGGTGCCTCCAACACTACGCTATGACATTACGATAATCGCAGCGTAGTGTCATAGCGTAGTGTCGCGCCATGCTGTCCCAAACACTGCGCTACGACACTACGCTAACCGTAGCGTAGTGTCATAGCGTGGTGTCACGCCCAGGTGTGCCCAACACTACGCGGAGGCCGCTGACGGCTGCGGGCGCCGCGCATGCGTACGCCAACCGTAGCAAAGAGTCCTCTCTCGTGGAGCAGAGTCAAGCAAAACCCTAAGGAAGAGCAAACGAGAAAATACTCCTTCACCCCCGCCTCAACCGTTGCGTAGTTCCATAGAGTAGGGTCACGCCCAGGTGCCCCAAACACTGCGCTATGACACTACGCTACCGGTATCGTAGTGTCCTCTCTCACGGAGCAGAGTCAAGCAAAACCCGAAGGAAGAGCAAACGAACAAAAACTATTCCTTCCCCCTCCGCTCAACCGTAGCGTATTGTCATAGCGTAATGTCACGCCCAGGTGTCCTCAACACTACGCTATGACACTACGCTAGCGGTAGGTAGCGTAGTGTCCTCTCTCACGGAGCAGAGCCCAGCAAAACCCTAAGGGAAAGCAAACGAGAAAAAAATCGATTCCTCCCCCCCCCGCTCAAACGTAGCGCAGTGTCATAGCGTAGTGTCACGCCCATGTGTCCCCAACACTACACTATGACACTACGCTAACGGTAGTCTTGTGTCCTCTCTCACGGAGCAGAATCAAGCAAACCCCAAGAAAAAGCCAGCGAGAAAAAAATCGATTCCTCCCCCCCCCCGCCTCAACCGTTGCGTAGTGTCATACGTAAAGTCACGCCCAAGTGCCCCCAACACTACGCTATGACACTGCGCTAACGGTATCGTAGCGTCCCCTCTCACGGGGCAGAGTCAAGCAAAACCCGAAGGAAACGCAAACGAAAAAAAAACGATTCCTTCCCCCCGCCTAGCGTAGTGTCACGCCCAGGTCTTTCCAGCACTACGCTATGACACTACACTAACGGTAGCGTAGTGTCCTTTCTCACGGAGCAGACTCATGCAAAACCCAAAAGAAAAGCAAACAACGAACAAACGACTCCTTCTCCCCCGCATCACCCGTAGCGTAGTGTCATAGCGTAGTGGCACGCCCATGTGCCCCCAACACTACGCTATGACACTACGCTAACCGTGGCCTGCTGTCATAGCGTACTGTCACGCCCAGGTGTCCCCAACAATACGCTATGACACTACGCTAACCGCAGCGTAGTGTCATAGCGTAGTGTCACGCCCAAGTGTCCCCAGCACTACGCTATGACACTACGCTAACCGCAGCGTAGTGTCATCGCGTAGTGTCACGCCCAGGTGTCCCCAACACTACGCTGTGACACTACGCTAACCGTAGCGTAGTGTCACAGCGTAGTGTCGCGCCCAGGTGTTCCCAACACTACGCTGTGACACTACGCTAACCGTAGCGTAGTGTCACAGCGTAGTGTCGCGCCCAGGTGTCCCCAACACAACGCTGTGACACTACGCTAACCGTAGCGTAGTGTCACACCCAGATGTCTTCAACAGTACGCTATGACACTACACTAATGTTACTTTCTTCACGGTTAAGAGTTCAAATTCACGGTTAAGATGAACTCTTCCCAGCGACACGAAGTTCTCGGGCGTCTTCGTCAGTTTTCGCCGATCTGGGCTTCCCGATGGTGCCCGGATCGTCCCGACGGGCCGCTGGAGGCCCGAAGTGGCCCGAAAACCACCAGGGACACAGACCTCCGACATATGAGTTGTTCAACCCAAACGGAATTTCCGTTGATTTCGGCCTCCGGGGCCTTCATCGGGCCCTGGGACCACCAGAAACTGATCCCGGGCGAAGAACTGGCCCTGGGGAAGTGGTCGGGACCTCTGGCACCGCGCATTGGAAAAAAGATACCGTATATGTCAGGGCAGTCGTCATCGTCGTCGTCATTATCGCCGTCGTCGTCGTCGTCACCACCACTACCACCACACCATCACCATCACCACCAGCACCATCACCGTCACCACCACCACCACCAACAACATCACCATCACCATCACCATCACCATCACCATCATCATCATCATCATCATCATCATCATCATCATCAGCATCATCAGCATCATCAACAACATCAACCTCAACAGCATCATCAGTATCACCATCATCAGCATCATGCGCACGACAATCATCCTCATCATCATCATCATCATCATCATCATCGTCATCATCATCATCATCATCATCATCATCATCATCATCATCATCATCATCATCATCATCATCATCGTAAGCATCGTCATCATCCGCATCATCGTCATCATCACCATCCCGCCACCACCATCACCATCACCATCACCATCACCATCACCATCATCATCATCATCATCATCATCATCATCATCAACACCATACTCATCATAATCATCATAAACATCATCATCGTCATCAGCCGCAGCAGCAGCAGCATCGGCATCACCATTACCATCACCACACTAAAGCATCATTATCATCAGCATCATGATCATCATCATCCTTATCAGCATCAGCATCATCATCGGCATATCATCATCATCACCATACTCATCATCATCATCATCATCATCATCATCATCATCATCATCATCATCATCATCATCATCATCATCATCATCATCATCATAAACATCATCATCGTCATCAACCGCAGCAGCAGCAGCATCGGCATCATCATCACTATGACCATATTAAAGCATCA